>JAJPUD010003509.1:159122-244541 GCA_023553655.1 Myrmecobius fasciatus
AAAAAAAAAAAAAAAAAAAAAAAAAGAAGTCACCATACATAGAAACATAGCTTTAAATTTTAGCCCTTGGAATAATAGCTTGAGACAAATAATACCGATTTCACTATAGTTTCCTAGGCATCCCTAAAAGCTAGCTCTGGTCTTTGACTATTTTCTCATGAAGTCTTTTTTTTTTTTTTTTTTGGATTACTTTGTGATTCATCAATAGTAATTTATTTTTTTAAAATACATGCAAAGATAGTTTTTAATATTCACCTTTGCAAAATCTCATGACAGTCAGCAATCTGATATAGGTTAAACATGTGCAATTCTTCTAAACATTTACATATTTGTAATGCTATGCAAGAAAAATCAGATAAGAAAGGAAAATACCAGAAGAAAGAAAAAACAAGCAAATCAACAACAAAAAAGTAAAAATACTATGCTTTGATCTACATTCAATCTTCATAATTCTCTCTCTGGATGCAGATGGGTGCTTTCTACCCTCAATCTATTAGAACTGCTTTGGATCACTGCATTGTTGAAAAGAGCCAAATCCATCAGAGTTGATAATCACATAATCTTGTTATTGGGTTCTGCCTATTTCACTCAGCATCAGTTCATGCAGATATCTCCAGGCCTCTCTGAAATCATCCTGCTAGTCGTTTCTTACAGAACAATAATATTCCATAACATTCATATACCATAATTTATTCAGCCATTCTCCAATTGATGGGCATCCACTCAGTTTCCAGTTCCCTGCTACTACAGAAAGGGCTGCCACAAACATTTTTGCACACGTAGGTCCTTTCCTTCCTTTTATGATATCTTTGGGATACAGGCCCAGTGGAAACATTGCTGGATTAGAGAGAATGCAGAGTTTTATAGCCTTTTAGGCTAAAAAAGTCAGCTAACCTATTTAGATCTGACTGAATTCCATACAGAAGTTTTCTTTTAAAATTAAATAGAAAAATGTCATGTTTCCAGAGGATGGGGGGTTATTAATGAGAATGAAACATTGAACTAAACTTTCCTCTAAAGCAGGGACCATTAATTTATCGGGTCATGGATTGTGTTTGTAAGTCTGGTAAGACTTTTGGATCACTTCTCAGAACGGATTATCAAGGAAATCAATTAGAAAAAAATTTTTTGTTTTGTTTTAAGTTCACAGATGCCAGGGTAAGAACCTCTTCTTGAAAATAACATTAACCTTTTTGCTGACAATCTTTCTTTTTTAAAAAACATGAAACTAAAATAGTGTTTAAGGAAGGAAGGAATACACACACACACACATTCCATATGCTTGCATATGTTCATACAACCCATTTATGTTAAAGGCAGAATTTAAACCTATATGTTACAAGCTCAGATGTTAACTTTATTGGCTCACCATGCTTTTTTTAAAAAATGGGCCTAGTAATCAAACAAGAAAATCATGTAACTGTAACTGCAATTCTTTAGCCATTTCAGTTCTGAGACACAAAAATAAAATACTTAGATGATAAAATATTTGACATATTACAAAGTAGATTTATCAACTAAGAGAAAAAATAACAAAAAGATACAAAGAAAATATCTGCTTAGGTATTACTCTAAAGTCATAATTCTTTTACTGGTAATCAAATATTTAAATTAAATTTAAAAAAATTATGGAATTTTAAAAGCAATAGAAAACCATCTACATTCCTTTTTTAAAAAACATTTTAGGACATTTTAAAAAAATTTTAGATAAAGAAATTAAAAGCATTCTAGCCACAGGAAAAAAATGCTATAAATCAATGTTGAACAGAGAAAAACAAATTAAGACAACTCTGAGGTACCACTACATACCTCTCAGATTGGCTAAGATGATAGGAAAAGATGATAAATGTTGGAGGGGATATGTAGAAACTGGGACACTAATACATTGTTGGAGTTGTGAACTGATTTAACCATCCTGGAGAGCAATTTAGAATTATGTCCAAAGGGCTATCAAACTCTGCATATCTTTCATCTAATTGTGTCTCTACTGAGACTATATCCCAAACAGAGCTTAAAAAAGGGAAAAGGACCCACATGTGCAAAAATGTTTATAGCATTTTTATGATAACAAGGAACTGGAAACTGAGTGGATGCCTATCAGTTGGGAAATGGCTAAATAAGATATATTATATGAATATTATGGAATATTATTGTTCTATAAGAAACGACCAGCAGCATGATTTCAGAAAGGCCTGGAGAGACTTACATGAACTGATGCTAAGTGAAATAAGTAGAATCAAGAGAATATTGTACACAGCAACAAGAAAATTATGTGATTATCAACTCTAACAATGAGGTGATTCAATCCAATTCTAATAGACTTGTGATGGGGAGAGCCACTGGTACCCAGAGAGAGGACCATGGGATCTGAATGTGGATCACAACATAGCATTTTCACCTTTTTTGTTGGTGTTTGCTTGCTTTTTTTTTTTCTTTCTCATTTTTTTCCTTTTTGATCAGATTCTCATGCAGCATAATAATTGTAGAAATATGTATAGAAGAATTGCACATGTTTAACATATATTAGATAACTTGCTGTCTAGGGGACAGGTTGAAGGGAAGGAGAAAAAATCTGGAACACAAGGTTTTGTAATGTGAATGTTGAAAACCATCTGGATATATTTTGAAAATAAAAGGTTATTATTAAAAAAAAAAAAAGGCAAAACAAACAAAAAACATTTTAGCAAATAGAGCCAAGATGGCAGAGTAAAAGCAAGAAGTCACCTAAGCTCTTCCTCAAGCTCCTCAAATAATGACTATAAACAAATTCTAGAGCAGCAGAACCAACAAAAAGACAGACTGAAACAATTTTCCAGGCCAGGATAACTTAGAAAACAAGCAAGAAAAGACTGTTGGACCAGGATGAAAGAGGCACCACAGTCCAGAGCACAGCCAATGCAGGGGGTCAGACAACTCTCAGGAGACCCTAAGCTGGCATCAGGGTCAGAAATCTGTTGCATTGCCTATGCTTGGATCTGGGCTGCAGTCCTAGGTCTTAGTCTAGAGTAAGAAGAAGTAGCACAACAGATATTCTAGAAGCATAAGATAAAATAAAAAAGAATTCATTATTCTGTTCCTGAAAAAGGTCCCAAAATGAAAATTCCCAGGAATATCATACTGCAAACAGCCAAAAAGAAATAAATTCAAATACTATGGAGCCACAGTTAGGATCACATAATTTTTTTTTTAGCAGTTTCTCCATTAAAGGATCAGAGGGAGTAGAATATTAAGTTCCAGAAGGCAAAAGAGCTAGGATTAAAACTAAGAATCAGCTGCCCAGAAAAAATGAATATACTCCTCCAGGGGAAAAACAATGGATCTTTAATGAAATAGAGGACTTTCAAGCATTCCAGGTACAATAGCCACTCACGAGTCTAATCACATTGCTGGCTAGCACAAGATCTTTGACCTGTTCCATTTCCAAAATGAGCTGGTTAATCCCTCCATGAGTAATCTAGTAATCCTATGCAAGATCTTGAGGACTCACTATACTGGGATCACATTAAGTAGACTTACACATTTAATAGACTTAGCATACTCTTGAGCTCCAGAAGTCCAGCAGTTTCAGCTTCTCTGAAGCAGAGAATCACAATGCCTGGCCAAAACCTTTTTGATTAGATTAAGGTAGTCATTTTAAAATCTTTTACAGGGGAATATATTAGTGTATATAGCATATTTTCATGATGGAATACTAGGTAATCCCGAGAAGTATACTCTATTATCAACCCTGCCTCTAAATAGCTATGTGATTTTTCAGTCTTAGTTTCCTTATTAACTAACTAAAAAAAAAAAAAAAAAAAAAAAAATTGGACCAAGTTTTAAAGTATCTCTGAGTATTTCAAATGCTCGCCAGCTACAGCACAGTAGCTGCCATTGCTTGATAATAACACACAAACTCCAACACCATGATCTTTACGTCTCTTCTCAACTACAGCTTGACAGCTCTTTTTCACCATGACTTCCATCCTTCAATTCTTCTTTATTCTCGTAAGTCTACTATCACTTCTATCACTATCACTTGGCTTCCCTTACCTTTCTATTTAGCTTGAACTCTATTTTTAGCTACACTTCAGTGATCATCAATGAATGATTATCAATGAACTATTTCAATCTATCATATGGGAATCCCTTTTCTGCTTGATAATTTTCAAGTGTAGGTTATTTTCACCATCTATTTTGTTTTGTTCACTCTTGTTTTGGAACTGATGACTCCTAGAGAAAGTCATAAAGGAATCACATTTAACCTATTACATAAATCTGTAATTTTTGTGTCTCCCTGCTGTTAAGTAGTTCCTTTATTTCCTGATGCCCTGTCCTATTCCATCTTATATCTATTTAACTGTCCATCCTGAAAAATGTCTTTATTATCACATGTACTCTTAGCAGATGACTTTGACTTCTATTTTACTGAGAAGATGGAGGTCATCCAGCATACATTCACTCTTCACTTCAAAATTCTTGTTTACTTTCCTCCTGTCTCAAAAGTAAAAGATGGTTTTCCTCATCCCTCCAAGGCTAATCTATTCACCAGTATACCTCAACCCAAATTTCTTTTTACTATAACAATAATCCTTTCTTTTTCTTTACATCTTCAGTCTTTACTCTACTTATAAATAAATGTTAACACATTTTGAAATTCTCTTTAAAATTACTTTCCCTTAAGTAGGCCAAAGAGTTGTAAAACTGCCTACCCTTTGATCTAGCACACCACTACAAGGTCTGTATTGCAAAAAGAAAAAAAAAAAAGAAAGGGAAAAGCATCTATTTGTACCAAAATATTTATAGAAACTCTTTTTGTGGTGACTAAGATTTGGAAATTGAGGAAATGCACAACAACTGGGGAATGGCTGCATAAGCTATGGTATATTACTGTAACAGAATATTATTCTGCTATAAAAAATGATGAGAAGAATGAATTCAGAAAAACCTGTAAGACTTACATGAACTGATGCAAAGTGAAGTGAGCAGAACCAGGACAACATGGTACACAGTAACAGCAATAATGACATATATGAATGACGCAGCTATTCTCAGCAATGTAATGATCCAAGACAATCCCAAAGAGTTCATGATGAAAAATGCTGTCTGCCTCAAGAGAAAGAATTGATGGCATCTGAATATAGTCTGAAGCATTATATTTTTGACTGACTGACTGACTTCCCTCCTTTTCTTTTTATTCATTTTCATCCATAAAATGAAAATGTGTTTTACATGATTGCACATGAATACCCTGGATTAGATTGCTTACCATCTCAGAGAGGCTGGAGGATATGGAGAGTAAAAGAAATAGAATTTGGAACTTCAAAAGAAAAACTCAAAATGTTAAGAATTATTTTCACATGTAACTGGAGTAAAAATAAATTATATTTATAAAAAACCATCCCTTGACCTTGATGATGCTACTCTCTCAAGTTACTATTCTTTACTGTTTAATATTCTGTAGGATACATGAATATCAAGATAATGCCATAGCCATACTTTTAAAATAATAGCTCCAAAATCTATACATAGAAGGTACTTTCATGTTTATTGAATTGAATTGTAACTTAATAAACATGTAATTAATTCTTGGTGTTATACCAAGGCACCTGGTGGCTTCCCAATATAATTTGAAAACATCACTATCATTAAACTGAAACTTTTTGTAGATGAGCAAAATAAATACAATGTCTTTTTCTCAATCCTTTTCCTCCTTGCACAATCTGAAAAAACGATGCCAACAACTATTTTCTTCTACATATGAGGTGACAGGAAAACTTAACAACTGAGGAGATCAGGAAAGTGCTAAATGTAGGATGGGACACCCAAACTGAGCCCTGAAGGGAGCTATCGATTCTAAGAAGCTGAGGACAATACTTGAACCAAGTGAGACTGTCTGCAAGACATGAAAGCAGGAGATAATAGTATCATATGCAAGGAATATCAAATACACCAGTCTGGTTAGAACATGGAATGCAGGAGAGAAGAATATGTCTGGAAAAGCAAGGTTGAAATGAGACTGTAAGTCTGCCCAACAGACAAACTGTTACTGTATCCTACCCAAAATAGGAAAAGACTGAAGCTTCATAAGCAAGAGAATAACTGGAAACAGAGCCAAGATGGCAAAGGCAAATGTTTGTCTGAATTCTCCCCCAAACTCTTCCAAAAACTTTTAAATAATGAATCTAAACTAATTTTAGAGTAACAGAAGCCATAAAAAAATGGAGTGAAGCAATTTCCCAGCCTAAGACAACTTAGGAGGTCAGCAGGAAACATCTGTTGCACCAGGGTGAGAGTGGAATGCAGTCCAATGCAGGATGCACCAACACAGACTGGATCTCAGTAAACTAGGGTCCACAACAAACCAAGAAATGTCCCTGGGGCCTCTGAAACAGTGGAAGCAGTTTCCTTATTTCTCAGCTTACATTTACAGATACCAAAGACAATTTAGAAAGTCAGCAGGAAAGGTCTGTCACACTAGGGCAAGAGTGGAACACAGTTCAACATAGGCTGTGTCAGGACATCTCCAGTCTCAGCAAACCAAGAGGAGGACCTTGGAAGCCACTGATTCCACAGCGGCTGCTTCCAAAGGCTTCAGCCCACTAATAATAAGGGATCAAACAACTAATCAGAAGAAACTTACAGGCATCTCTTTGCTAGAGTGAGGTAGGACAATGCTGATTTGCCCATACTCAGATCTGGGTAGCAGTCCTGATTTGCAGACCTGGGTGGCAATCTCAGGATGAACTTGCAGCCATCGGGGGCAGGTATCCTCCTCACAGTTCAGGGCAGAAAAGAGTGTTTCTGGTCGCTCATACTCCTCCTTACATTATAACACCTTAGAAAAACTGAAAACTTACAGGTCTCTAGAAGGATCTCTGAAAACAGCTACACAAAAAATCCTAAAATTTGGGACAGTACACCCTCACCCTAGAAGCAGAGCCCTATTTTAACACAGAGTTAAAAGTCAAGTAATAGACTGGAAAAACAAGCAAACAACAGAAAAAAATTTTTACCTAAGAAAGTTATGATGGTGACAAGGAAGATCAAAATAGAAACTTAGAAGAAAACAAAATCATGACATCCAAAGCCTCCAAGGGAAATAAAAATTGGTCCAGGGCCATGGAAGAACTCAAAAAGGATTTTGAAAATCAAATAAAAGAGATAGAGGTTTTACTGGGAAAAAAAAAAAAGAAATGAGAGTGATACAAAAGAAGTACAAAAAGCCAATGAGGAAAAGAATGCTTTAAAAAGCAAAATTGATCAAATAGAAAAGGAAGTACAAAAAATCACTGAAGAAAATAATTCCTTAAAAATTAGAATGGAGAATGGAACAAACAGAAGCTAATGATTATGAAAAATAAAGAAACAATAAAACTAAATCAAAAGAATGAACAGAAGACAATGTCAAATGTCTCATTGGAAAAACAACTGACCTGAAAATAGATCCAAGAGAATTTAAAAATTACTGACCTACCTGAAAGCTATGATTAAAAAAAAAAAAAAAAAAGAGCCTGCATATCATCTTTCAAGAAACTGTCAAAGAAAACTATCCTGACATTCTAGAACCAGAAGGTAAAATATAAACTCACTATAGCAATTACCTCTTCCAAAATAAAAAGTCCCAGGAACACTATAGGCAAATTCCAGAACTCCAAAGTCAAGGAGAAAATACTGTAAAGAACGCAGAAACAAACAATTCAAGTATGGTGGAGCCACAGTCAGGATAACACAAGATTTAGCAGCTTCTACATTAAAGAACTGGAGGGCTTCTGGAGGGTAAAGGAACTAAAATTACAACCAAGAATCACCTACCTGGCAAAACTGAGTAATCCTTCAAGGAGGGGAAAATGGACATTTAATGAAATAGAGGATTTTCAAGCATTCTTGATGAAAAGACCAGAGCTGATTAGAAAATTTAACTTTCAAATTCAAGACTCACCCCCCCCCCAAAAAAAAAAAACAGAAAAAGATAAACAGAAAAGGAAAATCATAAATGACTTAATAAGGTTAATATGTTTACATTCCTACAAGGGAAGATAATACTTGTAACTAATAAAAATTTTTTCATTATTAGGAGGTAAAAAAGGAATGTACTAGGAGAAAGGAAAAGGGAGAGGTAGAGGTAGAAGGGCATAAACTAATGCCATCAAAAGAGGCAAGAAAAAGCTTTCACAAGAAGAGAGAGATGAAGGGAAGTGGTGAACCTTACTCTCATCAGAACTGACTCCAAGAGGAAATAACATACACACTCAATTGGGTATAGAAATCTATCTTATTCTACAGGAAAAGTAAGACGTGAAGAGGATACAAAAGGTGTAAGGATGATAAAAGGAAGGGTAGATTGGGAAGGGGATAGTCAGAAGCAAAACACTCTCAAGAAGGCTGACAGGGAAAGAGAGAATAGAATAAATAAAATATAGTTAGCAGTAGTAATCATGAAAATAATTTTGAAGAAAGTTTCTCTGATAAAGGCTTCCTTTCTAAAACATATAGTGAACTGAGTCAAATATATAAAAATAAGAGCCATTCCCCAATTGATAAATTCTCAAAAGATAGAATAGTTTTTAGATGAATAATCAAAACTACTTATATATATATTTATATATATTTACATATATATATATATATATATATATATGTATATATAGCCACATGAAAAAATGCTCTAACTCACTTTTGAATGGAGAGATGCAAATTAAAACAATTCTGAGGGACTACCTCATAATTATTTGACTAATATCCAGAAAAGGAAAATGACAAATGTTGGAGGGAATATGGGAAAAATGAGACATTAATGTACTGCTGGTGGAACTGTGAACCAATTCAATCATTCTTCAGAGCAATTTGAAACTATGCACAAAGGGATATAAAATCATGCCCTTTGACCTAGCAATATCACTACAAAAGAGATGGGAAAAATTAAAAAAAAAATAAACCCAAAGGAAAAAGATCTAAATGTACAAAAATATTTATATTAGTTCTTTTCTTTGGGGAAAAAATGGAAATTGAGGGTATGGCCATCAACTGGGGAATGGCTAAATAAATTGTGTTTTGTGATTATGATGGAATACCACTATGCTATAAGAAATGATGAGCAGGATGCTCTCAAAAAATCTGAAAAAACTTTCACAAGCTCATGTAAAGTGGAATGCACTAAGAACAAAGCAGCAGTAAAAGTGTAATATGATCAGTTGTGAATAACTTGATTATTTTCAGCAGTGTAATGATCCAAGCCAACTCTGAAGGACTTAAGATGAAAAATGCTCTCCATACCCAGAGAAATAACTGATTGTTATTTCTGAGGGTTTCTTTTTCTGGGGAGAATGAGGGCTCCCATGTTTTTTTCCACAACGTAATTGATAATGCTTTACATGACTTCACATATGCTTTCTCAATGAGGGAGACTGGAAAGGGAGGGGGGGGGGAGAATCTGAACTCACAGTTTTAAAACAAATGTTAAAAACTGTTTTATATGTAATTGAGGAAAAATACTAAATAATGAAAAAAAAAAAAAAACCAACCCAGTATCTAAGTCAGATTTATACATTAGGAATATCAATCTAAATTCCATGGAGAGCAGAATGGGGAAGTGGGACAGAGAGACAAACTTCATAATTTAGGCAAGTGGTAATGAGATCCTAAATTATGTCATAACCATCTGAATTAACTTGGACTTTGGCAAGTAATTGGATATTGAAGATGAAGGTATTAAAGGAAAGAGAAATATCAATGGTGACTTAAGATAATGAAAAACTCATGATTCAGAATATTGATAAGATATTCCATATAAATGGGAGTCCAAAATAAAGGTAGGTTTGGGGAAAATGGTGCTAACCTTGGATGTTTCACATAGAAACCTCTTCTCTTTTCCTTCTATATTTTACTTGGTGATCTCATTAATTCTCATAGATTCAAATATCATGTCTATGTTGATAACTCTAGTCTCTCATATCCAACTACCTATTTAACAACATATCAAACTGGATAGCTTGTAGATATTCTGAATTTAAAAATTTTCAAAATTGAACTTATCTTTCCCTAAAAACCTTCCCTTCTTCCCAATTGCTTTCCAGGATAGCACCATCACCCCAATCTTCCTAGACTCACAAGCTAGGTAGTATTAAGGACTGTCAATTTTACCTTTGAAACATTTATCAAATGTATGTCCTTCTCTCCTTGTCATCACCCTAGTACATCATGCCTGGACTTCTACAATAGCTTACTGGGGTACCTTCAGTCTAAGGATTATTTGCATATAAAAATTAATAATGTGATTATTATATCTTCATATAGCTTTTTTGGTAGAGAGTTGTTTGCATATTGTCTTATCCATCAGATTGTGAGCTCCTTAAGATCAGGGACTTTTTTTTTTGACTTTGTGTTCAAAGCACTTATAGATACAAATAATAGGTACTAAAAGGTCTTGAAAGACTAAATATTAATTTTTTAAAAAAGATTCTTCAAAAACTTTTCAGTTCCAAATTCTCTCTTCTCTGTAGCTTTGTTGCCACCCACTGTGAAGGCAAGCAATATAATACCCATTACACACATGAAGTCATACAAAGTATATTTCCACATCAGGACTATATCTTATTTATTTTTATATCTTCCTCAAAGCTTAGTACAGTAAATTACATGTAGGAGATGATCAATAAATGCTTTTTTCAATATTTTGATTCAATGAGATAACTGTACTTTGATCCAGGCCATGTGATACTTTATACTTAGATACTGTTGGTGAAATTACTATTAAAAAAAAAAACCTCAAAAGATTTTATTATTAACCTGTCAGAAATATTTGCCAAACTTAATTTTCCCCTAACTCACATTCCTTCCTATGTAAAACTTTAAACCATAAACAAAAATCCTAAGAACACAAACAAAATATAGAGACTAAGATAAATTATTTTCTTAAGCAGACTCAAATTACTTTAGGTACCTTAGATGATTATGGACAAAATAAATGGTTCTCAAGAAGTATTTTTAAGGATGACTTATCTTTAAATTATGTATGATGAGTTTAAAATACCATGGAATAGTTTGCATTACTGTTTAGAAGGCATCTAAAATGGTTACCTTTTGTAGAACATCTAGAGCTGTAAGTACTGCTTCCTGTAAACTTGTCAAAACTGCTTCAGTATATGATGGAAGGATGAAAGGAGAGGCATCTGAACTGATAGGGACAGAGACAGCACTGTGTAAAATGATACCCAACTTTTGAAGATCATCCATGCTGAAACCAGTTTTTATATGTTGGTAGAGAGCTGGGAATATCTGAATTAAAGCTGTAAGAAAAGGCTGGCTGGGAATGAAAGTTAGTTTATCACAAGTAAGAGGTGGTTTAGTACTTTCTGATCCAATTCTGTACCAGGTATTCCATGCAGCCCACCAGAGATTCAAATCTTCAATCTCATCTGTAATTATAGATGGCTCAGACCCAGGGTATCTTGCAAGTCTTTCTCCAATGGAATCTGTTCTCATAAATGGTCTACTTAGACCAGAAGTAGACACTGGCCCTATAAGGACAGGGACAGGTACATTAACTGCTGGTGGTGTCTCAGGTTTATCAGAGTCTCTCATAGGGGAAACAATCTGCAAAATTTCTTGGAAACTTTTCAGAGCAGCCAGAGAAACTTCATTATTTTTGCTGAGTGCAGCTGATTGGATATGATCAAGAAGAACATCCCAAGCTTTAGGAAAATCTCCTACAAGGATAAGGAAGTAAAAAAAAATAGTTAAAAGGTGATTAACACATATAACACATTAATAAGAAACACTATTAGTTTCTTGTAAAATTTATTTTCAGAAACAAAGTCTTACCACTGATTACAGAATGTCCAAACAAGTCATGATGCACGAATGCAATGAAGTAGTATGATGTTAAAAAATGACAAAAATAATAAAATACTAAGGAGCATGGAAAGACTTACATGACCTGATGAAAAATGAAGCAATTAAAACCCAGAAAACAAAATGCAAAACTACAACAATGTTAATGGAAATAAAAGCAACAAAATAATTTGAATCTAAATGTTATAAACTTATAATGAACAGTTTTGGTCCCCAAAACATATGGTAAGACACCTTTCTCCATTATGCTGACAGAAGTCAATGAGTGTGGGGAAGTACATTATATAGAACTTTTTTGACATGTTGGTTAGTTTTGTGGAAATATTTTTGAATTTTTTTTTCCTTTTAAAAAAAGTTATTAGTAAAAAGGATAGATCTTTGGAAAGGGAGATACAGTAACAATTTTTTTTAATGTAAGGAAAAAATATTAGAAAATTATACTTAAGTTTTAGTTAGAATTTCTTTGCATTTTTCATCATCAGTTTTGAACTTTTAATCATTTGCTACCAATGCAGAATAAAATACAAAGAAACATGAAAAGTATACCAATATACCCAGTCCTCATTAAAAACCACATGTGAAGTTATGCAAAACATTTACATAAAAGCCATATTGTGAAAGAAAACATACTATCTCCCACATTAAAAAAAAAATCTTTTTAAAAAAAAAAGAGGAGGAAGAAAAGAGAAAGACGAAGGGAGGAAGAGGAGTAGAAAGAGGAGGAGGAAGACAAGAAATCTCAAAGACCTTGAATCAATATATAAAACTAAAGGAAAAAAATAATAACCACAGAAGGAACTATGACCTCCAGATCTAATAAACAAGTTCAGACACCTATTTATTTGCATAAATGCAGCAAAATAAAGGAAAATGATCCAACACTTGACGAGACTCTCTGTGGAATGAGGAGAACATGGAGGAGAACCACACTGTTCCTAATGTTAAAGAGAATGAGAATCCTAAGAGCAGATTTTCTGCGGCATACCACAAAAAATGAGGAAAACAGAAAAATCTGAATTTGCAATGGGAAGCCTCACCAAAGAAACAAAATAGAAAACAATGCAAATGCACAGAAGTGAAGGACAAATTAGAAGAAAAGCAAAAAAGAACATCAAAGGAAAATACGTTCACTACATAAGCAAAGTATACAGATCTCAAAGAAAAGATGCACAGAGACAACTTAAGGATAATAGGTCTCCCAGATGAATACACCAGGAATAAAAACTTTAATACCTTAATGAAAAAAATTATAGAAGAGAATTGTCCAGAACTTTGGAAAACAGAAAATGAAATTCCAAACTAAAGAATTCACAGATTACCCTCCAGATAAAACACCACCACCTCAAGGCTGTATGCTGTTTCCACCAACAGTGGTGAGCTCCGTGGAGTATTCTTTTGCCTTTCTTTGTATCCTCAGTACTTTGTACAGTGTCTGGCACACAGAAAGCATTTAAATACTAGTTGACTACTTCAAATGATTATTGTGAGGATTAAATGAAACAATATTTAATACTCTTTGCAAACTTTAAAATGCAATATAACTGCTAGCTGTTATTACTGTTAGGTAAGCAGTATCTTAAAACTCCAAACTTGTGTGAAAACCTAAACCAAACTTGAAGTAATAATATTTGTTTTCTACTGCAGGTATGTAGGGAGTTCTTTTCATACACGTGGGAAACTCGAATAGTTATTCCCCAAAAGAGATGTTTGTTTTAATGGATTTGGTGTTTTTGCTTCATTCGTGAACTAAGCATTTACTCAAGAACCAGATATGTGTAAAGATGCTGTCTGTTACCACAAAATACCGCAAAGGTAATTGGCTTAGATGGATCTAGACATGTGCTTCTATAGAAGGAAAAAGGTTGAAAAAGAATGTTATGCATGAGGAACATAACAACTTGGAGTGCAGAGGGCACTGGGGGAAACTATAGGCAATCAGCCTGGGAAAAGAGGCTGACATGACAGAAGTAAATCAATCTTGGTGATTCTACCTCCACAATACAGTTCATCATCTTTCCAACAACACAGGCACTATCCTATCAGAGCCTCATCAATAATGTTTGGATTATTGAAATAGACTCCTAGGGGCAGCTAGGTGGTGCAATGGATAGAGCACTAGCCCTTAAGTCAGGAAGTCCTGAGTTCAAATTTGACCTCAGATACTTAAACATGGTCTAGTTGTGTGACCCTGGGCAAGTCACTTAACCCCAATTGTCTCGGCAAAAAAAAAAAAAAAAGAAAAAGAAAGAAAAAAAAATAGACTCCTAAACAGACTCTCAGGCTTTTAGTCTCTACCTTTTCCAATTCTTTTTTTTCCATATAGTTTGCCTCACTGATATTAAGGTAAAGGTCTAACACCATGTCACTTTCTGGATGAGAAACTCCTGACACTTCATTTTGTTTCCAGAGGTAAATAAATACAAACTATTACTTGGCTTTTGGAGCAGTTTGGCTCCAATCTTATTTTTTTTTTTAAATTCTGGATAGGTGTACAGAATAGCTTTCTTAGGTTTAATTATTCCATTTATTCATTGCAATGCAGTTTATAGATTAATATTTGGCTGAGGTTGATGTATTTTAAGAGGTTGCTTGGACCAACTTTAGGTCTATGTAGAAAAGATTCGAGCTTTGCTACAAATATCTCAAAAGCCAATTACCACCTTCTCATACATATGTAGCCTTCACAGAATTGAAAATGGGTGAAATCTTTTCTACTTCAAATGAAGTTAAAAATAAAGCAAGAAAAATGTGTCTATAGGTCCCAGGCAGAGTATCTTTGTTCATAAAAAAGGGAGGTTCTAGAAGCTTGAAGAATCAACATATTCATGTCCTTTAAAGTGAGGTTATTTGCTTCTAAGGATTACTTTTTCCTTTCCATTAATGGAAGTTCCATTTTTGGTTGCTTGAAGGCTGATGGGACCTCGGTAATTGATGACTGCTTTTGAGATGGGATATTGACATTTTATTTTTGGAGAATTTCTGATCCAAAAAAACTCCCATTTTTCAAATGAGTTTCTTTCCCTATCTCCATTTCCAGAATCCATACTGTTGACTTCTGGACCAGGTTAAGAAGTAGAAGATCCATGAGAAACCCAACAACTGAATTTTTACATGAGAAAAAAAAGGAGTGTGCTATTTGGAATGGAATGGGCTGAAAAGGCTTCTTTAGTTAACTTTCGATTTTCCAATTTTAATTAATGACATATGATGATGGTTGGTTCTATGGTAAGACCTTTGTGGGAGTGGATCTAGCATTTCACAGCCATGTCTGTTGCTCAAATTGTTGAACTCCTGTCTACTTTGTAATTACAGAATTCATGATGGTTACTAGAAGCTGAATGGGTTATGGTAGGAAAGCTTCCTTCAAAACTCAGTTCAAGTACCACCTCCTAAGGATCTATGTTTTCCCCTCCCCTTCCAAGGCTTTTGTTAGCTGAATATATTTTTCTTTTTTTTGCTTGTTTTTTATTTTGTGTGTGGTTGTGTGTGTGTTTTTTCCATGAACACTATCTGCAGTAGAGGAAACTAACATTGCGATCTGTTGGCACATTGGCAATTTCATATAAACCAATAACATGTTCATCCTTTAATGCAGAAATCCCTAAAGGTAGGCACCAAAGGAACACTTAGGACATTGCTAATTCCTTCCATGACTTTTTCTTTCAATTATTTTTTTCAGTAAGCATTTTCAAGGTCTGCCCCCAAGAAAGTCATAACTTTTCAGCTAGTAAGGACAACTGAGAATAGTTGGATCTTACCTCCCAGATGGCAGCTAGTTTTTTTTTTTTCAACTTTATTTTATTTTTTATTTTTTTTTTATTTTCTTTTATTAAAACTTTTTTATTTGCAAAACATATGTATGAGTAATTCTTCAACATTGATCTTTACAAAGCTTTCTGTTACAAATTTTTCTCCCCTAGTCCCCACCCCTCCCCTAGATGGCAGGAAATCCACTACATTTTAATTATTCAACTTTATTTCATTAAAATTTTTTTTTAAATGCTTAGGGATCTAGTTGTACAAAAATATTTATAGTAGCTCTTTTTCATGGTGCCTGAGAATTAGAAATTGAGAGAATTCCATCAATTGGAGAATGGCTGAACAAATAGTGGTATATAATTGTGATTGAATATTACTGACAGAAAGGATCAACTGGATGATTTCAGAAAAACCTGGAAAAAGTGACATGAACTGATGCAAAGTGAAGTGAGCAAAACCAGGAGAATAATGTACAAAGTAACAACACAGTATGATGAAGAACTGTGAATGATTTAGCTTTTCTCAGCAATACAATGGTCCAATATAATCCTGAATGACTCATGATGAAATTTGTATCCACCTCCAGAAAAAAAAAAAAAAAAGATACCTGAATAAGGACTGAAACATATATACCATTTTTACCTTTTAAAAAAAATTTGAATCTTCTTACATAGAATGAATGACATGAAAATGTTTTATATAATTACACATGTATAACCTTATGACAGAATGCTTACTGTTTCAGGGAAGGGGAGGGACAGAGAGAATTTAGAACTCAAAACTTTAAAAAAGCTTAAAAAAATAAGTAACACCTCTTACAGGAAACCCATCATGACTCTTTTGCTAGTTGCTAGTGTTTTCCTTATGAAATTACTCTGTATATAGTGTGCATTCAATTTTTTTATATACAAATTATTCCCCTTCCTCCCTTTCCCACTCCCCTCCATAATGTAAGCTCTTTAAGGCAAAGGATTGTTTCTTCATTGTCCTAGCAATTCCATTGCTCTGCATGTAATAAATGCAAAATAATCACTGCTAAATGAATGACCCAATCATCCACAATTTCATTAAGGCATTAATTTACTAAATAATTTACTAAATAATATTAAATACAATTTACTAAAGTATTATGAATTGTCATAGAAGGTTTGCTGCACTTAATATTTTGCACATTTTCAAAACATAAATGCTACATTTAGCTATTTTGAAAATAATGTCTTGTGATTTTAACTTTAAAAGTTAAAATGTTACATTAAAAGTTAAAAAAGTTATATGATTAGGTTTAATGTACTCATTGCTAAATGCAATCAAAAGTTCTAAATTTTAGAATAATATACCTAGAGGCTGCAGTAAGTATCTTCTTGTATTGAAAATTCTCGCAACTCCAGCCAACGTTAATACCCATGTCTCAGCCCACTGTTTTTCTGCTGTGTCTCTTGAGTGATGAATGAGTATGTTGCCACCACCTGACTCTATCTTCTCTTTGTCAGCTGTAGTAGAAGCTTCTCTAACTCGATCCAGTAGGTGAAAAAGAACCTAAAATGTGTACAAAATGACATGTTATGTTTCTATTTGAAATGATGGAAAGGATAACTGAGGAAGTGTCACAGAAAAGGCATCATGTTATCCATGGTCAAAAGTAGTTCAGATCATATATATAATAGCTTAATTTGTTTCCACTCTTCAAAATAACCCTGAGAGGTAGTATATTTCCATATTTTTGGTCTTTGACATATTCGTACTTTTGAAAAAATAACCTTGAGGTAATTTCTCATTCCAGGTAAGAGCAATTGGGTACAATTTCATAATAGAGACTTCACCAGAATTCCTGTCATGTAACTGAAGGACAGTGAAATCTCTAGCCTATAGACCAAATTTTTTTCTAACATGTGGGATAAGTACCAAATGGTAGCTTGTAAAACACAATATGACTTTAAAAATCTTCAACTTATATATTATAAAAGTCTATTAGATAAAATAGTTATGCCATGAAAATAAACTATTTCTAAAGTGAAAATGTAATATGCTCCACTTGCCAAATTATAAAGTCAATAAACTAAAAAGGAATTAGGGAGAATTACAACAAATCACTCCCTTCCCTCTAGATGTTGACCTTGGAATTTTGATTGTCCCCTCTCTCTCCTTTTCTTCCACAAAATATCACCTAAAGAGCTGGACCTTCAAATCCTACCTTCTCATCTCTCTCCAGGCAGGTCCCATGAGAGAGAGAGTGGACTTGGATAAGAGGGTATTCCCTTGTGCCTGTGCCTTCCTCAATACCACTCCTTTATCAATAGCATTTATTCTCAAGGGCAACATCTTCAGCCTTGACTATTTAATCCTGATTCTACTGGGAGATATGGGGTTGGAAGACAGAAAATATTTATTTCTGAAGTCCAAAATTGGCATTTTGAAAATATCTTTCTATGAAATTGTTAAAGAGGTGATTAAGATTTTTTAGAATAACGATTTAAAGATATTACCTGTGTATTTCTCTGTGCTGTCCAGAGAACTTTTCCTCTATTATACACTGTTTATATGAGAAAATACATTAATATGTTAAAATGTTTTAGAGAACAACCTGTTACTTTGGGGATCCATGTGCAGTTGTACATGCTTTTGTGTGTGTGTATGTGTGTGTGTGTTTTCAATTGTTGTATTAATTGGGTTTAGTCCAACAGTTTAACAAGAATTTGTTAACATCTATAATATGTTAGGCAACATCCTGGGTTCAATATTGTAACAAAATGAAAAATAGGATGGTTACAGTGGAAAAAGGATTGAAATTGGAAACAAAAAGAATTCAAATACCAGATTTGCTCCTTACTTCTATGCAACTTTGGACATATATTGGACTTAGACTTTCCGGGTCCTCCATTTCCTTATTTGTAAAATGAGGAGCTTGGTCTAGATGATTTCTTATAGTACAAAATCTATGAAGCTATGACTAGTCCTTGACGGTAAGGAACTTAAATTCTCAAGGGAGAGTTGGGGGGAGGGGCAGAGGAGAATGCTATTGTTTTTTGTTTCTCGATTTTTTTAATGAATGAATATTTTATGTTTTTCATCTTGAGAAAGAAAATTAAGATTGTTTTATGTTCATTTATGAGGCTCAATTTTTCTTCTTGTTTGTTATTGGCTCTTAATCTTAAAAAATTTAGGATCACTATTAATCAACAATAATTACTTTTCTTTTGTAATATTCCCATGTCTTTTCCAGTTTGTGGATCAAGAGATAAAGGGACAAATAATCAAAAAGGAGGAAGGAACAAAATATGAAATTAGAAAAACATTAAGGTTTGATGTTTTAATAGTCTATGGTATATGAGATAAAAATATTTTTAAATTATCAAGTTTTTGGTTTTTTTTCATTTTGATAAAAAGGAGGCTGGAGAAATCCCATTATCTTAAAGTACTTTAAATTAGTATCACAAACAAGTCCTCTCCCATAAGAACTCCAGACCCCCAGCTCCTTTAGAATACCTTCCATATAACAGTGTGCCATGTTGAATGCTGCAATAAGGTTCCATGTGCCCCAATGGTAGAAAAAAGAGTCTGCCCTGCACTTTTCCTGACAGCAGGCCGTGGATCCACACAGAGTTCACCAAGTTTGGCATAAAGACACAGCCATAAACAATCAAATGGAGGTGCAGGGTGGAAGGGACGGTTTAAAACTACTCCTTTTTCTTCTGCTTGCTTCTGCTGTGCTGCCTCTTCTCTGTTCAATTCTTTTTCAATAGTTTCACCTCTTTGGAAAAAATAATCTGAAATGTTCCACTATGAAATAAAGTAGGAAAAAAAAAAGCCATTTCATTACTTAATAAATAATTCAGATCTTTAGTATATGGTTAAACTATCTTTCAAAGAAGTTTTTTGAAATTAATAAAATTGCTTCAGAAATGTTTATCTTAAATATGTTGTAAGAGATGACAGTGAAGCCAAAGTTCAGAACATGCTAATTATATGCTGATGAAACATGCACACCCTGAGAAAACGCTTTTAATAATATTCAGACATAACTGATTTCCAATTAATAGATTTTTGCAGTTTAAACTATATTTTTTGATACACAATTTTATATATGGAAGACAATTACTTAAAAGATTTATGTTGGATCAGAACTACAAATGGCAAATAAGGTGGGCCAAAAACAGTACAAAGAAAAGATCCTGCTAGATGGAATCTAGGAAATCATAGTGTTTTCAAATATATCACGCTAACTGAACACACCAAAGTCAATCTTCTTAATACCAGTGTTGACTTACACATTTATTTATTTATTTATTTATTTACTTATTTTATTTATTATTATTATTTATTTATTATGATGATTTAATGAAATGAAATGAAAACTTCTCAATTATGATATTAATATGATAATGAAACTAGCAAGAGACTTACCAGCAACCCTATTGATGTTAAGCTAATATTAAGCTCTTGATTATGAAGTCCAAAGCTGCCTGCAACATCTACAACTATCTGTAGGCAGGTACAAGGCATTGTTGGTAGAAAATCTGTCACAACCAACTGAAGACACTGGAATGCAGTTCTTATTAAAGATTCTCTGGAAATATGAGAAATTAAGAAATATGGATCTGTAGGTACAAGTTAGTGCATTTCACAACTGTAGCATTACTAATCATAACTCATTTCATGATCATAATAGTTTAAAGAAATGTGGTACCATGAAAATAACCTCTATTCTAAATAAAACAAATTATTGTGAAATCAATCATATTCCATAAATTTTCCTCCAAAATATATTTCCTAAAAAATATTTAAGATTTACAAATAAGTGTAATAAATGTTTCATTATTTTTTTTGAAAAGACTTCAGGTGACAGATAATTTAATTTTTGTTTAAAAAAAAAAAACTTTAGGACTTCCAGGGATGGAGCCAAGATGGTAGAGATCAGACAGGAGTCTCTGTAACCTCCTCTCACCTTCCCTCAAACCAACAACATATGAAGCCTCTAGACTGATTTTGAAGCAAAAAAATCCACAATATCTAGAGGACAACACGTTTCTAGAAGAAGATACTCTGGAAGAACTTCAAAACAGGTCTGTTTTAATTGGGCAGGGGGGTGGTCTGCTGAACCCAGACTGCAGCACAGGGAGACTAGGGCAGGGAGCTGGAATAGGGAGCTGGAACAGGAGTGAGAGCGTTGTACTTTTCACACACCTGGGAGGCTTCTGTGGGACTCTTGGGCCAATCTGTCCTGATTGTGGGCAGTTGGTTTGGAGAGTCTGCCTTTTGTGGGGGGTAGATTGTGAACCACTGAACCCCTGATGAGCATGGCACCTAGCTGCCATTACACAGCATCCTAGGGCGATCAATCAATCAGCAGGACTGATCAGCACCAGAAATAATTCAATCAGCAGAACTGCCCCAGGGTGAACTAAAGCAGAACTGCCCAGCACCTGACATAATTCTATCAGCAGAACTACCCCAGGGCAAATTAAAGCAGCTGTCCCACCTTTGCCTTAAACAGACCATATACCTTTAAAAAAAATGAATAAAAAACCAAAAAGAGCTCTCACCATAGACAACTTTTATGGACAGAGGGAAGAACAGACCTCAAATCCTGAGGCCCCTAAAGGTAAAGCAACTCCAGAAAAACCCCAAAGAGAGACATAAACTGGTCACCATGTCACAAGGCTTTCTTTGAAGATTGCATAAAGAATCTTAAAAGAGTTAGAAGAAACATGGGGAAACGAAATGAGATCAATGCAAAATAAAATAGAAAAAATGGAAAAAGAATGCAATGAATAAAAAAATGTAATTGGTCAATTGCAAAAGGAACTAAAAACGGTAACTGAAGAAAATAAGACATTAAAAATTAGAATCGAACAATTGGAAATGAATGACTCATCAAGACTTCAAAAAGCAGTCAAACAAAAACAAAAAAATGAAAAGATAGAGAAAAACATGAAATATCTCCTAGGAAAAACAACTGACCTGGAAAATAGATCCAGGAGAGACAATCTAAGGATTATAGGGCTTCCTGAAAGCCATGATGAAAAAAAGAACCTAGACACTATCTTCCAGGAAATCATAAAAGAAAACTGCCCTGAAATTTTAGACCCAGAAGGCAAAATATTCCTTGAAACAATCCACCGATCACCTCCTGAAAGAAACCCAAAAATTAAGTCCCCCAGAAATATCGTGGCTAAATTCCAGAACTATCATACCAAGGAAAAGATATTACGAGAAGCCAGAAAGAAACAATTTAAATATCGAGGAGCCACAATTAGGATCACACAGGACCTAGCAGCTTCTACTTTGAAGGATCGAAGGGCCTAGAATCAGATATTCTGAAGGGCAAAGGAACTTGGATTACAGCCAAGAATAAGTTACCCAGCTAGAATGAGCATTATCTTCCAGGGAAGAAGATGGTCATTCAATGATATAGGAGAATTTCACCTATTTCTACTGAAAAGACCAGAACTGAACAAAAAATTTGATCTACAAACACGGAACACAAGAGAAACATAAAAAGATAACAAGAAAAAAAAAACTCGAGAACTATATTTATGTTATAGATACTTGTAGAATGAGGGTTGATTTTATAAATCTATTATTACATTATGATTATTATGACATGATTATTGTGATTTTATGATTATTATGATATGATAAACTGAAAAAGAAATTAGAGGTAGAAAAGGGATAACACTGAAAGAAGAGGAAAAGGAGGTAAAATAAGGCAAATTACATCATATGTAGCGGCAAAGAAAACCTATGATTGAGGGGAATGAGAATTTGGTTAATCTCCATCTCATCAGATTTGGCTCTGAGGGAATAATAGACATACTTACAATGAAATAGGAGGGAAAGGGGGAAAAAAAGGGGTGGGTGGGGCTCTAAAGGGGAAGGATTGTTTGAGGGAAGTGGTTATCAAAAGCAAAATAGTAGGGAGGAGGGAAAGGGGATAAGAAAGAGAAAAGCATAAGCTAGGGTAAATATGATGGCAGGAAACACAGAATTAGTTATTTTAACTGTGAATGTGAATGGAATGAATTCTCCCATAAAGCAGAAGCAGATAGCAGACTGGATTAAAAAACAGAATCCAACAATATGTTGTATACAAGAAACACATCTAAAATATAGAGATACATACAGGGTGAAGGTAAAAGGCTGGAGCAGAATCTATTATGCTTCAGGTGAACAAAAAAAAAGCAGGGGTAGCAATCCTGATCTCAGACCAAGTAAAAGCAAAGATAGACCAAATTAAAAGAGACAAAGAAGGAAATTACATCTTCCTAAAGGGTACCATAGACAATGAAGCAATATCAATACTAAACATATATGCACCAAGTGGTACAGCATGGAAATTCCTAGAGGAAAAGTTCAGAGAGATGCAAGAAGAAATAGACAGCAAAAGTATAATAGTGGGGGATCTCAACCTCCCTCTCTCAGAACTTGATAAATCAAACCACAAAATAAATAAGAAAGAAGTTAAGGAGGTAAACAAAATGTTAGAAAAGTTAGGTATGATAGATCTTTGGAGGAAATTAAATGGAGACGGAAAGGAGTTTACTTTTTTCTCAGCAATCCATGGAACTTATACAAAAATTGACTATGTGTTAGGACACAAAAACCTCAAAATCAAATGCAGGAAGGCAGAAATAATAAATGTATTTTTTTCAGATCATGACGGGATAAAAATCACATGCAATATAAGGCCAGGAGAAAATAGACCAAAAAGCAATTGGAAACTAAATAATTTTATCCTAAAGAATGAATGGGTGAAACAGCAAATTACAGACACAATTACTAATTTCATCCAAGAGAATGACAATGAGACGACATACCAAAATTTGTGGGATACAGCCAAAGCGGTAATAAGGGCAAATTTTATATCTCTAGATGCTTATTTGCATAAAATAGAGAAAGAGAAAATCAATGAATTGGGCTTGCAACTAAAAAAGCTAGAGAAAGAACAAATTAAAAACCCCCAATCAAATACCAAACTTGAAATCCTAAAAATAAAAGGAGAGATTAATAAAATTGAAAGTAAAAAAACTATTGAATTAATAAGTAAAACTAAAAGTTGGTTTTATGAAAAAACCAACAAAATAGATAAACTTCTAGTTAATTTGATTAGAAAAAGGAAAGAGGAAAATCAAATTGTTAGTCTCAAAAATGAAAAGGGAGAACTTTCCACCAATGAAGAGGAAATTAGAGCAATAATCAGGAGTTACTTTGCCCAACTTTATGCCAATAAATTTGATAACCTAAGTGAAATGGAGGAATATCTACAAAAATATAGATTGCCCAGATTAACAGAACAGGAAATAAATTACTTAAATAGTCCCATTTTAAAAAAAGTAGTAGAACAAGTTATTAATCAACTCCCTAAGAAAAAATCCCCAGGACCAGATGGATTTACATGTGAATTCTACCAAACATTTAAATAACAATTAACTCCAATATTATATAAACTATTCGAAAAAAATAGGGAATGAAGGACTCCTACCAAACTCCTTTTATGATATAGACATGATACTGATACCTAAACCAGGTAAAACAAAAACAGAGAAAGAAAATTATAGACCAATCTCCCTAATAAATATTGGTGCAAAAATCTTAAATAAAATATTAGCAAAGAGATTACAGAAAATCATTCCCAGAATAATACACCATGACCAAGTAGGATTTATACCAGGAATGCAGGGATGGTTCAATATTAGGAAAACTATTAATATAATTGACTATATCAATAACCAAATTAACAAAAAATATATGATAATCTCAATAGATGCAGAAAAAGCATTTGATAAAATCCAATATCCATTCCTATTGAAAACATTAGGGAGTATAGGAATTAATGGACTTTTCCTTAAAATAGTCGGTAGCATATATTTAAAACCATCAGCTAGCATCATATGTAATGGTGATAAACTGGAACCATTCCCAATAAGATCAGGGGTGAAACAAGGTTGCCCACTATCACCATTACTATTCAATATTGTATTAGAAATGCTAGCCTTGGCAATAAGACAAGAAAAAGAGATTAAAGGAATTGGAGTAGGTCATGAGGAAACCAAATTATCACTCTTTGCAGATGATTTGATGGTCTACTTAGAGAACCCTAGAGAATCAACTAAAAAACTATTAGAATTAATCCACAACTTTAGCAAAGTTGCAGGACACAATAAATCCACATAAATCACCAGCAATTTTATACATCACCAACAAAATGCAACAGCAAGAGATACAAAGAGAAATTCCATTCAAAATAACTATCGATAGTATAAAATATTTGGGAATATATCTGCTAAGGGAAAGTCAGGATCTATATGAGCAAAACTACAAAACACTCTCCATACAAATAAAGTCAGATCTAAACAATTGGAAAAACATCAAGTGCTCTTGGATAGGTGGAGCGAATATAATAAAGATGGCAATACTACCTAAACTAATCTATCTATTTAGTGCTATACCAATCAAACTCCCAAGAGAT
Source organism: Myrmecobius fasciatus (assembly GCA_023553655.1). Lineage (NCBI taxonomy): Eukaryota > Metazoa > Chordata > Mammalia > Dasyuromorphia > Myrmecobiidae > Myrmecobius > Myrmecobius fasciatus. The sequence continues at coordinate 184,180 of JAJPUD010003509.1, forward strand.
TATTTAACTGACCTAGAAAAAATAACAAAATTCATCTGGAAAAACAAAAGGTCAAGAATTTCAAGGGAATTAATGAAAAAAAAATGCAAATGAGGGTGACCTAGCTGTACCAGATCTAAAACTATATTACAAAGCAGTGGTCACCAAAACCATTTGGTACTGGATAAGAAATAGAGTAGTGGATCAGTGGAATAGGTTAGGTTCACAGGACAAAATACTCAATGACAATAGTAATCTAGTGTTTGAAAAACCCAAAGACCCCAGTTTTTGGGATAAAAACTCACTATTTGACAAAAACTGCTGGGATAATTGGAAACTAGTATGGAAGAAATTAGGCATTGACCCACACCTAACACCATATACCAAGATAAGGTCAAAATGGATTCATGATCTAGGCATAAAGAATGATATTATAAACAAATTAGAACAACGTAGGATGGTTTACCTCTCAGACCTGTGGAGGGGGAAGGAATTTGTGACCAAAGAAGAACTAGAGGTCATCATTAATCACAAAATAGATAAGTTTGACTATATCAAGTTAAAAAGTTTTTGTACAAACAAAATGAATGCAGACAAGATTAGAAGGGTAGCAATAAACTGGGAAAATATTTTTACATTCAAAGGTTCTGATAAAGGCCTCATTTCTAAAATATATAGAGAATTGACTCAAATATATAAGAATTCAAGCCGTTCTCCAATTGATAAATAGCAAAAAAATATGAACAGACAATTTTCAGATGAAGAAATTTAAACTATTTCTAGTCACATGAAAAGGTGCTCTAAATCACTATTGATCAGAGAAATGCAAATTAAGACAACTTTGAGGTACCACTACACACCTGTCAGATTGGCTAAAATGACAGGAAATGATAATGATTAATGGCAGAGGGGATGTGGGAAAGCTGGGACACAAACATTGTTGGTGGAAATGTGAACGGATCCAACCATTCTGGAGAGCAATTTGGAGCTATGCTCAAAAAGTTATCAAACTGTACATACACTTTGACCCAGCAGTGTTTCTACTGGGCCTATATCCCAAAGAGATTTTAAAGGAGGGAAAGGGACCCACATGTGCAAAAATGTTTGTGGCAGCCCTTTTTATAGTGGCAAGAAACTGGAAATTGAAAGGATGCCCATCAATTGGAGAATGGCTGAATAAATTATGGTATATGAATATTATGGAATATTATTGTTCTGTAACTAACGACCAACAGGAGGATTTCAGAGAGGCCTGGAGAGACTTGCATGAACTGATGCTGAGTGAAATCAGCAGAACCAGGAGAACTTTATACACAGCAACAAGACTATACGATGATCAATTTTGATGGACATGGTTCTCTTCAACAATGACGTGATTCAAACCAGTTGTTCAGAGATGAAGATAGTCATATACATGTAGAGAGAGGCCTGTGGGAACTGAGTGTGGACCACAACACAGCATTTTAACACTTTCTGTGAATATTTCCATGCATTTTGTTTTCCTTCTTAGGTTGTTTTTTTTCTTCTCTTTCTAGATCTGATGTTTCTTGTGTAGTAAGATAATTGTATAGATATGTATACATATATTGGACTTGTCATATAATTTATCGCATTTAGCATGTATTAGATTACCTGTCATCTAGGGGTGGGGGGGTGGGGGGAAGGAGGGGAAAAGCTTGGAAAAAGTTTTTTGCAAAGGTCAATGTAGAAAAATCACTCATATGTTTTGTAAATAAAAAGCTTTTAATAATAATTAAAAAAAAAGAAAAAACTTTAAGAGAATGTTAGGATCCTATATGAATGCTTTTAATCAATGAGAAAGATAATATGCTATTACTAAGTTGTTTTCAGTATTTTCCATCAGTTCTCTAAATAGTTTACAATTTTACAAGAAAAGTACACTTCAGATGAATAAAAAATAAGGCACTAATTTTGTTAATGCACTGCATTAACTTCACTGAAATAGGAAACCATATATTCAAGCTGAAGAAAGTCACAAAATTTTCAAATACAGAAAACAGGAAATTTTCAAAGAAAGGCCAGAGTTGTGAAGGTAGATAAAGAAAATCTTCTACTTTGTTAGTAACAACAAAGCAAAGATGAAATCACTAATTTGCAAAATGTGGTTAGTAAATTCTTTTTTGTAATTTCTTAATGACGTTGCATGCATATAGACTCGCTGACTCATCTGGTGCATAGGACAGTTTGGGGGGGTCATATCTCTAAACTTCATGATAATCTAAATGACTAGAGCATAATTATCAGATTGTTTCATAATTGCTACCATATAGTAACAATGTCTAATGATACATTCTGTTTAAAGATACAATCAAGGGAATAAGCAGAGGAACTATTGTTGGCAAAGTGAGGAGTCTGGTTACTACTCTCCCTTATGACAACAAAGGAGGAAAAGTTGATGAATGAATGATACTGTGATGATTTGAAGAGTGCAAGTGGGGAAGGGGGGACTCAAAATGGATAATGTCACTTTCTTTCAGTGAGAATATGAATATAAGGTTCTCTATTTTAAAGGTAGTTGGAGGTTTAGCTATCTTGAAAAGGTTTATAAGAGTTGTGGTTGGTGTGTGTGTGTATGTGTGTGTGTGTGTGTGTGTAATCAAAAAACACTAAAAAGATTAGCATGCAACAGTGAGGGCCAATTAAGATTAAATAATAAATCTGTAGTGGACTTGGTCAGCATTATATGATTTTCTCAAGGCTGCAGTAAGTGGCAGGAAAGCAGGCAGATAAGATCTAGAAAGGTATGAACAGCAACTAGACAATGGGACAAAGCATTACAACAATATTGTAAAACTGGACTGGTTGATTAAAGATAAAGATTTTTAAGAAAGACAGTTGTAAAGGTCAGAGCACAGTGTTGGCCTTATAAAGCAGGGATGGGTAGGGTGACAGGGCATTGTGATAAGGAAAAGGAACCCTGAAAGATTACAGTCAGATATTAAGCAGGAATGCGCCAGACCTAGCTAGACCACTTTAAAGAACCAATCATTCAATCTTTAGTGTAAGAACTTATTCCTCAGAAATAAACAGACACTACAAATCAGGATATGATTTTTTGTTGTTGTTGACTGCCTGTAATATAAATTAAACTTAAGAGTGTGCTGTAAGTACCTTTTATTCACCTTTTATGAGCACCAACTATTGTTTCCAAGCACATTACTGTATACAGTAGTGTTATGGATCACAGATGTGGAACACTTGTGTATAATAGGATCAAGAACATGATCTACCCTATATATGACTGAACTGGAGACAAAACACTCAGTGTACTGCTCAAATAAACGGGGAAAATGTTTTTCAGAGCAGCCAAAATTCCTACCACCACCAAAACTGACACAAAAAAGAGATCAGGGAGCTATGAGAAAGGAAGAGGTAAAGATCCAGTGCTCAGTCAATCCTGCTTTCAAAAAGCTTCACTTACTAATTTGTGGAAAAGTTAATTTCTTTTTACTTGAGGATTGATTTATTACTGGGGAGTTAGACTCTCTATTCAGTTTATGTTTATAAAAATGTATTATGGGTAAAATTAATTTACAAATAGGAAGTGCTAAGTAGAACAAAAACATGAAGATAAAATAGAGTGAAAGAAAAAAAGCTGCATTTTTCCCTCAAAGAGACAATAACAAAGTCCATTTAGCGATAGGAGATAACAGGAACTTGGGAAATGCCTGATTTAAGCAAACTTCCAGACCCTACTTTTTCTTATCTACATAAAAATGACCTTCATATATTAGAAAAATGAATCTTGGCCCTGATAACAAAAATCTATCTGAATCAAGTACAAAATAAAATTTTAAAGTGGAGTACTACTGTGTTTTACTAATGAAAGGCACCACTGCTAAATATAAACAGCAAAGTATTATTTTTTAAATAAAATTATAGAGTTTAAAATGCTTCTTTTAATTAAAAATGTTCCACTGATGGTGCTACTAAATAAGAGACTTAAAATTATCTTTTGCCAGATTCAAGGTGGGGAACCACATTTATGCTCAATTTACTAAGCATGTAAAACATTTTAAAAGTAACACTATTGGTATATTTACTCCCAATTTATCAACTTTTAGATATTTACTTCAACTACTTACCCTTGATCGTTTCTGATTGCTCCCATAACCCCAAGCACTAATGGCCATCCAGGACCAAGACTGTCTCCCTGACTCTGCAGAATCTGTAATACACATTCCAATTGCTTGAGTCTTATATCAGGATGGATAATGTTGGATAACTCCTTCAAGGGGTTCAATAAAAGCAACTGCAATCTCTAAAATAAAAAAAATATATATATATATATTTTAAAAAACCCCAAGGGGTCTTTAAAAAATATGAAAAAAAATATGGTAAACAGAATTTTTTAAAAAACCCAAAACTTCACATATATTTATTTACATAAAGCAGTAAATTATATGAATAATAGTAAATTCCCTTGATTCAGAATGTCTGAATAAAAGAGCCTGGTCAATAATCTAGAGAAAATTACTATAGACAGCTCACTAATTGTGTTCTGCCTAACCTTTCCTTTGACCTCACCATTCTTAAATTTGTATTATGGTAATTTTTGTACATCTCTCCCTTTCCCCTCAGGAGATGGTAAGTTCTGTGTCATAACTGTCTTTGGGCTTCTACAAGGTAGCTTGCACAAATTTGCTTTAAAAGCATAAGAATGATAAACATTTTTAAACAAAGCTTACTATAATCCTCTATTAAAACAAATGTTAATATAAGATAAAGCTTTTATAATTCAGAGTGCATTTTAATACTTTAAAGCGTTTTAGGGCCACCATTATGAACATCAATTTATAATCTTTATCTCTATCTATAAACATAGAAAGCTTAGACTGATTTTATTCTGATTCGATTACTACTGGAAGATGCTTTTTTCAATAAAACTCTAATGTTAATGAGTCATTTGTTTCTTTCCAAAAAATAAAAATCAGGAGAAAAATAGTAATTATTAAGATTTTCTACTTAACAGGATTAGAAATTTTAACCTGGAAAGTATGTATGGAGGTCAACTGTGCATTGGACTTAAAGTCAGCAAAATCTAGGTTCAAATGCCATTTAAATGACACTGAGCAATAAAAAGACACACATAAGATATAGATACTTATAGAATATTGGAGGAAGGAGAAAAAAACTTATTCTCATAATTACTTCCTTACGTTTTGGGGATGTGTGTGTATATAGGATACATATGCATACATACATAAATGTAATGCTATATTCTAGAAAGTAATTTAAAGAAATAAATTACATATTTATTATTATTTATTGAGTAATCTTATTATTACTAGAAAAGAGTGACCCAAACTGGATAGCAATAACAATTAATCTCTCTAATTTCTTATCTCTAAAAATTTTAAGAGGAAAAAACTTATGCATTTATTGTTTGATGAAACTATAAGAAAAAAAAGGCAGACTTTTACAATGACATTTTAGAGTAGATGATATTTACTTTCTCAAATTACCTGATTTTGTGAAAGTGGAGGATCGTGGTTAAATGTTAATCCTGCTTTAATAAGTGAAGTTAAGGCTTCTGCTCCCCATTCTCTCATTCGGGAATTTGGATGCTGACAAACCTGATGATACAATACATTAATAAAATTCAAACGTTTATCTTCTATGCTATTAATAAAAAACATATATATTTATTTTTGTATATCAAAAGTTAATTTTTGAAAAAACTTTTTTACATATCCTGGCAAGTTACATTTTAAAAACTATATTCCAATGATCTTAAAGGAGGTGAGAAAAGAAAATTAACCAAAAATTTTGAGTGCAATAAGCTTTTTAATGGTAAATTAAAAAAAAAAAAAATTAACCCTACAGGTGAACTTACCTTCTGCACAAGAGGAAGCAATAGAAAGAAAGAGACAGGAGGGAAAAAGATGAAAACTAAGAAAAAATTTGCTGGAAAAAAATATAGGATTATATCAGAGGAAATATACAATCAAATATTAAGCTATTAAAATGCATTCTACTATTAAAAAAAGTTTACGTATGGAAAAATGTGTTCACAATAAGCTATTAGTAAATTCTGTAAAAATTTACAATAAAAATATACAATAAATTCTATCTCCAGTAATTATTTTTAATAGATATCTTCTTTGAAGAATATAAGCAAAAATGAGCAATTAGGATTTTTTTCTGACAAAATTCATTTTTAAAAAGAAAATTCTAATTATTGAATTAACATTATTTAAAGCCAACTTATGTACAATGTCTGCTTTGAAAGCCATTGTAGATAATTTTGAGAGAATACTTTGATATACTTAAATATCAAAGAATTCATATTCTTATAAAGAGATTTCCTAATTTCCAGAGGAGGTAACTGAGGCTGAGAGAAGTTAAAGGACTCGTCCAGGATCGCAGAGCTACTGACTCAAATCTTCTGACTCTTAAGATCAATCTTCTATCCATTCATTGAAACATATAAGTGTCTTGCTTGTAGCAACAAGTATGCAAGGCAGGAAAAAAACAAAACAAAACAATGTTAACACTATTTTCAAGATGGTTATTCCAGGTGGCATAGAGGATAGAGTACTGGGCCTGAAGTCAGGAAGAGCTAAGTTCAAATCCTGCCTTACACACTTACTAGCTGTATGACCCTGGGCAAGCCTCTTTTAAACCTTTTTCCCTCAGTCTCCTCATCTATAAAATGAGTTGAAGAAAGAAATGGCAAACTACTCCAGTATCTCTGCAAAGAAAACTCCAAAGTGTTGGACACAAAGGAAAAAATGATTAAGCAACAATAATATTCTTACATATTGGATGGCAACTGAGGAGATGTATTTATTTTAACGACAGAGGAAAAAAAAATCACTCAAAAATACCTTATAAAAAACAGAAAAGCATATCTTAGAAAAATAGGTTACCTCAAGAAGATGGCCAGTTAAAGGTCTCCACAAAATTTCTATTCTGTGCATGTTAACAAGTCCTGTTTCTAACAATTTTGCAACTGCAAAAAGAGATGGTTCCTAGATAGAAAAAATGGATTACATTTTTATACTGCAAAAAAAATCTTCAGTTTTTAAAATTGTCATTAATATCAAATACAATTAAGGAAAAACAAACAAACAAACAAACAACTCTTGGTTATCTGGAGAATACCAGGCTTCTGGCATCTCTGAACAGTGAAAAATCTTAATTTCAAAGTAAATTAAAGGGGGGATCAGGAGAGAAGAATGGGTAGCTAAGTGACACCTTTAAATAATAAAAGTAGCCAAGAAGGGAAAAGTATCACTCCTAACATGTTTTGATCAGTCATTTCTCAAAATAGAAGGAAAGCATATGAAGGACCATGTTTTCCTCTTTTTTTTTTTTTTTTTAAACTTCACAAGAGGACAGAGAATGGTAGAGACTACAAGGTAAAGCAGCAAAGAGTCAGCAATCACCCTGACAATAGGAAAAACAAGATTACAAAAACCTCTACAAGTCTTGGGTCCAGGAAAGAAAAGGCCAACTTACCAGAGAGGAGCCTAAAGATAGCAAGGGTAGCCTGCCAGCCAGTACTCACCAGAGTAGAGTGTTACTGTCTTTTGAGATAAAAGAAACCATAGATTTCACACCCACTAGTTTTGATAAATGAATTACCATCATTCTCAGGGATACTAAAGCTTAGTCAGGATTTAAAACCAAGCTCCTGCTTCTAAATCAAGTCGCACTTGACAAGCTAGCTACAATAGGCGATATCTATTTCATACCATAATCTCCCTATTTCCTTTTGTGCCTTCTCTTATACCTATTCCTGCTTTCGAAGATCTCTGATTGCTCCTTCCTTCAGTACTTTCCCAAGCCATCAACCCTGCACTAGCTTTGCTTTTGTCCCTTCCCTATCTCAACTATCTCGGGAAGTAGTTTCCCTCTGCATCCTCATCTGCTCTAGAAGCCCCTCATTCCTCCAGTGCCCACAACTTGCCAAACCTCAATTCTCTAGTAATCCTACTACCTGCTGTCTCAGCTTCTATTATTAAAGGCTGCTAGCTAGGTGGTCCAGGAACAGAGTGCTGGGCCTAGAATCATGAATGGATGAGTTCAAACCAACCTCAAACAGGTATCAGTTGAGCGACCCTGGCAAGTCACTTAGCCTCTGCTTCCATTTCCTCAACTGTACAAAACAGAGACAAGAACAATACCTCAACTGATTGTGAGGATCAATGAGATAATGTTTGTAAAGACCAACATCAGGTACACAGCCAGCACTTAATAAGTGTTTCCTTCCCTACCCACACACTGCTAAATGAAACTAGAAGAAATTACATAATTGTGCCAATTGAAGACAACTAAACTAATTGGGCCTTTAATATGTAAGTTGATCCTTTCTCCTCCCTCACCAATTCCCTCTCTCACTAACTAGAGGCTATTTCAAACCTCTTTTCAAGCTCCTTAACCGCTATGCCTCTCTCTATTTCCTCTCAGCTGAGGGTCATACCTCATACTTTACTGAGAAAATATAACAACTATCTAGCATTTATAAAGAATTTTAATGTTTGCAAAGCACATGACAAATATTCTCTCACTTTATTCTCATACTCTGGGGAGGTAGGTGCTAGTAGGATCTCTACTTTACAGATGAGGAACATGAGGCAGGGTCACTCAGCTAATAAATGTCTGAGGCAGGTCTCAACTCCTGTCTTCCTAATTCCAAGTCTAGCCCTCTTCACTGCACTATCTCATTTGTTGTGAGCTCCCTCATCTCCATTCCTCTGCATCTTAATGTCTCATGGCATAAACCATTATTCTTCCTCCTTTACTCCAATACCTAATGATAAGGTACTTTTTTCTTTACAAAGTCCAACTTCTCCATGAGTATTCTTGATCTTATCTCCTCCAAAAATTTGTTCTCACAATTATCTTCTCCTTTTAATCTTCCTGTCTATCAAATAAGTACTTTCTTCAAATACCTTCTAAAATTTTCCTGTTTGAAAAATCCCATATGATTTGGCCATCTACCAAATCTACCATCTACATCTCTCTTCCTTTCATAGCCAAACTTCCTGAAAAACGAAAGAGAAAAAGGTTTTCTCATTGCTTCCAGTTTTCTCCTCACTCATTTTTTGATCCTTTGAAATTTGGTTCATGATTTCATCATTCAACTAAAACTACTATCTCTATAAAGTTACTAGTGATCTGATAGCTTTTTCTTAATCTCCATCTTTAATCTCTCTGCAGGATCTGAAACCATTAAGTACCCTTTCTTTCTGCAAAGCATCCTCCCTGGGTTTTGATGAGATTGCTTTCTTATTGGTTCTCCTCCTACCTACATGACTGGTGTGTCTCTGTCCATCTGTTGTTTGCTCATCCATGTTATAACCTTTTACTAGGGTCTTACCCAAGGCTCTGTTCTGCTCCTCTCTATTCTCTTTCTGTATTCAGAAACTCACTCAGAAACCTTAGCAGCTCCCTTTCCTAGGCAGATTAATTCCAAATCTAGTATAGCTGCACTTTCTCCTGCCTTCCAGTCATTATACTGTGAATTCCTATTCAACTGGATTCTCAGTAGTTATCTCAAATTCCAATATGTCCAAAACATAATTCATTCTCTCTCCCTAAAACCACTTCTACTTCCAATCCCCAATTTTCCCTGAGTCTATACCTATCCTTCAGGTTATCCAGGTTTCCAACATAGACATTATACTTGACTCCTTACTTGCCTATGTCCATCAGATTACATATCAATTAAGGCAGCAAATCATATAATTCCTATCACTACAATTCTCACATTCATCCCTTTCTCTCTACTTACATCACCACTCTAGCTCAGAATGGCATCACATCTCACCTGAACAGGCTGAAATGGGCAGGCACAGCCCACTGGCTATCGTAGCTTCTAACTGGTATCCCTGCCTTTCTGATCTATCCTACACATAATTGCCAAAACAAATTTTCCTAAGTTCAGGACTGACCATGACACACCACTACTCAAAGTTCAATGGCTCTTTTTCCATTAGGATCAAATATAAACTCTTTTGTTTTGCTTTTGAAGTCCTTCACAATCTAGCTCCAATCTTCCTTTTTAACATTATTCTACTATCTAGTCAGGTTGGCCATTGACCTACAGCTCTCATGTCTAGTTCTCTCCCTTGGCTACTCTCCAGGGCTGAACTGCGTTGAACTGTATTTCCTCCTCAGTTTCTTATCATTTTTTTTTAACAGAAAATTCTTCTCAAACTGCCCCCCACTCTAACAATATTATGATCACAATAACATAAAGGAAAAGAACAAGCAAAAAACAATAGAAATGAAGGCTGCAAAATTACAAAGAACAAACATGGCCCCAAAGAAGAGATGTAAGAAGAAAGCTCTCCCTCTCTCCCCATTCATTGCAGGGGTGACAGATATTAAACACTGCTTATCTCCAGATTCTTTCCATGTATCAATCACTTTTGATTTTTTTCCCTTAACTTTTTAGAAAAAATTATATAGAATGGCTAGAGAGAAGAAAAAAGTGAGCAATATAAAAACAAAAGTTATTAATGAAAAATTATTTTTAAAAAATTCTGCTCAACTATTGATCAGAGAAATGCAAATCAAGACAACCATGAGATACCACTTCACACCTGTCAGATTGGCTAAAATGACAGAAAAAGTTAATGATGAATGTTGGAGGGGTTGTGGGAGGGCTGGGACACTGATGCATTGTTGGTGGAGCTGTGAACGGATACAGCCATTCTGGAGAACAATTTGGAGCTATGCTCAAAAAGTTATCAAACTGTGCATACCCTTTGACCCAGCAGCATTTCTATTGGGCTTATATCCCAAAGAAATCATAAAGGAAGGAAAAGGCCCCACATGTGCAAGAATGTTTGTGGCAGCCCTTTTTGTAGTGGCTAGAAACTGGAAATTGAATAGATGCCCTTCAATTGGAGAATGGCTGAATAAATTATGGTATATGAATGTTATGGAATATTATTGTTCTGTAAGAAATGACCAGCAAGATGATTTCAGAGAGGCCTGGAGAGACTTACATGAACTGATGCTGAGTGAAATGAGCAGAACCAGGAGATCATTATACACGGCAACAACAGTACTATATGACGATCAATTCTGATGGACATGGCTCTCTTCAACAATGAAATGTTTCAAACCACCTCCAATTGTTCACTGAAGAAAGCCATATACACCCAGAGAGAGGGATGCGAAATGTGGACCACAACATAACATTCTCATACTCCTTGATTGATGTTTGCTTACATTGTGTTTCCTTTATCTGATATATCGTTTGTGTAGATAAGATTTTTCTTGCACAACAATGATAAGTTTGGAAATATGTATACATATATTCGATTTGCCAATATTTTAACATAATTAACATGTAGTGGATATCCTGCCATCTAGGGGAGGGGTGGGGAGTTGGGGGGAAAAATTTGTAACGGAAAGCTATGTAAGGGTTATTGTTGAAGAATTACCCACACATATGTTATGCAAATAAAATAAAATTAAAAAAAAAAAAATTCTGCTCAAGTTACACCTTTTAAATGAAGCTTTTCCCAATTCCTACTGGTACCACTGCTACACGCTCCCTGCAAAAAATTTTACCTTGTATTTGTTTTAAATATCTATCTCCATACAAATATAAATATATGTGTATATATATATGCATAAGTGTATATATTCATACACATACATAATATCTTTTTGTTTATATTATGACTCCCCTTTGATTGTAAATATTTGGAAGAAAGGGATTGCTTCATTCTTGTGCTTCCATATTCAGAGCCTAACACTATTTTTGGCACAGGGTAAATGCTTAATAAATATTTGTTTATTTATATTATTTGGGCTTTACAACAATTCTCAAATGTACAATAGATATTACTATACATTTTGTAGATAATGATGTTGATACAGAGTGAAGTGAATTGCCACTGATCTGAGTGTGTCAAAAGTTGGCATTTGAAAATAGTCCCTCTCTGATACACAAATTATGTTGATCAAAAGGTTAATTTTAATTCCGTTCCCTAAAAACTGGATCAAAGAGTTCCATTCTATCTTACTGAGCAACATGCAATATTTAAGATATAAAGGTAAAATGTTGTACCTTATTATTTCCGTAGGCCATATCCATTGCTTCTAGAGATAAGGAGCAAAGGGCATTTATTAAATGATGTAATGATACATCATCAAGATACCTAAAAAATAAAAAAATGGTAAGACATTTTGTTCTATAAAATGTAGCTGAAGTTAACTGGTTCAGTCCAAAAAAAAAAAAAATCTCTTACTGTGAGCTTTCAAACAATCTTGAAAGTATGTTGGAAATGACAGGTAAATCGGTCATAACTGCTGTAGTCAGAACCTGAAATGTGATGCAGAAAAATTCTGGCCAGTTATTAAATCAAGAATAATGATGGTGTTTAACACATACTGAACTATCTGCCATCTAGGGGAGGGTGTGGGAGAAGGGAGGGAAAATTGGAACACAAGATTTTGCAAGGGCTAATGTTAAAGAATTGTCCATGATTATGTTTTGAAAAATAAAAAGGTTTAATAAAAAAAGAAAAAAGAAAATGCCTCAACAGACCAAGAACATATTGTGTTGAATTGATAAGGCAATTGGATAATAAAGATATAGAAAGCACCTATATATAATTACATGTCAACTATATATAATTGAATACATACACATATATAATTAAATTATGTAGTTAAATTACATAAATTACAAATTATAAGGAGCAGAACACTTTTTCTTTGTATTCATATTATATTTTGTTCTTATAACTGTTTCTGTTCTTGTAAAATTTTAGAAGACAAACTATATTACAAATAAAAGTGATAGAAATATTTTTTAAAAAAAGAATAATGATGAATAGTTCATGCTTACTGTACTAGGTCCTTCCACAGCTCTCCCAGGTTTTAAGGCACCCCCACTACCAGGTTTCAGCCCCAGAATCCACACAAGATGCTGTAATGGGGTAGAAAAAGGCATTTCAAACATATGTGAGTAAAAATAAAAGTTTTTAAATGATAGCAATACACAAAGTTTATCAATGGCATCATTAAATGTTTACTCCAAAGGCTAGGTGATGATACTGCCATCACCTTTATTATAATAAAGCAATCATGAGAGACATTCTAACACACCACATAGTGCAAGCCTCCCCTTTCATTCTCTATTCTGTGTTCTCTCTCATTCATCAGTTGTCCTGTCTTCTACTGTCTATGTACAAAGAAGAAAGCATAGGGTGACAATGACCCAGAGACCCTGCCTGATTCTCAGGGTAATTCTTAATTACCGTACACAAAACTCACCCCCATCTGATCCAGACTTTGATGCCATACCTGCAAAGTTGCCAAGACAAGTTGCCATGATGTCCCAAGAACAGCTCCATGGCAGTGTGCCAGGTTAAGTAAAGTCCTCATACACTGGATATTTTTTGAAGTCAACTAAATATAAAAAAAACCAGAAAATATTTATTTTTCCATCTAATGGTAGGGAAAAATAACAATATTCATGTTAAAAAATATACAAGTGTTTGGACAAAAACTCTAAATATTACACAGACTTACATCAAAATCAAGTTCCTCAAATCACAAACTATACTCATGCAAGAAATGAGATTATATGTGAACTGAATACTTCATTATTTCCTTATATAAATTACTTAGGCTAAAAAATATAAAATTTTAGTACATGGCCAGAGAAAATTCAAAAGATTTCCTTGTTAATGTGCTAGCCAAGAATAAGTAAGATAATCTCTTTTACCATTACTGTTCCTTGAGGCTGAACTGCTAGAGGCTGACCAACTGCCACAACTTGCTGATGAGACTCACTTGATGGACTGATCATCTGAACATTCTGTCCCTGAATGGAATATGCTAGGGAATAAAGGAAAGATCTAATAATTAAAATGTACTGGATGTTTTATCTAAAAATCAGTATTTTAAAATATTAAATTACAAGCATAATTGTATTTATTATTGTACAATGTAGTTACTTACACCTAATATTAATTATACATCTATATTTCATGGAGTAAAAAAATCATGTATGATTTAGAGACTGTGTAAAAGTTAGCAAATCACAAAGAGAAAAAAATTTCATCTACCACTAAAAATGTTGATATTTTCATGAAGAAAATAAAGTTAAAAACCCATATAGTTTAGTTAATATTTTAGTCAGAAAACTAAGACATTGAAATATATATCAAGTTAGAATGAAACACGAGAATATACAAAATGAAAATATTTTAGATAAGCCAGTTTTATTAATGTGATTATAAACAATTATCACTGTATTAGTTTCTAGTATAAATAGATGAACAAAAGGAATACTAAATTTCAAGTCTTACATTTACTAGAAAATGTAGCTGCAGTTGTCATGTTCAATACTGTAAGAGCATAATGTGGAGGCAAGGAGCCTTTGCAAATGGCAGTAATAAAAGCATCTCTTGAAGTCACAAGGCCTAGTCTCCCACAGAGAGCAGCCATTGTCAGCTCAGCTTTTAAAATATTTTCAGTAGCAGCTTCATCTGTGCTGGAGAGAAAATAAGCTATTTAGGACTTTCTGTCTAATTGGTAAAAGAAGTAACACAGCCCACTCCAAAATTATTTTAAAAAATCAGTATACAAAATATTTTAAAAATTCAAATAATTAGAAAGCAATCTTAATTTGTTATCATAACTCATGGTAAATTAAATTTATTCTATTATTCTACAAATATGAATAACAATATAATCAATACACAATTCATAAACAAATACAAAATTAAGCTATTTTTAGGGACCAACAGAGATTTGACTTAAGATATCAAATATTTTTTCAAAGAGGCAATTTTGTAATCTTTTAAAAATAAATATATTAATAAAAGTTAAACTGATAGTATGCTTCATTTATCTTGCAATCTCATTTAAAAGTTCATTCTGAGGTAGAACAAGGCCTTTTTTGTTCTTCATATTTTATTCTCTTTTAAGGTAGTAAAAATAAGTTAGGTAATCATTATTTTTTATTATATGGAAATCGTTATAAAGCAATTGTTATTAGTACAAACTGTAAAACAAATAAGTATAAAGACAAAATACCTGGCATCAAGAAGAAGCGACAGTGCAGCAAGAAGCCCACACCAACAGGCATTCACCATTTCTTCCCATACAGCTCTGCTAACTTAAAAGAAAAAAGATCTCACAATACTTACTAAATACTAAAACTATTAAATGTTTCACCAACAATTCAATTTTTTAAAAAAATTTCATTCTTTGAAAATATATCTGAATTATTTAAAAAAAATGATAGTTATACTGAAAATTTCAGACTTAGAAGTGGTTCTTAAACCTAGCTGCCTTTTAATGACTTAGGTGTAAGAAAAGGCTTTCCCTAGCTCTATGATTGATCTCATTTTACACTTTTAGAAAAGTTATCACATTTTATACCTGTTTCCTTATCCATTTGATCAGATACTGATTGAAAATCTTGCTGTTCTGATGACTGTGCTGGTGAGGAAGCTGTCTCAGTGGTAGTCTGGCTCTCTGTTTCCACCTGTCCTAACTCTCCTTCAATCATTGTAGTAATGCCACGGACAAGGTCTAGCAAACAGTGGAACGCCACAGACATGGCGTACCCTTCAGGAATAGTTGGAGGTTCCACTTTATCTAGCATTTCAAGGCTGAAATTATCAAGAAATCATAGCATTACTAAGGCAACAGAAAAATGAAAGTAACAAAAAAAAAAAAAAAAAAACAGAAAACAAAAAAACCCTGATATTTATACGAATGTTTTAAAGTTTACCAAAAAGCACTTACATGATTCATCTTATTTAATAATTCTCAAAGAGGACATTACAGTTAATTGGTACATCACAGGATGGTACCTCAGAAGACATTAATTTCAACCTTTTTTATTTCAGAAATAAGGTTAAGTGTTTGTCCAAGGTCATATAAGAAGGAAACCAGAGTCAGGACTTGAAATATGCGTTTATGAAAATAAAACTGGGACACTTTTGTACTACACTGCATTAAAACTATGTCTAAAAGGGAAAAGTAAATTAATTTTTCTTAATGATAAACTAAATTATATTTGTACAAATTGAAATACTAAGACTTTGTTTCCTATTTCCTCAATAATCTGTCCTCCTCTCAGCAGGAGAAAAAGAACAGGCC
Source organism: Myrmecobius fasciatus (assembly GCA_023553655.1). NCBI lineage: Eukaryota > Metazoa > Chordata > Mammalia > Dasyuromorphia > Myrmecobiidae > Myrmecobius > Myrmecobius fasciatus. Next base: position 200,272 of record JAJPUD010003509.1, read on the forward strand.
AACTGTTGTATTTGTGACTGGTAAATACATGAGAGGAAAAAAAATACAACCTAATATTACAAGTATAAAATATGCCCTATCAAGATAAACTCGAACCATTCCCAATATAAGATCAGCAGTGAAACAGGGCTGCCCACTATTACCACTACTATTTAATATTGAGAAATGTTAAGCTTAGTGTTTCTATTGGGCTTATATCCCAAAGAGATCTTAAAGGAAGGAAAGGGACCCACATGTGCAAGAATGCTTGTGGCAGCCCTTTTTGTAGTGGGAAGAAACTGGAAACTGAATGGATGCCCATCAATTGGAGAATGGCTGAATAAATTATGGTATATGAATGTTATGGAATATTATTGTTCTGTAAGAAATGACCAGCAGAATGATTTCAGAGAGACCTGGAGAGACTTGCATGAGCTGCTGCTGAGTGAAATGAGCAGAACCAGGAGATCATTATACATGGCAACAACAATATTATATGATGATCAATTCTAATGGACATGGCTCTCTTCAACAATGAAATGTTTCAAACCAGTTCCAATTGTTCAGTAAAGAAAGCCATATACACCCAAAGAGAGGGATATGATTGTGGACCATAACATAACACTTTCATGCTCTCTACTGATGTTTGCTTGCATTGGATTTCCTTACTCAGATTTTTTTTTTCTTATAGATAAAATTTTTCTTGCACAGCAAGATAAGTGTGGAAATATGTATACATATATACAACTTGTCAAGTATTTTAACATAATTAACATGTAGTGGACTTCCTGCCATCTAGGGGAGGGGAAGGGACTAGGGGAGAAAATTTTTTAATGGAAAGCTTTGTAAGGGTCAATGTTGAAGAATTACCCAGACATATATTTTGCAAATAAAAAGCTTTAATTAAAAAAAAATGAATGTTAGCTTTGGCAATAAGAGAAGAAAAATAGATTAAAGGAATTAGAGTAGGTCATGAAGAAACCAAATTATCACTCTTTGCAGATGATATGACAGTATGCTTAAGAGAACGCTGGGGACTCCACTAAAAAACTACTAGAAATAATTCACAACTTTAGCAAAGGTGCAGGATACAAAATAAATCCACATAAATCATCAGCATTTTTATACATTACCAACAAAGTTCAGCAGCAAGAGATATAAAAAGAAATTCCATTCAAAAAAACTGTTGATAGTATAAAATATTTGGGAATCTACCAAGGAAAAGTCAGGAACTATACGAACTAAACTACAAAACATTTTCCACACAAATAAAGTCAGACCTAGTCACTTGGAAAAATATCAAGTGCTCATGGGTAGGCTGAGCGAATATAATAAAAATGACAATACCACCTAAATTAATTTACTTATTTAGTGCCATGCCAATCAAACTCCCAAGAAATTATTTTACAGATCTAGAAAAAAAATAGTAGCAAAGTTCATCTAGAAGAACAAAAGGTCAAGCATTTCAATGGAATTATTTAAAAAAAAATGCTGATGAAGGTGGCCTAGCTGTGCCAGATCTAAAACTATATTATAAGCGGCGGTCATCAAAATCATTTGGTACTGGCTAAGAAATAGAATAGTTTCAGTGGTATAGGATAGGATCACAGGACAAAATAGGCAATAACTATAGCAATCTAGTGTTTGACAAACCCAAAGACTCCAGCTTTTGGATAAGAACTCACTATCTGACAAAAACTGCTGGGAAAATTGGCTAAGATGACAGGAAAAGATAATGACGAATGTTGGAGGGAACATGGGAAAACTGGGACACTAATACATTGTTGGTGGAACTGTGAACGGATCCAACCATTATGGAGAGCAATTTCAAACTACACTCAAAAAGTCATCAATCTGTGCATACCCTTTGACCCACCAGTATTTCCAAAGAGATTTTAAAGGACAGAAAGTAACCCACATGTGCAAAAAAAATTTGTTGGAAAGGTGAGGAGTGTTGACTAAAATACACTGGCTGATTTTAAGTAGATATTTTCCCCTTTGACACAACCAAAGGCTTACATATTGAGCTGGGGAAGAGTGATAAAAAAATGAATGATAATAAAAAGATATCAATACAAATCCATATATATATATACACATATATATATATATGCGAGTTTATGTATATATCATACACACACATTTGCTCATTCTTTAAAATTCCAAATAAGCTCTGAAAAAGAATATGTATAATTCATTTCTCTTCCCCCATAAAACCTGAGGCCAAGACTTAGAACCAGTCACTTAACATCTTAGTCTCACTTTTCTTAACTATAAAATGAGGCAGTAGAACTAGATTGTGTCAATGGGTTTACAGCTCTAAGTTTCTAACTCATCTCTGAATTGTTTCATTATACCCAGATGACAGAAAATTAGCAACCTCAGAAGCTACAAAAATTCATATAATAAGATATTATGTTATCTTCCATTACTATAGGCATGTCTAAGGATGATAAAAGAATTTTCATTCTACTTTTTTATTCATGTGTCCCCTTGCCATGAAGTTCAGGACTGATTACTCAGAGGGAAGCAATGTATGGTCTGCAGAAGTATACTAGAGAAGCATTAAAGAGACCATCATCAGAGAGCTATAAAATCAGAAAAGAAATTAAACTAGTTATACAAAGACAGTAAGTGAGGAGAAGCCACATACTCCACCAGCATCAAGAGAATCTCTCACACAACATTTGGACTCACTCTCAAAAGTTTATGATGTAGCCTAGTTTGATTACAATCTGACCTGACAGAGGGAGTACCACTTTGATGAAGTCACAGATCCATTAAAGCATGGATTTTATTCCTCTTTTATAAATAAATAACAGTAAATAACCAATAGTAATGAGATCCAATACAACACTGAGTATCTCTGCTTCTGAAATACTAAGTAGAATCAAAATCATTAAGAAATGTCTAATATAACAAGAGGGTCACTAAAATCAACCAGTAAGAAACTAATGCCATTAGACATAAACAAAGATAAACTGAGAGAATGGACGGCGTTGGTGCTCTCATGTCTTGCCTTGATAATCTGTTTAAAGTATATAATCAATGAAAAATAACATGAGAAAAAGTTAGTTCCAAATTTAGTTCTCAAGAGTAGAAGAAACAGTCAAAAATGTTAAAACTAAGCTGTGAGTATAAGGATACAATAAAATTCTGTCCTTAATTGTAATTATCTATACTAGGGGCAAAAGATATATTAAAAAAGCATTTCATGATGAAATATCATCCACAATATCCTATTCCTAACAGAATAAATAATGCTATTACTTACTAGGTTGCTTTGGCACTCCCCTGGACTGTGACAGTCAAGATGGGTATCCAGGTTCCTCTATATTCAAAAGCAGGTAACACAGTAACACCTCCACCCATTCCCAACATTCCTGAGTTTCCTGGTGCTGAGGTTGGGCCACCAGAATTATTATTTCCTATGAAGTAAGAAAAATTATTAACTTAACATTTAATCTTCTCCTTATACAAGTGAAACTCAAAAGTATAGTCATTTGTTCTAAGTTCCTTTAGTGTTTAAAGCTCTTTATTACCTGTTCCTGACATACCCTTTCTAAATTATGCATTATTCCCTTTCTTGCCATCCTTATTCACAGTACTCCATATCCCATCTATATGATTTTGCATATGTCTTCCCCTTTTCTGCCTCGTTTTCTTCAAAACTTTACTCAAGCTACAGCTTCAATGTGAAACTTTTCCTGAATACCCTCATATTACTACACTCTTCCCTTTTTACCTTGTATTTAGTTTTTTATCTTTTCTATATGCTAGTGTAGTACACAATTATTTCCTCTGATAGAACGTAAGTTCCTTAGGAGAAGGGCTGTTTCACTTCTCTTTTTTATATTCCCAGTCCTTGGGAACTGAGTATTCCTAATGCTTGTCACAGAAGAGTTACTTAGTAAATATCAGCTGACTGACTGCGCAGAGTTAAAAAGGTTTAAATAAATTAATATGAAATAACTGAAAAGGGGGAAAAATACAAAAGAACAATTACCAGCTTGATTGGTTGTAGTAGATGGAATCCCCGTCGTTGGGACAAGAAACAATGACTGGATGAAGGATCCCAATGCATTCACAATGTCTCGGAAAACCTTAGTAGAATGTTGTTTCATGTCATAAGATTGACAAAAGGACCTGCAAAATACTTTAAAATGTTTCTAAACAATAATATTTAGTCTCAAATCATGCTTTAAAAAAATCAAGATGCTATGCATTAAAGTTCCTTATTGCCAATCTTAGAACACTTCAAAGAGTTTATCATTCTAAAGGAATTTGATTACCACTTGCTCAGTCTCAAATGAACAATCACCTTGCCCTCCCAATGAAAGCCTTTTCTCTACCTCTTGGATCCCACACACCCACTCATATAGTCTGACTTTGAAAAAATCCTTAATAAATTGTAACAATTGCTTCACTCTTTGGCAACTGAAAGCTCTATCTGTGCCTCCGGGTTCCTACCTTAACAGCTGAGGCTGCACACAAAGCCTGTGAATTGATTCCACTGCAACTGCTCTTAGCCATTGTGGCTTATCTGCATCCAGAAACTTCACTAGGAGTGAAAGAAATATCTCACATTCGGTTACCTAAAGGAACAAACAGTTAGAATATACAACAAATCTCTTAGTTGATTAGCTTGATACCAGAATTTAACCACATTTTAAAATATACTCAACTAATTCAAGTTGACAAGGGGAAGGAGTCCACTGAAGGGCTGTGTTTAGAAATAGTAGAAGTGAAAGTTATTTTAATAAGTATTTCACTTATTTCAGACACTCTATAAAAATTCAGCAACTATTTATTTTCTACAAATGTAAATATGGTTCCAGAGGACCAAATTTCCTACAGTTAACATTACAAAAATAATTAGGTTTTAATTTAAGTAAAGAAAAGAGTGCCATAAGATGTTAAAATTTAGAATCAAGGTGTATGTATAAAGAGGATTATCAGGTGTCACTTTTTCATCACTGGCCTTTTCTGATTCTTCCTCCCACCCCCAACTGTTGTAATGGTTCTCTCCCTCTTGAAATCACTTGGAATATACTTTGCATTTACTCTTCTATATAAATGTTGTGTGAGCTTTTTGAGGGAAGGGATTAATATTTTCTTTGTAAGTCTAATGCTTAGTAAAGTACCAAATCCATGGTAGGTGTTTTATAAAAGTGTGCTGAATTTGATATATTGTAATCTGATATATGCAAAATATGCAATACTGAATCAAATACTTTAATGAGCCAAATATGTTCATATTTTATTTAATATAAGAGAAGCTATCAAAATTAAGACTGTAAATCAAAGTAAGATTTTTTTGAAATTCATTTTGTTAAAAGGTACAGCAGAAAGAATATTGCTTCTGGTCAGTGGACCTGAGTTTAAATCCCACTTCTGGTGCTTACTATCTGTGTGTTCTTGAGTAAATCAACTAAACTCTCTGAGCCTCAGATTCCTCATCTGTAAAATAAGGAGGCTGGAGTAGCTGGTCTCTGAGATCCCTTTCAGCTCTAGATCTATGAGCCTATGATTTGTATGGTCACAAAAACTGAAAGAACCCTCACTGTTTCTACAACAGGACAAAAAACAACAGCAAAACATTTGATTTTCAATTAAATCTACTGCTAAAAATGGTACTAAAAAATGAAATGTTGAAGTAAACAGTGAACAGGTCTGACATTCTGACAATCATTTTTATTGTAATAATAAAATTGCCAACCCTTAGGAAAAAGATAGACTTTATTAAACATTTGAAAACAAAACAAAATACAAACCATACTCATGTAGACTAAGATAACTCATTTGAAATTTTTAAAAATGTTCTAAAAACAAAGTTCAAACCAGAAGTTATTGGAGTAGTAAAAGATTCAATACCTTAAACAAAATGTGGCAAATCAACATATCCCTATATATTAAAATAGTAAGAAAAATTTATCACAGAATTAAATATATTTAATATATTTAAAGGAAATATAATATATTTAAAGGAAATTTAATATATTTAAAGGAAAGAACACTGGATTTAGAGTCAGAAGACCCAGGTTCAAATATTGGCTCTGTTACTTAGTACTTACATGACCTTAAGAAGTCACTACCCTCTCTGGGTCTCAGTTTCTTACTTGTCAAATGAGATAGTTGATAAGATGGCTTCTAAGATCCCTTCTAGTTCTAGAACTTATTACCAAGAAATTTAATATAATAATATATAATATGCCCAAATTTATATAAATGAGATAATAAAATATAGGAAAACAGGATTTTATTTTAGAAGGGACCCTAGAAATCACCTGGTCTAACTTCTATTCTATTTACTGATAGAGAAAAACTAGGGACCAATATTAGTTGGTCAAGGTCACACAACTAATTAACAGTCAGGATTCAAACCTAAATCTTCCTTTTGTTTCAGTTTAGGGCTTGTTCTACTTTCCCCAATCAATCCTTAAGGCTGAGAGAAGTCACTTTGCACCATGATCTATCCACATCTATCTTTCACCATGCCCTGAACATGATCTTGTTTCTGAGTTGATGTGGACATAAAATACTACAAGTGATAAAAAGCCAGGAGGCTCCAACTCTCAAAAGTGTTATGGGTGTGGTGAGAAATGAGCCATTGGTACAAATCCCATGTGCTGCAGGGGGTAAAAAAAAAAAAATCAGCCTTCATATCAACCACATATGACATGGCACATTTTGCTAGCTTTGAGTATGTACCATACAAAGGTCATCAATTTTCAAAATACAAGAATACAATATATAACACCCGCCCCTAACTAAAAACTGAAAATTGGAACTCATATATTGCCACTATAAGTGTTTTAGAGACATTATGCCTTGGATATATAATTTATGATAATATAATACATTTTTACATTCCATTTTCTATGGAAAATGACACATGTTCTTTTCAAAAGTATATAGTAATTCTGTTTAAAATTATACTCACTATATCCATAATAAATTTTGGCTTACATAGTTATATTTCATGATTTCCCCAAAAAACATAATTTAAATATCTAACAATGAAGTATAACTTTAATACAGTCTTTTTTTTAATAAAAAAATATCACAACATTCTATGAGAAACTCTATGAGAAGTTCACTGTGTATATGTTAAAATAAAAAGATATGGAACAGCTGTGATCTCAGTGCAGAATGCCCACACTAATGAAATCTCTATAATTTGACATATTAAGTGATTTCATTTGTTATGAGAGGTAATGGAATTTATGCAAATGAAATGTAGAGATACAGACTTTAGTTCTATTCCTCGATTTCAAAATGAACTATGTGATTTAGGATAAATCCCAAACTCTTGGCTTCAGTCTATTCAACCATTAGATTTCATTTAAGTGAAAGAAGAAAAGTTATTAGTTTAAAGTTTATTAGTCTCTAAGTGGGGACCACAGGGACAATTAACACAGATATAAGTAACACTGCCAATCCTGTCAGTCAATGTCATATTTCTTCACAAAATAAAAATATCATATAGAGACAAAATCATTTAAAAGATGACTCATTTAAAACTAACATCTCCAATGGATCAAATTCTAAAAGTGAGCCATCCCATGCACCTACACAACAAACTTAGCAAGTAGTACTTACCAAAAGACTATAGAACTGCTTAATCAGAACTGAAACTACTCTCAGCAGACGCATACAAATAGGAAAATACGGTTTTTCAACTGGTGCAGGGGACGATGAAGTACAGGAACCTTGTCTGAACTTGATATTTGGGGAGAAGAGCTTTATCACAAGGGGACACACCCTTTCTTTAAGAAGGAAGCTAAATTCTTGGTGCTGTAGAAGAAGAAAAACTTCAATTAACACTTATTTAATAATTCTAAGGTAAAATCTTACTTGTTAAAAGTTATTTGAAGATCAACATTAGAAACTCATGTATGTAATTCCTACTGACTTTCACAATATTTATCAGACACTACAGTTATTTTTTCCTTAAAGATCACATGGTCTAAAAACAGATAGAAATAAATTTATACTAAAGAGAGCATCAAAAAGGCAATTAAATGAGAAAATTTAGTTCTAGTAAGTATATCTTATAATTCAGTTTTATTCCATTCTGCAAATCTGTGTATAAATACCTACACACAGAAAAGATTTAATGACTGATTTTTGAAACTGATGCTATGGTTTAGATATACCTAATTACTCAAGAAAAGAAATTACTCTAAAAATAAAGTGATGTGATTATATAATATATAGACTACTCGACTGCTGATTGGGCATTTACAAAGATCTTCTTCTTCTATGTAATTTTTGTCTGTCCTAGTCTTAAAAAAAGTTGTTTTTGAGCGAATGCCTATCAACTGGAGAATGGCTGAATAAATTATGGTATATGAATGTTATGCAATATTATTGTTCTATAAGAAACGACCAACAAGATTATTTCAGAGAGGCCTGGAGAGACTTACATGAACTGATGCTAAGTGAAATGAGCAGAACCAGGAGATCATTCATTATACACAGCAACAAGACTATATGATGATCAATTCTGATGGACATGGTTCTCTTCAACAATGAGGTGATTTAAACAAGTTTCTATTGTTCAGCAATGAAGAAAGTCATATACATCCAGAGAGTGGGAACTGAGTGTGGACCACAACATAGCATTTTAATGCTTTCTGTGAATGTTTGCTTGCATTTTGTTTGCCTTCTTAGGTGGTTGTTGTTTTTTTTCTTTCTAAATCTGATTTTTCTTGTGCAACAAGATAACTGTATAGATATGTATACACATATTGGATTTATCATATATTTTAACATATTTAACATGTATTAGACTACTTGCCATCTAGGGGAGGGGGGAGGGGGAAGGAGGGAAAAATTTGGAACAGAAAATTTTGCAAAGGTCAATGTAGAAAAATTACTCATATGTTCTGTAAATAAAAAGCTTTAATAAACAAAAACAAAAAAAATTCAGTTTACTGATAACTTAAAAACTATTCCTCCAAGCTAGCCATTAAAACAAGTCTTTTAAGTTTGAATTGCAAAAAATTTTATTCTGTTTTAATTACTACACTATTTAACTGTTTTCACTTTTTCTTCTATTAGAGGCAACTAGGTGGTACAAAGAATGAAGTACTGGACCAGGAATCAAACATTTACTAGCTATGTAAACTTAGGCAAGTCCCAAAAGCCCTGTCAGACTCAGTTTCCTCATTTATAACAGGAATAATAACAGACCCTACACATCTCAGGGTTGATATAAAGATCAAATGAGAGAATATTATTTGTAAGGTGCTTTGCAAACCTTAACATGCTATATAAATACTAATCATACTTATTTTTCATTCTATAATTATGTATTAAGTAAAATTTTTAAAAGGACAAAAGAGGTACTGAATGAAACCGAGTCAATTTCTAAAATATTTCACAAATAAAGTTTTTTGGCACAGAGACCTAGAATCAGGAAGAGTTCAAATCCAGTTTCAGGCACTTAGTACTGTGACCTTGGATTTAACCTCTGTTTGCTTCAGTTTTCTCAATAATAAAAGATAGCACCTATCTCCCAGGGTTGTTGTGAAGATCAAACAAAATAATACTTGCAAAGTACTTAGAATAATGCCTGGCATATAACTGGCACCTTATAAATGCTAGTTACGATTATGGAATTTAAATTAGCAGAAATTTCAGGATCTTCTAATTCTTCTACTTTACCATATCAGGAGTCAAATAAAAAAGTAAGATTAAGCATCAGAAAGTTATTAAAGTTATGGTTGTAGAATTTAGCAGTTTAAAGAAAGGTAATTTTTATTTGACATGGAGTACAATAAGGAATCTGTTAGATCATTTGAAATTCTGTTTTTAAAAATATGTGGAGTAGGATACATTTTGCTACATTCAAATGAACAAGAATTTACTAAGTGTTCCCTATACAAAATGCACCATGCTAGCCATTAAGGCTATGATGACAAAAATTAGGCAATCCCAGTAATGGAATTGGATTCACAGCCTAATGGGAATAAGATTTCATTCAACTTTGAACTCCTTAGGAGTAAACTCCAGGGACTGTAGTTTGCTTTTCTTTGTATTCTCAACCCTTAGTATAGTGCCTAGGACATAAGTTGGTGCTAAATAAATGCTTACTAACTGACAGATTTATTAACAAGGTCAGCTTTAAGGAGACACAATGTTGAACTCAGGGAACACTTAGTAGACCAGTTTGTTGGAACAGTAATGTGTGAAAGAACAAAACCATCAAATAAGCCTTGGAAAGGTAATTGGGACTTCAAATGCCTGGTTGAAGAGTTTGTATTTTCTCTTAAGAGCAACAGGAAGCTACTAAAGCTTCATGAGTTGGACAGTGTGGCAGAGAGGAGACAATTTAGAAAGACCTAAACCCAAATCCCATCTTTGCTCCTGAAAGCCTACGCAAGTCATTTCTTCTCTGAGCTTTCTTACCAGTAATGGGTATTAACAGATCTTGAATCCACAATTGCCAGGATTGTTGTTAAGGTTTAATGAACTAATATATGCAGAACAAACTGTCAACAACAATGTCCTTTATTTGCTGAGTTCAAACCACAGCTCTATTACATCGGCTGCTTTTTATGATCCCCCCATAAACATAGCACATTTTCTAAGGCTGTTTCCTATTCCTGAAATGTACTCCCCCTCTCTTTGTTGAATGAAATTCTGCTACTACTTCAAAACAGATACAAATCTTGGGCCTCAAACTAGAATGTATGCTCACTGAGGGACAAAGTCTTATCTTTGTATCTTTCTACTTGAAGCATGGTACTGTAGATTATGCATAGCAGGCATTTGGTAAAGATTGAATGAGTGAATTTTTAAAAACATAAAATACTTTTATGTTTTTGTAAAGTATGTCTAAAGAACCATATAGTACAATTCTATGATTTTATTACTCTAAAGAGAATATAACTCACAGATGCTCCCATTCTAACAATCTCAGAAGATTATCTTAGTATCTTCGAAGATACTAAGGTTAGTATCTTCAATAGTGAGTATGGGTGTGAATAAAAGAGTAAGAAACAGAACCATTTTATAAAAAGATAATATAATAGTCAAACTAATTAAATTCTTTGCAAAAGTATTGGCATAAGAAATTTTATTAATTTAATACATATTTAAATTTTTTTTAAAGAATGGAAAAAATTAAGAATTACTTCATTGCTTAATAAATTTGAAATGGCTTACTTGTAAAAAGACTTGTGGGAAATCATTCAAGACTGATTCTAATAGTTCAAGGCCAAAAGTTCGAGTCATTTCTGTCATTCCTACTAGCCAATAAGGAGCATCAGCATTAACCAACTGACAAAGATCCTAAGGAAAAAAATGCAACAAAAATTGGTTGGAATTAAAAAAAAATTAGGTCACATACATTTAATCAATTAAAAAAAATTTCTTTTTATGTAATTTTTTTCCCCAGGCTGAGAAATAAAAGTAGAATTATATCTTTAAAAATGTTATTTCCTATGTGATATTTTCTAAAAATTAACAAATGCAAAAATTTTTCTTAAGACTCACTTAATCATTGTCAATATATAAACACTATTTATAAGCATCCAGTTAATTTGCCATTCTTTCCAAGTAGCAAAAATAAAAGAAAGTCTTTAATGTAAGTATATCTTGTGTGTTATACTCAAAAGGAGTAACATAAGATGTGGCAGTAGGGACAAGGAAAAAGCCAGAATTCTAGATTTGCTGTTAAAAAAAAAAAAAAAAAAAAAAGAAGACCTAGATTCAAATAGTGCCTAGGAGCAGTCTGATTATGGGAAAGTACGTTTAACAACTGAGTCTCATTTTCCATATAAATAAAATGGGATCAGTGATATCTGTAGTACTTCGAGTGTTATTGTTAAATAGAAATGAGATAACAGATATAAGGTATATTCTAAATGTGAAGTAGCTATATAAATGTTGCTCATTTTTACAGGACCAGAGAAACTCTGGGTTTGAATCTTAATTTTACCTCTATCCTTGTCATCCTAAGCCTCATTTGCCTGATCTGCAAAATGTAAATAATACCTTCATTGCTGTGAGGATCAAATGAGTAAAGTCAAATAATGCATTCTGCAAACAAAATGCTATGCAAATTTAAACTATTACCATTATTATTTTTGAAAAGAAACAAAAATAGAATACAGTATCTAATGATAATTTAAATATACCAAAACAGTTCACATTAAATGGAATTTAATTTGAAATGAAAACAAATACTTCCTGATTGTTCTTTTATATGTTCTGACTTAATCCAATTCTCTTAAAGGAAGAAATATAATTTTTATACATCAACTATGTGATACAAAATGGGTTTTTAATGATACAAAATGAAAAAACCCTTATAACTTATAAAAGCTGTATTCTCTTCCTCATATCAGTTTTGTTCTTTTGAAATATCAATCTAAGATATGTGTACTGATGAATCAATTTAATAAGCAATCAACTGTATGTCTAAAACTGCATAATGTGCATATGTGTATGCAAGTTAATCTCAGAAAATAAGACAGTAGCAGCTAAATTGGGGAAAATCTCCTGCAAAAGGTGACATTTGAGTTGGGTCTTGATATAAATTAGGAAACTAAAAGTTAAGGGTGAGGGGACCAAATGTATTCCAGGCATAGAAGACATCTAGTACAAAATTTCTTCATCCATAAAATGGAATAATAATACCAGCTAAATGTATTTTGCAGGGTTATTACAGAAAAGTATTTAATAAATGGAAAATATAATGTTAATGTGAAATATTACTAATCTCTATTCTTTAATTTTAAAACTCAAATATCACTTAAAAGAGAGTGCTAAATTATATTTCTGTTAGAAAAAGTAAGAATTCCTTCCTCTTGACCCATTTTAAAAAATAATTTTTCTAATGAGAAAAATGAAAAGAGGCAAAGCTTCAAAGAGCATTAAGAAAAAATAACAAAGTGATAAAAGCAATTTCTATTATGTGAATACCTGGAAGAGCATGTATGCATCTTTTGCACAGGGCTTCAGGGTACTCACAGAACGCCTATTGCTATTTCCTTGAACCAGCATTGGTTGCTCCACAACATCTGCAATCAAAACAGGCAGGATGTGTTATGTGAATTCACTATAGGATAGTAAATCATGTATCCTCACATTAATGGAGTGGAGTCTGAACAAGATATATTTCTATATTGGATATTTTCTTAATTATTTTCATTATAATTTCAAAGAGATATTCCTCTTAAAAACAAACAAAAAAGACATCAGAACTCTCTGCAATAGAATTCATTTGTAACTTTTCTTAACAAACAAGATCCTATTTTGATCAATAAATGGAAGGTTCCCACAGTACTAACAAGAAAAGACTCAAATGACAACTATTTGACTTAGTTTCTGAATGATAATTAAAATAAAATTAGAAATATATTAAGTTTGCTATACAATTAACTCCCATTTCTATGACTATTCTTATCAATTCCCAGGGACTTAATGATTCATCAGTTACACAAATTAAGCTCATTGCTTAATATTATATTAGAAGGTCTCAAAAGGTGTATAGATTAAGATTCCTTGAAAGAGCACCTATGCTATCCAAATATATAAGACATATAAATCAGTTATCCTGTTTTTTTCTGAACATGATCCAAATAATTATATAGGCTACATTAATTAGGATTAAATCTTTTTAAAAAAAATTAATAGTTCCATCTGGTAAAACTTTAAATTCTTTTCAGGAAAGGTAGTACAAATAAAATATGACAAATTTGATAGAAATATTGCTTTAATAAAACAATCAAAAAGCCCAGAAACAGAATCTTAACCTAAAAAGATCTATTCTGTAGCTAAAAGCTTTCTTCAAGAAAAGTGAAGCTCATTTCTCTGAAAAAATGGCATTATCATCAGTCACCAATATAATCCCAAAAGGAAACAACTAGGACAAAAATGCATTTAAAAAATAGAAGGTAAGTGAGAATTAAGACAAATTCCATATGGAAAAGATTTGACTTAGCCCATAATTTATTAACTGCATAAAGCAGGAAAAAAATATAAGTGATCTTAGTGATAAATAATCTTTTGAATCAATCTCATTTACAGAAAAATAAAGTTGATGTCAGTTGGAAATATACTTACTTAATATAATCAAGATGAAGAGGTATACAGTTCAATCTACAGAAAAATACGCATACCTTTTAAAAGCATTCTGTTAATATATCCCCCCCCCAAAAAAAAATATCAACAACTGATGGGAAACAATGCTAATAAGAATTTATCTAACCACAAAAAAAGGAAATAATCCAAATTTACCTTTATGTCGTTCATCCTCAGCAACCATCCTTTCAAATACAACAGTAACAACTTGTCGTACAGTAGCAGCAGCTGTATTATTTGTAATATTATCTTTTGTAAAGTGCAAGCGAAAACAAAGAACAATTGCCTGAAAAAGCAATTTTTAGCCAATGAAAATAAAATTTATTACCATCTAACCATTTTCTATTTGAGGTAACAGAAAATTAAATAATTTCTGCTTTTATGCAAGCAGAGACATCTAGCAAACTTTACTGTAACTCAAGTCTAGGAAAACAAAGATAACACCTTTATTACAGAGTGAGATAGATGTTCTCTATAAATGTGTGTGAGCATGTTAATAAAATACTATTATTTACAGGGATACAATGATCCAAAAATGTGAATTTTTAACTTAATATGGAATGTCCTAGAAAACCAAATATTCAACTAGCTGGGATAGAGAAGACATGGGAGGGAAGATGTGGTTAATGCTGGAGAAGGAACCCAACTTAAACTTAGGTTGGGGAGAAGGGACTACAGGGCACATTTGAATTAGGGCAGTGTATCTATCCTCCAGGGCCTGAACAAAAAACAGAACAAGATAAAAGGCTCTCCTATTCCCAGGATCCCTTAGACTGGCTTCTTAGGATTAGAGCAAAACATCTGAGAGGGAAAAGAGGCTACTGTGTATTTATTTTGTAGCATATGCTCACATTTGATTAGAATGTAAGATCTTTGAAGGCAGGAAGAGTTTCAGTTTTGTTCTTATATCCCAACAGATAGCACAGTACCTGATATATAATATACATTTAATGAATATTGACTGATTGATGATATAGTAGATTTATTTTCTAGGCTAGCTTTAAATTAGTCTAATGATTTCAGGAATCATTTTCCAGCCATGCAAAGACTTTCCTCACCTGCTTGCTGATACACGAAACTCCTTTTAACAGCTCAAGTTTAAAATCAAGAGAGATCGGAGTCTAATCCTCATTTTACAGATGAAAAAACTGAAGCCCAGAAGTTAAGTTACTTAAATGTCACATGGCAGTTGCCAAAGCTTTTCATTCCACACTTAGTTATAAAAGAAAATGCTCTCATTAAAACTCATTTACTTATATTAATAAATATTTGTCAATCACCTGTCTAATTTAAGTTGTAGAAAGGTAATAAAGAGAGCAAAAGCTATATCCAGAAAGGGATAGCCCTGGGAAAAGAAAAGGATTTCAAATGACTAAGATGAAGAGAAAAACATAAGTGTCATGTCTGTAAAATGAGGGGCTGGTCCTTCTAGCTCTATATCAATGCTTCAGTATTCCTGTCTGTTTAGAATAAGAGCCTATGAAGGGAAGGAACACGAAATATAGGTGAAAAATTAAGTTGGAATTCAACTGTGGGAGAACATAATGACAGGTGAAATAATTTCAATTTATTCTAAAGAGAAGGATTCTGAAGTCAAAGATTTGGAAGTAATTTGTATAAAAGTGGTGAGTGAAGTTGTGAATGGGCCTGAGATAGCAATAGTAGGCAGAGAGAGAGAGGGAAAGGAACAGACAGCGACAGAAAGAAGGAAAGGTCTGACAGAACTGTAAGACACATTAAGGAGGAAGGTTAACCAGTGAAAATTAAGGAGAAATGGTCAAACAGGTAAAAATAGAACTAGGAAAAAACAGTTCAATTCAAATTTAAAAACATTTAAGATCATGGTTAGCTAAAT
Organism: Myrmecobius fasciatus; assembly: GCA_023553655.1. Taxonomy (NCBI): domain Eukaryota; kingdom Metazoa; phylum Chordata; class Mammalia; order Dasyuromorphia; family Myrmecobiidae; genus Myrmecobius; species Myrmecobius fasciatus. The sequence goes on from JAJPUD010003509.1 coordinate 216,203, forward strand.
TTTTATTTCATAGTTTTAGGCTTTAACTGCATGTGATAAACCTTGAGAAAAAACAATGGATCAATAGCCAATGCAGATCTAGGCTTTAGGACAGATGTTCTAATAGAGTTCTACTGTAGGGAAGAAGATGCAAAAAATGAGTTCACCCAAAATTATAAAATACTGATTTTAAAAATTCAAAGTAAAATCCTTTTCATTACTAAATCATCCTTGTTTTCATAATAAAACACATATATCTATATATTTGGTAAGTAGTAGCTCCAGATGCTAGCTATTATTCAAGCTATTTTGAGTTCTCCCTCTTACACTTACTAACTTTATGACCATAGGCAAGTCATCTAAACTCTTAGCCTCAGATTTTTCAACTGCAAATTAGGGATGATAATGATGATGATAATGTCACAGATGAGTAGATCTCACAAGGTTAGTGTGTGAGTTAATAACAATTTGCACATTTGAAACTACTTTGTAAATGTCAGTTGTTATTACTAAACAGTTTTTAATGAAAGCCATTTTTAGGAAAATATATAATACTAAATAGCTTATTAATTATATTAAGATAAAACATAACCTATGCTGGCTTTTCATTTAATGGCAACACTTAGGGCAAAAACCACTATTGATCCCTGGGTCTATTCTGTAATTACTAATCAAAATAATGTCCACACTAAAGCTGTATTTAATTCCAATAAATGCAGTTCTTTCTCCAGAAACTATTTTGAACTAAACAGACTGTGTCACAGAAACAATTCAATGGGGCAGAAAAGATTCCTACCTTAGAGAGGGCTTCATCATGAACTACAGTATTGGTTGTTAAAAGAACAAGCACTGTTTGAAGTAGCTTTAGTTCTTCAAGACTATTTTCCATCAGCTGCCAAAGCATATTAATAATGTTCCCTGCTGCAGTCTGTAAAATAGCAGATTATGTCACTTGTTAACAATGAAATAAAATACATGTGTTTAAGCTATATGAAAGACACTAAATGATATGACCTAAAGATTAGAAAGGATTTTAAACCATCAGTTCATCTTTTCATAGGATGAGGAAACAGAGACCCCTGGAAGTTAATTAAGTGACTTGCTCACAATCACTCACATAAGTAAGAAGCAGACTGAGGTCTGAATCTAGGTATTCTGCCTCCTAATATTTACATTACAAAAATCTTCAAATAAAGAGAAAGTTCACAAATAGTGCCTCTTCCTAAAAAGAGATATTTTTGTGACTATCACACTAGTTAAGGAAAAGTCAGCATGGTATAGTTGAAAGAAGGCTGGACTTGGAATCCAAAAGACTATGGGTTCAAGTCTTAGCTCTAATAGTACATAATAACTAGATGACACTGAATACAGTACTTCTTTCCAGAGTCGGGGTTACTTTCTAATTATACTAAATTACAAAGCAGCTATCAGTTTGTCTAAGTAGAGGGAGATTTGATACCAGGAGCTTCTAACATTAATAAAATGTTTCACTAATATTGTAGTGGTATCAGACAGAGACCAGATATCTAAGATATCAGAAGGACTATCTTCTCACCTCACAAATAACACACAAAAAATGACTAATATTAATCATTCCTTTGTCATTGCATCCTTTCTCACGTATGTCAACTAGTTTTGGATAGGTTTAACTTTTTTCCTAGAAAACTATTTAAGTAGCACCTACTTTTCCAGACTATGCTTATAATTGGAAACATTCAAATATGAATAAAGTTTATAGAAATAGCTAGTTAAGAGCCAACAGCTGATCATAATAAACACTTTTTCTTCAAGTGTACATCAAATTTTCCTTTTCTGCTATTGTTTCCTCATTATCCTTATAACTAATTTCCTAAAACAAATTATCTCTTCTATTTTATAAATAAATATGGGCTTATGTCATTTCAGTATTTTTCTATTAATACGCATCAAGACCTTAGGAATCCACAACTTCAAGGGAATGGGTATAGCCTTCACCAAAATAAAGAGTGTGAGTTATTATGGCAAATTAAAAAAATCATCAATGTATGCTAAATTGTTGTGTTGCACATAAGCTAAACCAAAAGGGTCAACACATAATATGAAATGAATTAGGTTTGGTACTGCACAGCAAGAAGTATTGAAGTCTATGGAATTTGTTGCTTCACAATAATTTATATGGGATCCTTGAGAGCAAAGAATTAAAATATGATGATGAAAGTCTGTAAGGCAGCATTGAATACAGGTGAATTACATCAGGTTTCACATAGGAAAAATATTGTTATGTAGCTCTAAAAAGATACAGAAATCAATGTACATCAAAAAATTTTATATAGTCTATAAATTCATTAAGCCCCTTTTTTCTCTTTAAACAAATTATTAAACCGAGGCATACCTAAATTATTTACAAATCTTTTCATAGTGATTAACTTTAGGAAACAATGTATGTGACAAAACTAAATATTTACTCTTTGATTATAAAAATTTAAATCTATTTTACAGGACCTTGACATGTAAGATCATAAATTCTTTGCATAAAGAAATATGTAATATTTAATAAATACAAATCAACATGTACCTTATATATAATACACATATCATATATATTTAATACACACAAATAACTCATATATATTTGATTCAATAAATTCATGTTGCTTTTTAAATAATATTTTATAATATAGCAATTTCCCTGAATTTAAATATCTTCATGAAAGTAGTATCCCAAACTAAAAATCATGCATTTTTTCTTCCCCACTTATATATCCATGTTGTCCTATTTCTAAGAAAAACGTACAGGTATTAAGCTTCTCTTACCTCAGAAACAACTTCATGTGACATAAGCCTCTGAATGGCTGCTAGACACAGCTGAGTGATCTTTGGTTCCTTGGTTCCACATCCCATTAGGAAAGGCTGAACAACCTCTGAGCTGTTCTCTTTTAAAGCTTTAGAATATATATAAAGTAAATTAGTAAATAATCCATAATTCTAAACAGATTTACTCAAAGATTATTAGCACTGATATCCCTAATTAAAATAATTTCTTAATAAAAAGCCAAATAAAAAAAAATCACAACTCATAACAGTGATAAGAATATTGTACTTGTACTTGAAATCAGGAAGTCTAGTTCTCCTGAACTCAGTTCTGTTGTGTGACCTGAACAATTTAACCTTTTTGTATCTCAGTTTTCTCACCTGAATGGACTGAATAAAAGGAACTCTAAGGTCCTTTACAACTCTAAAATGTTCTGATTCTGTAAAAGTTAAGAACTCGTGGTAAGAGCAGTAGATTCTGAAAAAAAAAGCATTGGGATTTTGCACTCATTATTTATATTTAGTGCCTATTTAAATTTTATTCCTTCTATGTCATGAGCTACCTTCCTTTAGAGGATCACATTATTTCCTACTCTTCTTATTGCAGAAAAGAACCCATAAATAAAACCATAATTTTAAGATATAAAATAAGATTTGAATAAAATATTTAAAAAAAAAAACACTCTTGAGACTTCATAAATCATCATCATCAAATTAGTCAAATAAATATTGGACATCTCTCCTAATATAATACTAATATTCAAAGCATAGTATCACTTAGGAATTAAATACACATTATGTATCAGGAAGCAAAAAAAAAAAAAAAGCATCTAAAACACAAACAAAATAACCTTTAAAGAGCAATTCAGTAACACAGAGAGAGGATACAAGCTATAACCCAAAAAAACCATAACATGTTCAGAAACTATCTAAGAAAAAAAGCAATTTAATCTGGATAGGATTTGGGTCAGCTAGGGAAGGAAGAGAAACATAAAATATTTCAAGTATCTGCTTTTACAATTATGAACCATAAGTTTAAAGCTTTATTTAAAAAATCAATTTCACAAGAAACAGTTCAAAAATAATCAACAATCAATATATTTCAGTTCTATTTCATGGCTATCTGAGGGAGATGAATAGGAAAAGAGAATGAGGGTAGACAAACATAGAATGACAAAAATATAAATGGAAAAATGGAAAACACCATTGAATTTGGAGTCAGAAGGACTTGAGTTTGAATGCTGGTTCTATTTACACCTGGTGGAATCTGAACAAATCACTTAACCTCTCTGGAAGCCAATTTCTACATCTGTGACAAAAGACTGAACTAGTTGCTCTATTAGGTAACTTCCAGACCTAAATTCCATAAAACAAAACTTATTGTTATAAAAAGTTCTCTGAAACAGATTTTTCAATCACGTGAAAGATTACTCCACATCAATAAAAGACATATAGCCCAAGACTTTACCTTAATAAATTCAAAATGGATACATGAACTAAATAATAAAGATCACAAGGATAAGAACAGAGACGGACTTAGCATTTCATTGGTACAGGCAATTCTCTAGTGAGGAAACTCTTACCTGCACTTTTTTTTGTAACTTGTAGTTTCAAAGAGCTGCCTACAACACTGAGAGATTAAATGATTTGCCCCAGGTCAAGCAGTCAATATGTCAAACTAAAACTCAGGAGTTTCTAGACAGCTTTACTACTGTCACTACTCCATGCTCTCATAAATTAAAGATTATTTCATAAAAATTAGAAGAGAATCAGATGAAGTACATTTCACAGCTCTGGCAAGAGACACATTCTTGGCCACAATATCATTGTGATTACATGAAATTGAAAAACTTCTGCACAAACAAAATGAAATAAGGGTGAGAAAAGAATCTATGGAATAGGAAAAACCATTGTATCAAATATTTGTTAGGGAACTGAAATTCAAAATACAAAGAAAACAGAGAGATTTAAGAACAGAAGTCAAGTCATTCAAATGATCAGAGATCAGAGAACATAAGCCAACAATTCTCAAAAGAATATTAAACTGTTAACAATCATCTGAAAGACTGCTTTCAAATCACTAATAAAAAGAAAAATGAAAATAAAAGAAACCTGAGCTTTCAATCATATGATAGAAAAAATTAATTAAAGATTATAATATTCAGTGTTGGAGATGTTGGACAAAGTCAAGGACATTAATGCACTGTTGGTGGAGCAAAAATTCAAGAAAGTATTTTGTAATTATGCAAAAAAAGGTTAACTAAAGTGTCCAAATTCTTTGACCCAGAGATCCTGCTACCTAAGTTTATATCTCAAAGAGACCAAATGACAAAAAAAAAAAAAAAAGCCCAGACATAACAAAATATTTACAGTAGGACTTTTTGTGGGAACAAAAGTGGAAACTAAAGATACCCACTGATTAGGGAATTGGCTAAACATTTTATAATTCAAAAATGCAAGTGAATATTTTTGTGCTGTAAGAAATAAAGAAGATGAAATCTGAAAGTATGGAAAGATGTATATGAACTGATATAAAATGAAATAAGCAGTATTAAAAAAAACACTTAAAAATCATTATCATCTCATCTTATCCTCATAATTACCCTGGGAGATAAATGTTACCATTATCTCCATTTTAAAGACTGGGAAACTGAAATTAGGCAGAGGGAGACATGTACAAGCTCATTACAGCTAGGGAATTTAAGGATGGATTTAAACTGAAGTCTTCCTGATTCCAGCACTCTATCTAAAGCACCACCTAGCTATAAATACACCAATACTCTCTCGCATGTGCGCTCTCTCTCGCTCTTTTTTCCTCTTTCCCCAATATATAATGAAACAACATCAATCATCACCAATCTAAATGTAAGGCTAAAAAATGATAATGGACAAGCTTGACCTAAAGAAAATATAAGTACTCCCCTTAGCTTTAAAGATAGAAAATATTATGGGTACGAAACATGCCACAAAATTTTCAGATCTTTTTCCATTACATTGGTTAGTTATGCTGATTTGCTCTTCTCTCTTTTTTTTATTCTTTATTTTAAAGAATGGCTCTCTAGGAAGGGTAGAAATAAATACACTGGGAAATGTAAGCGATATAAAAACAAAAATTTCAATAAAAATTTATTAAAAAAATAAAATGTCTATAACATTTTGAACCAGAGAAACTGGAAACTGAATGGATGCCCATCAATTGGAGAATGGCTGAACAAATTATGGTATATGAATGTTATGGAATATTATTGTTCTATAAGAAACGACCAGCAGGATGATTTCAGAGAAGCCTGAAGAGACTTGCATGGACTGATGCTGAGCGAAATGAGCAGAACCAGGAGATCATTATACAAGGCAACAGCAATACTATATGAGATCAATTCTGATGGAAATGGCTCTCTTCAACAATGAAATGTTTCAAACCAGTTCCAATTGTTCAGTGAAGAAAGCCGTATATACCCAGAGAGAGGGATATGAAATGTGGACCACAACATAACATTTTCATGTTCTCTATTGATGTTTGCTTGCATTGTGTTTCCTTTCTCTGATTTTTTTTTCTTGTAGATACGATTTTTCTTGCACAACAATGATAAGTGTGGAAATATGTATACATATATTCGATTTATTAGGTATTTTAACATAATTAACATGTAGTGGATTTCCTGCCATCTAGGGGAGGGGTGGGGAGTAGGGGGAAAAAATTTGTAACAGAAAGCTTTGTAAGGGTCAATGTACATATGTTTTGCAAATAAAAAGTTTTAATTAAATTTTTTTTTTGATCCAGTGATCTCACTGCTAGGTACATATCACAAGTCAAAGATAGACAGCGCCAACAAAATTCATAGCAGCACTTTTTGTTAAAAGCAAAGAACTGAAACAAGAAATCCAATGATTTGGAAAATGATTAAGCAAATGATAATACATAAATGTAATTTAGGCCATAGAAACAATACAGTAAAGCATGGGAAGTTTTATAAGAACAGATGATAAGTAAAGGTAACCATGAAAATAATTTACACAATGACTACAACAGCATGAACTAAAAGAACAATAACATCCAAATACAATACATGATTATAACAAAGAAGAAAGGAGAAAATGTAGTCCCTTTCCTTCTTTGCAGAAAATAATATTATGGTTGTGGAATACTGTATATACTTTCAGACTAGGATGATATGTTCATCAGTTTTGCTGTATTGTTCTTTACCATTCTTGATTATTTGTTATGAGAAATTCTATGGGAAGGAAAGAAAGGAAGAGCATATTTGAAAGTGACAATGATGTAAAAACAAAGATAAGAAAAACTAAAAAGAAAAAAATTTTCAGTTATTTCGATATGTTTAAGATTTTTCATATTTGTTTTTCTTAAAGCAAGAACACAATTGTAATTCTAAATCTTATTTAAGATACAGATTTTAACTTCTACTAATGAACTGGCTTTAAAAAAATTCCTAAGGAATGTAAAATTTCAAAATCCTGAAACATATTATATAATGTATTATATTTTTTAAAAAGGTACTTAAATTTTATCCTTTAATATGTTTTTGTAATGATCAAATGGAATTTCATTAATCAATCAGTCAAAGAATCACAAACAAAAGATGAGAGACATGAAAGTTGTTTTTAAAGTTGTTTTCAGGGGGAAAAAAACCAGTAAATGGAACAATCTGTATTATCTATAAAGAATTCACAAAACATGTTTAATTATCTGTTTCAAAAAAACTGACTATAAAGTATCCACAACAGGAATAACAAGACCTGACCCTAACCACTAAAACTTAAATGACTCTAAGCGAGAAAGCTTTCCTAAGTTTTAGTTCCCTCATCTCCAAAGTGAAGAGGCTGAACTTTATAATTTATATTCTCCTCCCAATCTAACATTCTATGAGTTTATACATTCCATACTGTGCAAACGCTAACTGAACTAATCTAAGAGATGGAAAATATCACAAAGGAGCAATTTTTCTAAAGCTGGGCTAAGTTGGAGTTTTGCCCTATTTCCCGAGTTCCTTTGTCTTAGGATCACAATCCACACTAAAAGATTTTCCATGTTAATGCTTCAATGCAAAGCTGATACAAATTTACCAATATGAAATGAAAAGAGTTTTATTGTAGAGCCTGTTTAAACTCTGAGTACCACACTCTATTTCACAGTGTCTATTTTATAATTATCATGACCTTTCTGATGATGATAATGTAATTTGGTCTTAGATCCAAAAAGAATTCCTAGAAGAGCTTAAAAACAATTTTAAAAAGAAAATTAGATAAGTAAAAGAAAAATTGGGAAAAGGAAAGAGAGTAATGCAAGAGACTCATGAAAAGAGTTGATATCATGGGAAAAGATATACAAAAATTTACCAAAGAAAATAACTCCCTTAAAATTAGAATTGATCTAAAAGAAAAGGAAATACAAAAGCTCACTGAAGAAAATAATTTCTTAAAACTGGAATTGAACAAGTAGAAATTAATTACTCTATGAGACATCAAGATATGATAAAATCAAAAAAAGGAAAAAACTAGAAAATGGGAAGTTTCTCATTGGAAACAATTGACCTAAAAAAACTGATCCATAAGAAATAATATGGGAAGTAGTGGACTAACCTGAAAGTCATGTGGGGGGGGGGGGGAAGTCCAAACATATTTCAAGAAATTACTAAAGAAATCCAAGGAGAAAGTATCATAAGGAGTCAAAAAGAAACAATTAAAATATTGTGGATCTACAATCAAGATTATACAGAATTTTCCATAGCATCTAAAATTTTAAATTATTACTAATGGAGGATGGACATCAACTTTCCCCTCTCAGAACTAGATAAATCTCATCAAAAAACAAGAAAGAAGTTAAGGGGGTGGATAAAATTCTGGAAAAGTTGGACATGATAAATCTTTAGAGAAAAGTGAATGGGAATAGAAAGGAATGTACCCTTTCCTCAGTAGTACATGGCACCCTCCACAAAAACTGACCATCTATTAAGACATAAAAACTCTTATAATCAAATGCAGAAGAGGAGAAACTGCAAATACATCCTTTTCAGATCACACTGCAATAATATTATATTCAATAGTGGACAATGGAAAGATTAAAAATTAATTGGAAATTAAATAATCCTAAAAAAAAAAAGCGAGTCAAAGAACAAATCATAGACGAAATCGTCATTTCACTAAAGAAAATGATAATCATGAGACAACATACCAGAATTTATGGGATGTGGCCAAATTGGTACTTAAGAAAAAAATTTATTTCAAATTGCTTAAATCAATAAAATGAATACAAAGCAGATCAATGAACTGGGAATTTAACAAAAAACAAACAAACTAGAAAGAATAAATCAAAAATCCCCAATTAAACACTAAATTGAATATTCTGAAAATCAAAGGAGAGATAAATAAGAGTGAAAGGAAGAAAACTAGAAGCTGGTTTTATGGAAAAACAAAAACAATAAAAACCATTGGCTAATTTGATTTAAAAAAAAACAAAAAAGAAAACCAAATTTCTTGTATCAAACATGAAGGGTTAATTCACCATAAATGAACAGGAAATTAAGACAACTGTTAGGAGCTATTTATATGTCAATAAATTTGACAATCTAATTGTTAGGAGTGGAAATAATCAGCAAGCAGATGCCCCATACTTCATCCAACCTGTGATAGCTTGCACGATAGTTTCTCCAAGAAAAACCTATTCATCTTATGATCACCTATTCTATGGGAATATTTCTTGCTTCATCCAACTCATGAGCCTGCTGACATATTATTTTGCTTATTTTAACTTTTGTGTCATGTCAATCAATAGAATTATTCTGTATCTGGTATGATGTTCTAGAATGTCTACATAACTAGCTCTTATAAACAGGGCCCTAGAAAGAGGGAGGATCTCGGATAGTGAGGAAGATCTGAGGTCTACTTCATTAGAGAAGACCATGGCCACATTAATACAGTGCCCTTGGCTCAGAGGTCTGCCTCAGTTTCTTTTATTGTTGATGGGAGACTTTTAATTCCCATGCCAGCAGAGAGACTAAAGTAATATACATAGGAGATCCTATAAAGAACAATTAATGCCAATATTATACAACTATTTGGAAAAATAGGCAACAAAGGAGTTCTGCCAAATTTCTTTTATGACTAAGATTTATAGGATTTATACCAGGAATGCAAGGCTTGTTCAATATTAGAAAAACTATCAACATAATTGACTATATCAATAAGAAAACAGAAATCATAAGATTATTTCAATAGATGCAGAAAAAACCTTTCACAAAATATAGCACTCATTCCTATTAAACAACATTAGAGAGCATAGGAATATAGTGGAGCATACCTTAAAATAATAAGTAATATTTAGCTAAAACCATCAGTAAGCATTGGGGAAATGCTAGAAGCCTTCCCAATACAATAAGGGTGAAGTAAGAATACCAATTATCACCTCTGATATTTAATGTTGGACTAGAAATATTAGACGTGTCAATAAGAGAAGAAAAAGAAATTAAAAGAATTAGAATACACAAGGGAAAAAAAACAATCACTCTTTGCGATATATTACACTTAGAAAAAATTGGAGAATCAATTTTAAAACTATTTGAAATTATCAACAACTTTAGCAAAGTTGCTAAATACAAAATAAACCCACACAAATCATCAGCATATACACATATTATAAACAAAGCTGAGCAGCAAGAGAAATTCCATTTAAAATAATTGTAAACAATATAATAATACTTGGAAGTATACCTGCCAAGGCAAACACAGGAACTATATGAACGTGACTATAAAATACTTTTCACACAAAGGCATGTCTAAACAATTGAAAAATATTAGTTGTTCATGGATAGGCAGAGCCAATATAATAAAAATGACAATTCTACCTAAATTCATTTATTCAGTATATCGATCAAACTACCAAAAAATTATTTTATAGAGCTAGAAAAAAATAACAAAATTCATCAGGAAAAACAAAAGCTCAAGGATCAAAGGAAACAATGAAAAAAAATTGAGAAAGAAGGTGTTCTAGCCAGACCAGATTTCAAGCACTATTATAAAGTGGTAATTATAAAAACAATCTGGTACTGACTAAAAAACATAGTGGTAGATCAGTGGAATAAACTAGGTACAAATATGATAAGCTCAAAGACCCAAGCTTTTGTAACAAAAACATTATTTGACAAAAATTGCTGGGAAAACTGAAAAACAATAAGGGAGAAAATAGATATAGACCAACATCTCACACCATATGCCAAGATAAGGTCAAAATGATTTAAAGAGTGATACCATAAGCAAATTAAGAGAGCATGGAATAATTTATCTGTCATATTTATGGATGAGAGAAGAATTTAGCTGCAAAAGATAATTTTGATTATATAAAATTAAAAAGATTTTGTACAAACAAAACCAATACAACAAAAATTATAAAGAAAGCAGAAAACCGGGAGAAAAAATATATAACAAGTATTTCTGGTAAAGGTCTCATTTCTCAAATATATAGAACTGAGTCTAATTTATAAAAATATAAGTCATTCACCAACTGCTAAATGGTCAAAGGGATGGGAACAGCAATTTTCAGACAACAACAGCAAAAAATCAAAGTATCTACATTCATAAAAAAAGGCTCTAAATCATGACTAATTTAAAATGCAAATTAAACCAATTTTGAATTAATGCCTTAATATGACAAAAAAAGAGGGGAAAAAAGGTCTTGGAGATGTGAGAAAACTGGGACACTAATGAACTACTGGTAGAGTTGTGAAATTCATTCTTCAGAGCAATTTGGAACTATGCCCAAAGGAGTATAAAACTGTATACCCTTTGATCCAGCAATAAACTACTAGGTCTATACCCCAAAGATATCCAGTAAAGGGAAAAGGATCTATTTATACAAATATATTTATAGCAACTCTTTTTGTGGCGACTAAGAATTGGAAATTAAAGGAATATCCATCATTTGGCGAATGGTTAAACAAGCTGTGATATGATTATAACATTTATTGTGTTATATGAAATGACAAACAGGATGATTTCAGGAAAAACCTGGATTTACATGAACTGATGTACATTGAAACAAACAGCATCAGGAGAATGTTATGTGTGTGCACACAGTAACAATACTGTTTGATGAGGAATTATGAATGACAGCTACTATGTTATACGCAATGATCCAAGATAATCCCAAAGGACTAATAATGAAACATACCATCTGTCTCCAGAGAAAGAACTGATATTGATTGAATACAGACTGAAGCATGCTGTTTTTCACTTGCTTGCATTTGTCTTTTAATTGAGTCTTCTTGTACAAAATGACTAATGATGGAAATCTTTTACATACTTGCATCTGTATAACCTATATCTAACCATCTCAGGGAAGAGGAAGGAAGTAGGATAAAATGTGAAAAAAAATTTTAAATAAAACTGTTAATTTTTTTTAAAAAGATCAACTAATATTCATTATGTGGTATTTGTTGCATAAATATTAGCTAAAGGGTAACTATTAAATTCAAAAAGTTATTTGCAATCTAATGGAAAAGGCTTACTACCTGTGAGACCTTGGACTTCTTGGACCTCAGCTTCCTCTTCTATAAAATGAGTGGGTTGGACTCTAAGGCTCTTGCCACAGATTTAGGATCCTATGAAAAGTGCATGGTTCCTCTCAACCACAAGCTTATTATTTTGCAACAGGCAAAGAAGCACACATAAATGAAGCTTGTACATGTTATAGTTACAAAGGTAGAAAGCAGCATTCAGTTCATTAGATCACAAACTATAACAGCAAAAGGTTAAATACTACTACGAGCAATCAATGAGCCAACCAAGGTTCTAGGAAATCCATATTTCCTTGAGGCTAAAAATACACAGGAAGGGATGGCAAAGAAAGTAAATAACATAGATAAGAGGGAGAGAATAAAAGCAGGAGCAAGACAAAGAAGGTGAGGAAGGAAAACAAAGTAATGAGAGGGCAAGGGGAAAAAAGGAGAAGAGAAGTTGAAGGAGCACAAAAACACTACCACAAATTTCATCTATTCCTCACTTTAACAACAAATTCAGTTATATAATATAATCCATTTCCCAATCATGCGACTTAGTTGAGATTAGTAATATTTACATAATAACAAAAATGGCTAACATCTACTTTGAGTCAGGCAACTTAAGCACTTTATAATTATTATCTCATCTAATCCTCACAATCCTAGGAGGCAGATGCTATTATTTTCACCCCCATTATGCAGATGAAGAAACTGAGGCAGATGAAACTGAGTCACTTGCCCAGGAACACACAGTGAGAAATATCTGAGGCTTGATTTCATTTCAGGTCTTCTTGACTCTAGGCCCAGCGTTCTATCTTCTGTACCACATAGCTGCCCAGGTGGTCATCTATATTTAATAAATGTAATTACTGTAATTTATAACTTTTTATTATCACCAGAACATATATGACCATAGAACCATGCCTCTAAAGTCCTACTTCCTTGTCTCAAGTGATTCTGCAGACAAAGGCCCATAGATAAGTTAAATGCAGAAAGGATCTAATAAGCCACAGGGTGATAAATATTTTTCAATCCAGGCAAATTATAAAGATGTAAATTGTAGAAGTGTTGGAGGGAATGCAGGGAGCCTCCTTATCAAATAAATAATAGATCTTTGAAATATTAAAGACCACCTGGAGTAGAAGAATAGTCCAACTTTAGGTCACAATGCATGATTACAAAATGCTGGTCTAGTACTACTGTGGTTAACTGTGATTCAGGGCACTACAAGTCTTCAAAGAGTTACTTCTTGTGGCAACCAGGAAACAGAAAAAAAATAACCCAATCCAAGAAAATGTGATGGCTTGTAGTCACAAGAAAACCTACTATGTATACCAGGCATTGCGGGTAGTGTTTTAGGGTTGTTCAGTCAGTTTCAGTCGGTCCTATATGATTCTTTGTGACTCCATTTGGGGTTTTCTTGGCAAAGATCTTGGAGTGGTTTAGCATTTCCTTCTCTAGATCATTCTACAGATGAGGAAACTAAGGCAAATGCAGTTAAGTGACTTGCTAAGGGACACATAGCTGGGAGGCCAGAGCACAACTCAGAAGATGAAAATTCCTGATTCCAAGACTGGTACTCTATTCACCACAACACCTAGCTGCCCCACTGTGGACAAAATTAGAATACAAAAATTAAAATGAAATTTTCCCTGACCCCACAAAACTTATATTCTAATATTACATACATAAAACATATACAAAATAGAAACAAACATACACAAGAGGTGGTCCAACCCTTCAGTTTTATACATGAGCAAAGTGAGGTCCAAAGAGATTGGTCACTAAGTTCAACTTCTCTGATAAGAAATTATTCAAGAAATCCACATCTTCCCTACCTCCTCCTGTTCCCTACACAACACACCTTCAAGACTTATGACTTTAAGTTTTAGAGTTTGGAACCCATGTTTATCCTAATTAAGATTGTTGCTACTCTTTTGGTATCTTTTCCAATGAAACATTCTACTTTATCTTTGGCATGATACTGCCTAAGAGAGAGGCTCAATGACTAATTCACTCAGTCTTGATTTTGGAATACTTGGGTTCAAGTCTAGGCACTAATATACATTTATATACTAATTTTGTTCAAATGGGCAAATCACTAAATGGATAAATGTTTCTTTATCAGTAAAATGGAGATAGTGATCTTTATTCTAAGTATCTCTAAGGATTGTTTTGAAAAAAAAAAAAACATGGAGCAAAGAAAAGAGATTTAGAATCAGAAGACTCAGGTTCAAAACTGGGTCTGCCTCTTAGCCAAGTCATTTATTTATCTATTTATTTTCTTCTTGCTGAGACAATTGGGGTTAAGTGACTTGCCCAGGATCACACAGCTAGGGAATGTTAAGTGTCTGAGACTAGATTTGAACTCAGGCCCTCCTGACTTCAGGGCTGGTGCTCTATCCACTGCACCACCTAGCTGCCCCCAAGTCATTTATTTTCTCTAGGTCTCAGTTTCCTCAATTCTAAAACAAGGAGATTAAAACTAGACCTCCAACAGTTCCTTTCCAACTTAAACCTGTGATGACAAAAGGCAGACAGAAAGAGAGACAAAAGACAGAGAGAGAAACAGAGAGACAAAAACGGAGAAAGTAAGGAGAGTGGGAAGGAGGAAGAGAGAGGGGAGAAAGAGGGAAGAAGGGAGGGAGAGGGAGAGAAGAAAGAGAGAGAAGGAAGGAAGGAGGGAGGATACAGTATAACAGACAGAAGCTTTAAAGATGGACCTGGCTTTTAAGTTTCCTTTCTGTTACATCCTGACTATGTAACGCATAGCAACTCATTCAACTTATCAATTCTGCCGGCAACATTTGGAAGGTGGGTATTTGTGAAAGATGTTTCTTCACTAGAAATTTCCTACATCAATGAAATCATAAATCCAAACATTATCTCAATAACAGAAAATGCACAAAGGATTAGTAAAATATATGGTCTCTTCT
The DNA here is from genome assembly GCA_023553655.1 of Myrmecobius fasciatus. NCBI lineage: Eukaryota > Metazoa > Chordata > Mammalia > Dasyuromorphia > Myrmecobiidae > Myrmecobius > Myrmecobius fasciatus. Next base: position 231,417 of record JAJPUD010003509.1, read on the forward strand.
CAAATAGTCTGCACTTCAACTAAGCAGCGAAATGATAATAACAACTCGGTATAAAATTTAAATGTTCTAAAAGTAGATGCTGATAACTTGGAGAATGGTTATAAACAAATCATAGTACATAAATGTAATCAAATATTCTGCACTGTAAGGGGTAACAAACATGAAGAATTGAGAAAAATATATAAAGTCTTATATGAAATGATGAGAAAAAGGTAAACAAAACAAACAAACAAAAAACCACACCAACTTCAACAACATAGAATAAGAACAACCAAAAACATAAAATGGATGCTGTGTAAGTGTAGAGTTTTCCAGAAAAAAATTATTTTTTAAATAGCCAAGGAGATCTGAAGTCACAAAGATACTCTAATTTGAGTTTGTCATTTTTTTTAAGTTAAATTCTTCTGTTACAAGAAAATCATTCTCAAAAAATTGACCTAAATTTACAGAGAACATGGATGTGCTGGTGAAAGGCCACTAGTAAACATTCATTTGGAGGGTCCTAAATAAAAGAAATTGCAGAAGAGAAAGGAATTTAGCAAGTCATAATTCACAACCCAGCACATCCATTTCAGATTAATATTTGGTGAGAGTAATAAATTCACATGAATTTAGTCCAGAATGCCAATTCCCAAGACAATTTTCCTTAAAAAATAATTACTGATGGATTTGAAATGCAAGTAAATTTATTAAATATCTACTATGCTTCATTCATTATAAAATCAAAGCAACAATCTGATGTCAAGTAGTTCAAAATACACTGGAGCAACAGGAATGATGAAATTGGTCATGAAAATTAAAACATGTTTTTATGGCTATTTATTGGATATTCCAGATTTTTTCAATGCTGGCAGTACTTGCCACATTCTCACTTATGTCAATATATATGAAAAAGCAAAAGGGAAAAAAAAATGTAACAGAGCTGATTAAAACAGATGGCTAAGAAGAAAATATTTTTTTCAGATATGAACATTTAGTAAATTATCATCAATAGGTTTAAAAAAAGTACTAAGTAGAATTTTGCTTCCAATGGAATTTGGAAGACTGGACAACTCATAGAATCCCAGATAGAATACATGTAGATTCTGATGGTAGGAAGGATAAAATTGGACAGTGGACCTCTCCAAATTCTCTTATTCCTCTAAATTTATACCACTTAAAACTTATTTTGACCATATTGATCTATTGCCTTATAGCATAGCTTGTATTATTAAATTTAACTATTGCTCTTATTCTTTAATCTTTCCTGTGTATATGACACTGTAATGGCAATTAGTAAATATCGCTATTTTGAAATCTACCTTCCTCCCCCACTCTAATAGGTACAGGGTTTTTGCAAATAAAAATATGTTCAATAAGTACTAAATAAATGAAGTATTCTACTGTTATTTTTAAGGTATTAAAAATACTTTATTAACATTATGCTTTTTCTATTTGGAAATAAGATTTTTCTCAGATCTCAATCTTATGTATTTGTTATCGCTGACATTACCTGGCATAGCATTCCCACTTATGTCAGCATTCATGAGAGCAATGAAAATAAAGAAAAAATAAAGGAGGCATTAAAGGAAAATGTCTAAATGGAGAGAGGTATAAATCAAAGAATGCTTCTTCAAAAGAAACTAGGCTGAATGCTACTATTTTCCTGGTTACAAGAGGACTTATTTTTAAGCAAAAAAAACTTTTTGGCCTTTCTGGATAGTAACAAACCTTACAGTTAAGGATTCTTGGGAAAGGAATAGGAGAAAAAGTTCCATGGGTTAAAAATCTATCAGCTAAATATAAGGTTAAAAGAAAGATTCCATCTTTATTGAAATAAGACTATTTACATTTAAAATGTGCATGCCTATAGGATATAATCAATGACAGGAGCAAAGAAAAAGATCCATTATCATATTCAAATATGACTCTTAACAGTTCTTTGATCTTACCTTCTTCTACTTCTTTTCCTCCCACCAAGACTGCCATAAGAATCATAGTGAACATACTTAGCTATTAGCAAACTGTGAAGATTCAGAATTGAACGGAGGAATGTGAAAATAGTAGCCCTAAGCCTTGAATCTCTGGCATGATTTAGTTTCTGTATATACACAAAAATATTTCTTCTACACTACCTAAAATGTTTCCTTTGTTTTACTATACTGTCAGAAATCTGAAATTTATATCACTTAGTCATCTAGCAAAATGGGATTATCAATCATTCATACCTTATTGTAATAAGCTATAACAATTCCACGGAGGGAATAGGTATGATGAGAAGGGAAAGATGGGAGGCAGACAAATATTTTCAAAGCATATGGTGTTTTTGGAGGTAGTCAAAATCTTATAACAAGGAGTATAACAAGCAAGATAAGGGCAGTGAGAGTCAAAAAAAAAAAAAGTTTATCAGAAAATGGGAAGAAAGTGAAAATAAGGGGATGGAAAAGTACCAAAGATAATCTTTATTTCAAAATTTTGCCAAAGATCAGATATGTACCTTCAAGAAAAGGGGAAAAAAACACCACCTTTCTTTTCTCTACCCCCATCTTTGTACCAATATAGTACACCATTATGTTACTAGCATTCATGTACCATTGGTACCACAGTATTTTGCAAACTACCTTAATCACCTGAATCATCACTTATAATGTGCTTTAAATTTCAACCAAATAACTTACAAATAAATTTCTGTAACACAATTCACTTGTAATGTGAAGACTACATTTATTTTCTATTATTATGTACAGCAGGTCACTGGGAAAACTTTTCCTGAAATTTTGAGAACAGTGACAATGTAACTGATCCTATTTCTAAAAGAAAACTAATTTCTACATTTATATTTTCTTATCATTCACCACTATATTTTTAATGCAAACAATTTACCTGTCAAAATGTCAGTGCTTCTTGCAGCTATCGTTTTAACTTTGATTATTCCTGATTCAGCAGCCTGTAAGAATGAACAAAATAAATTAAAATTTAAAGCTGCTATACTAAGCTTTCTTTAAAAATAAACAAACACAAAAAGTCAATCAAACATCAAACATGATGAAAATATTCAACCCCAATTCATTTACATTATCTATATGTAACTACATGTAAATGAACAAAATATTTCTTAATAATTGCTTTAATTTCTTCTTCATTGATGATGAATTTACTTTTCATTTTTGATATTGGTAATTTGGTCTTTTTAAAATCAAATTAACGTATGGCTTCTCTATTTTATATATTTTTTCATAAAACCATTTCTTAGTTTTATTTAGTTTGTTGTTTTACCTTCAGTTTTGTTGAATTCTTTGATTTTCAGGATTTCCAATTTGATGTTTAAATAGGGATTTATAATTTTTTCTTTTTCTGTTTTTTTTAAATTCCATACTCTATTTATTGATCTAATCTTTATTTTATTGATGTAAATGTTTAAAGATACATATTTCTTTTAACTACTGCTTTGACTATATCCCGTAAATTTTTGTATATTGTCTCTTGGTTATCATTCTCTTTAACCAAATTATTGTTTCTATGATTTGTTCTTTGGTTTACTCATTTATTAGGATTATTTAATTTCCAATTAATTTTTAATGTGTTCCTTGGCCCTTTATTGAATACAATTTTTATTTCATTATGGTCTGAAAAGGATGTATTTAATATTTAATAATGTTCACCTTCCTTAATTCTCAAAATTCTGTTACTCTTCAAACCCCAGATTTCAAGAACAAGGTAGATATAAAAATAAGGTAATTCACATTTAATGTATTCAAATAGGATTATTATCTTTGTTATGGCTTATCCACTACCATTATTTAAGTCTATTTTAAATTCCCTTTTCTACTCAGTATGTTTGTAGACTATCTAATTCCACCTTTATGTGCTCTTAACTGTTAACATGACAAATACCAGAGCAAACAAAATATAAAGAAAATAAATTATTCCTCACCTTACTTAGCAAATAATTCCAATATACAATAAATCCAATTTCGAATGTCAAATAATTTTTGCAATTTTTGTCTCTAACACAAAGCCTCACTTCCCTTCTGAAGCATGAATAATTAATGGTAAACTGCTGTTATCTCTTATTGGATACATACATATATATGTTCAATGAATCTGTGCATGCCTATACATAGAGAATACTTTTTTCTTTATAATCATCCATTTCTGAAATGTTTTGACCTGGAATTTTTGAGACATGGAATTAGAGTAACTTTAAGTTCAAAAGGGAAAAAAAATCATGTCTAAGTTGTTAAAGCAAATCTTTTATTCTTTACTTTGGTTTCAAATCAACAAAATGTACTGAGATGACATGTAATGTCCACCAAATTTGCCAGTATATACCAATTATTAGTATATATACGAATAGTTACATGAAAATTCTAAAATATAGAAAAAAGGTATCATCATTGAGGAGATTCCTTCTATCCCTCAAATAGAGAAAGGGACTGAATCCTTCCAGATCATGCTTTTTTTCCTCTGACTGGAATTGCTCAAGATTCTAATTCTCTATTTGGTCTACTTTGCTGGAGTTCTGCCAGAGGCCTCTTCTGATAAATCAAAGATACCAAGTTAAAACAAGGAGCTTGTTTATTAATTGAGGCAGAAGTTTAAAACCTCCTCTTATCCTTTTATATGACTTACTTTTTCTGCCAAGTTGGAGTTTATATATGACAGAAAATGCTTAATAAAATCATTAAATATCAATTGAGGGGTTAAATCAGGATCTAAAAATGGTTAATAAGGAAAAGTTGAAGTTCCTAACCTATTTCTTAGTTCTTAGTTCTGTGTATTTCCAGTTAACCACTCATTTCCTCTATTTCTTCACTTTGCTAGGCAGTCTTGGCATATAGACAGTATATACTGATCATAAGAGAAAAACACTAACAAAAAGAGTCAACAAATTAAAAGGTATTATGCTTGAAATATAAAGAAAGCTATAAACCATTCCTATTTGGGAACTCAAGAAAGTCACAAACTAATGGGGGAAACAACAAGCAAACAACTATGTTTGTTTGTTGGAAAGGCCCTAATATTATTAAGAAGGACTAGGAAAAGCTTCTTGCAGAAATTTGGATTTTTGCTAGATTTCCTGAAGGAAACCAAGAGATAGAGGGGAAGAGAGAGAGAGAGAGTTCCAGGCACACGAGACAGCTAATAAAAATACAGAGGGGAAAGATGGCATGCCTTGTGCTAGGAACAAGGAGACCCATATTGATGGATTACAGAGCATGTGGAAGGGAATAAGGTATAAGTAAACTGGAAAAGGTAAGAAGGGTCCATATCATTAAGGGTTTTAAAAACCAGAAGATTTTATATTTGATCCTGAAGATAATAAGGAGCCACTGAAATTTACTGAAGTTATTATTTAGAAAAATCATTTTGTTTGACAATTTAAGTAGAAGATGGAATGGAGTAAAAAGAGACACAAGGCAGAAGAATCTAATTAAATAAGAATTAATAAATTAAACCTATGACTAAGAACTGATTGGTTTAAGATTGGAAAAGGAATAAAACAAGAATGTATATTATCACCTTATTTATTTAACTTATAAGCAAAATTCTGGACTGAAAGAATCAAAAGCTGGAATTAAGGTAGCCAGGAGAAATATCAACAAAATTAGCTAATGCAGACACCACCACTCTGATAGCAGAAAGTAAAGAAGATGAGGGTACAAGAGAAGTGTAAAAGCTAGATTGAAGTTTAACCTCAAAACACCAAGATCTTAGCAACTAGTTCCATCACTTCCTGGAAAAAAGAGGAAGAAAAAGAAGCAATGTCTGCTTTTATATTCTTGGGATCATCACTGCAGATAATAACAAATTATAAAATTAAGGAAGGAAAAGTCAGATATGATAAATTTCACCCTCACCATGTATTAAGGCACTAAAAACCTTATAATAAATTCAGAAATATTAAATACATCCCTTTCAGACCATAATGAAATAAAAATTACATTCAATAAAGAGTCAAGGAACAGAGATTAAAAATTAATTGGAAATTAAATAATCCTAATAAATGAGTAAACCAAGGAACAAATGATAGAAACAATAATTTCAAAAACAGAATGACAACTAGGAAACAACATACAAAAATTTATGGGATATAGTCAAAGCAATACTTAAGGGAAAATATATATCTTTAAACATTTACATCAATAAAGATTAAATTAATAAATGAAGCATAGAATTTAAAAAAACAGAAAAAGAAAAAAATTATAAATCCCTATTTAAACATCAAATTGGAAATCCTGAAAATCAAAGAATTCAACAAAATTGAAGGTAAAACAACAAACTAATAAATAAAACTAAGAGATGGTTTTATGGAAAAATATAAAATATAGGAAACCGTAAGTTAATTTGATTTAAAAAAAGATCAAATTACCTGAATCAAAAATGATAAGGGTAAAAATTCATCAAGGAAGAAATTAAAGAAATAATTTGTACAATTATATGTAATTCTGATAACATAAGTGAAATGTATGAACATTTGCAAAAATATAAATTACTCAGCTTAACAGAAAAGGAAGAATATTTAAATAACTCCATCTTTCAAAATAAAAATTGAAAAGTCATAAATAAGTTCCGTAAGAAAAAAAAAATCACCTAAATCAGATGGAATAACAAGTAAATTCTACTTAACATTTAAAAAACAATAGGTTGCTATTCTATATAAACTATTTGGAAAAACAGGGAAGGAAAAGTTCTAGCAAATTCATTTTATGACACACATTTATTTTATGGTTTTGATATATAAAGTAAGGAGAGCAAAAGCAAAGAAATACATAGATAAATTCCCTTAATGAATATTGATATGAAAATCTTCAATAAAATCCTAGGCAAGGAAAAGCTAGGTGGCATAATGGATAGAATGGAAAGCCTATATTCAGGAAGGCTCATCTTCTAAAGTTCAAATCTGGCTTCACTCTTACTAGTTATATGATCCTGAATAAGTCAATTAACTCTGTTTGCCTTGAAGTTTAACCTCATTTGTAAAATAAGTTAGAGAAGGAAATGGTACACCATGCCAGTATTTTTGTCAAGAAAACCTCAAATGGAGTCACAAAGATTCAGATAAGACTAAAAGTAAATGAACAACTTTAACAATGACAATGGCAACAAGAACTGGCAATTAGATTACAGCCACATATCACAATGATCATCTATTATAACCAGGTGGGATTTCTGTCAAGAATTCTGCCAATTCAATATTAGGATAACTCTCAGGATAACTGACCATATCAATAGCAAAACCAACAAAATTTCTATGATTATCTTGATACCAAAAAAAAAAAAAAGCTTTGGACAAAATACAGCATTAATTTCTATTAAAATACTAGAGAGCACAGGAATAAACAGGACTTTCCTTAAAATTGCAAGTAGTATCTATTTAAAACAATCAGCAAGTATTATTTGTAAGTAGAAGGCTTTTCAATAAGATCAGGATGCCCAGTGTCATCACTATTATTCAATATTGTACTTAGAAATGTTAGCTTTAGCAATAAAAGAAAAAGAAAATCCTAGAGAATCAAGTAAAAACTTTTTGAAATAATAATTTTAGCAAAGCCACAGGATAAAAAATAAATTCACATAAATCATCAAATTTCTACTTAAGACTAACAAAGCTGAGTAGTAAGAAATAGAAAGAGAAATTCCATTTAAATATTTGGGATTATAAATATTCCCAATATAAAATATAAATAGTTTATATAATGTGAAATATAAAATATTTGCGAATCATCTTACCAAGACAAACCAGAAACAATCTGAACAAAACTACAGAACACTTATCACACAAAGTCAGATCTAAACAATTAGAAAATACCAATTGTGCATGAGTAGGCAGAGCCAATATAATAATAAATTAATTTTACTTATTCAGTGCCATATCATTGAAGCTACCAAAAAGTTATATAGAGTTAGGGAAAAAAAAAATTCATCTGAAAGGAAAAAAAAGTCCACAATATCAAGGGAATTAATGGGGAAAAAATGCAAAGGAAGGAAGTCTAACTGTACCAGATCTAAAACTATAGTAAAATATTCTAACAACCATCAAAATCATTTGGTACTAGCTAAAAAATAGAGTGATAGATCAGTGGAATAGATTAGGGATATAAGACACAGTAGTAAATGATTGTAGCCCTAATTGATAAACCCAAAGATTCCAGCTTCTGGGATAAGAACTCACTATTCAATAAAAACTACTGAGAAAACTAGAAAACAGTATGGCAGAAACCTAAGCATAGACCAACATTTCACACTTTATACCAAGATAATGGGTTATGTGATTTGGACATAAAGGGTGAAACCGTCAGAAGAACAGATCTATGTCAGATCTATGTAGAAGTGAAGAGTTTATTACCAAACAAGATATAGAGGATATTATGAAATTCAAAATGGATAATTTTGATTACATTAAATTAAAAAGGGTTTTTCACAAACAAAACCAATACAACCAAAGCAGAAACCAGGAAACAATTTTTATAGCAAGTGTTTTTTATAAAGGCCTCGATTTCTCAAATTTATAGAGAACTGGGTCTAATTTATAAAAATATAAGTATTTCCCCAATGCATAAATAGTCACAGGATATGAACAAGTAGTTTTCAGATGAAGAAATTAAAACTATCTATAGTCATATGAAAAATGCTCTAAATCACTATTCATTAGAGAAATACAAATTAAAACAATATATCAGATTGGCTAATATGACAGAAAAAGAAAATGATAGATGTTAGAGAAGCTGTGGGAAAATTGGGACACTAATGCATTGTTGGTAGAGTTGTGAATTGATCCAATCATTCTGGAGAGCTATTTGTTACTATGCCCAAAGGACAATCAAACTTTGATTCAGCAATACTACTAACAAGTCTGTATTCCTAAGACAGCATGTTTTACAGCAAATTTCTCTAATAATGGTCTTATTCTCAAATATATGAAGAATCAAGTCAGATTTATAAAAATAAGTCATTCCCCAATTGATAAATAAGAAGTCAAAGCTATTTATAGTCATATGAAAAATGTTCCAAATCACTATTGATTAAAGAAATGAAAATCAAAACATCTCTGAGATAACATGTAATGCCTAACAGATTGGCTAATATGATAGAAAAGGAAATGACAAATGTTGGGAGGGAATGTGGAAAAGTTTGGACACTACTACACTGTTAGTAAAGTTATGAACTGATTGAATTTATTCCATAGAGTAATTTGGAACTATGTCAAAGGGCTATTAACAACTGTGTGTATCTATATCCTTTGGCCTAGCAATACCACTATTAGGTCTGTATCACAAATAGATTAAAGGAAAAAGAAAAGAACCCACATGTACAAAAATATTTGTAATAGCTCTTTTTGTGATGGCAAGAATTGGAAATAGAAGAGATGTCCAACAACTGGGGAATGGCTGAACAAGTTGTGGTAAATGATTGCGATGGAGTATTATTATGAGTATTATTAGAAATGACAAGGATAGTTTCTGAAAAACCTGGAAGACTTAGATGAACTGATGCAAACTGAAGTGAGCAGAACTTAGGAGAATTATCTACACAACAACAGCAATATTGTATGATGATCAACTATGAATGACTTAGCTATTCTATTAATGCAATGAATCAAGACTCTCCTGAAGGACTTGTGATGAAAAATGCTCTATACTTCCAATGAAAGAAATGATGGAGTCTGAATGCAGATTGAAGCATATTTTTTTTTCAATTTCTTTACTTGTTTTCTTGGAGGTTTGTTTTTGTTTTTGCAACAACTAATATAGAAATGCTTTGAATGATTTGATATGTACTGATACTACATTTCTTGCCTTCTTAATGGGTGGGTTAGGCAAGAGGGGAAGAACTGACATTTGAAATTTTTAAAAAAATTAATGTCTAAAATATATAATAAATTTTAAAAGAAAAATATTTTGATAAATATATTTCAATATAACTGGTTTCCTTTGTATCCAATGTATTTTATTTTAGTCATTTAAAAACATTACTATGAGCAGTCCAGAGGTCTCACAAGATTGCCAAAGGAGTTAATCCAACAAAAACAATCAAGACAGATAGAAAGGAATTTAAATAGATTGTTTTGGGGGAATAAGGAAAAGCCTGCAGGAGAAATTGGTGCTTGAACTGAGTCTTTTTTCAAATTGTAATTTATTTATATTTTTTAAATGTACATTGCTTTATGAATCATGTTGGGAGAGAAAAAAAAGGGGGGGGGGAACCACAGTAGAGGAGCATCTACTCATTTCCTAAATCTTTGCTACCATAAAAAGAGCTACTACAAACATTTTTGCATATGTGAGTCCTTTTCCCTCCTTTATGATTTGGACTCAGTCTTAAAGGAAACAGATTCTACAGGCAAAATTTAGGATGGAATGCATTTGACACATGGAGAATAATCAGTACAAAGACAAAGAAATGGGAGGTGGAATTTCATATGTCAGGCTCTTTGCTCATAGATATTAGCAAAAGGTATTTTTTTCACCCTTTACTGATCCAAATCCTGAATAAAAGCAATGTTTCAGAACAAATGACATACAACATTTTAAGGTGTGTAACAAGCTTTATCACTGATTCTCAGTAGATCCTACTCAACTCTCCCCAAATGGCACTCATCTTCTTGGTCATCAAAGAAAGGGCTTCTAATTCTGGCTTAGGATCCTTCTCTGTCTTTCAGTTTTAGGAAGGGACGGAATATTCCCTATTTAGGAGAAAATCCCAATAAGGTGATTGGATTTTGCAGGATATCAATGGGAATCTCTCACCCTATTGAGTCTCTCTTCTCCCCTTTTGGCTGAAAGTTTGAAAAAAAAAATTTGAAGAGAATTTTACATGCCTATTTATGTAGATTCATCTGGCTCCTAAATTCAGCTGTTACAAATCTATTCTCGAAGCCTATTAGAAATTCATTCCCTTCAGATAAGCATAATAAAGTGGGTTGTGTTGCTATTACACACTGTCAAAATGGTAAACTATTAGCAGATCAAAAAAAATCTTGCTAAATTTCTTAACTGGTTATATGTCATAACCCATCACCGTCATTCTACACCATCAACCTCACTTCCTACATGTTTCCACTCCTTATATCCTCAAATAGTTTCAGGAAAATTAAAAATAATTCATATTCACAAAAGGATGAATGTTCCAAAGACAGCTTTAGCCCAACATACTCAAAATTGAACTCATTATCTTTCCCCTCTAAACCATCCCTTCTTTATTAATTCAAGGATACCACCATTTTTCAGTCAGCCAGACTCAAAATCTGAGTCAATACCCAACTCCTCATTCCCTTACTCTCCATTTCCAATTAGTTATCATTTTACCTCAATAATCTCTCCTCTATGATTCTCCTTCTTTCCTCTGACACAACCACAGTTCAAGAATGAAGTCTTATCTCCTTACACCTGGACTTTTCCAATAAGCTTACTAGTTGATATCCCTGCCTCAAGTCTCTCCTCACTCCAGTCTGCCCTCAGTTTAAAATTGATCTTCCTGAAGTGTAGGTCTAACTATATTATTTTCTATTAAATAAGCCACAGTGGCTTTCTATTACCTCCAGGATTAAATGGTCCATTTGGTTTTTAAAGGTTTCTACTTTTCCAATCTTCTTACACCCTACTCCCTACTTTCAAGTAATATTCAATCCAGTGACAATGGCCTCTTTGTTTTTCCTGGCAAAAACATCCTTTTTCCTCTCTGAGAGTCAGTCAATAAATATGTATTAAGGCACCTAAAATATGCCAAAAAGGAACTCATAGTCTAATGTACATTTCACTAGCTGCCCCCTATAACTAGAACTTCCACCTTCCTCATTTCTATCTCCTACCTTCCCTAGTTTTCAAATCTTAACAATAAAGTCCCATCTTCTGCAAGAAGCCCTTTCTAATCAAGGATACTCTTTCTAACATCCCAATTTTATCCTGTATAAATCTTATATGTGCATAGTTATTTACATGATATCTTCTCCATCCCCCTCCCCTTACCCATTACATTGTGAAACTCCTTGATAGTAGGGGCTACTTTCCCTGGCATTTTGTGAAGTGTCTCGCACATTAATAAATGCTAATTGACTAACTATAATAAACCATATATCTTGGTAGGGATTCAGATATAGTTTCATTAACAGATTATTTTCGGAGGACCAGACTGGCTTAGTCATTGTTCACAGCCACTAGGTTCGCCACTTAGTAAATCAATGGCCACCTATGAAAAAGCAAAAAATATACAAAGGTTATCAGTCCTAAGCAATATCCTTTCACTTTTGCTGGAACAACTGCAGTTAAGGAAAGGGGGCAAATGCTACTAAGAAACACATGGTTTTTAGACCATTTATCAACATTAATTTCACTATTAATACTCTAAGTGTGAGCTCCTTGGGCAGTGGTCCACATATTGACATACTATTTCAGGGACTGAATTGTGTCAATACTGTCATTCTTGTTTCTATAGGCTGATAAAAGTAGCTAATAAATGCAACTGAGGCTTACACGGCTCTTCTTAGAGCATTAAGTAAGAGTAGACTTAATGATACATCCAAAGGAAACAACAAACATCATTCTCAGGACATCTGATCATCACTTACTTCACAGTTCATGACCAGTATTTACAAAAAGACCACCGTAAACATAACCACCACTTGTACATCAATCTGTTTCTATTCCCAATTTAATTTCTAATTCAGTTTCTAACAATAAAAAAATTTAAATCCCTCAAAATTAAATCAACATATATTTCATACTCAGTGACATTAGTGCAAAAGATAAATGAAAAAAAAAATACTGAAAATAAAAAAAAATAAAGAATGAAAGGATAAAGTCTACACAGAATTCTCATACTTAATACAACTGGTCTAAGTTGTCTTTATGAACTAGGAGGCACTAGACATGATAAACACTAACATCACAAAAAATGAAACTGATAATGGTTAGAGTCAGAAAAAGATACAGCATTACTAGTATGAAAGTCACACTGAATCAACTGTCTATGATCAAAAAACCCCCAAAAACTTGTAAGAGATGGATCAAATTTAGTGGAAGATTATCAGAAAAAGAAACAGCATGTAATTGAACTTACTCTAATCTGACCATTAAATGCTACTGATGTCCCAAACTGGGAAGCAAAAAGGAAGGACAATGACAGTAACTATACTATTTTTTTTTT
>JAJPUD010003510.1:0-12345 GCA_023553655.1 Myrmecobius fasciatus
GGGGCCGGGGCTGGGGTTGGGGTTGGGGCTGGGGCCGGGGCCGGGGCTGGGGCTGGGGCCGGGGCCGGGGCCGGAGCCGGGGCTGAGGCTAAGGCTGGGGCTGGGGCTAGAGCTGTCGGCCGGTTCGCCCCAGGCCAGCTGCGATCGCTCCTAGCCCGACAGTCCCCTTCCTCCTCCGCCGCCGCGGGGGAGGCGGCGGCAGGGACACCTAGGCTCTTAGGCTTCACTGCGTCCAGAGCCTACAACTGCGCCGGCCCCTCGTCCAGTTCCCGGGCTGCGCCCAAACTGCGCCCGCCCCCAACTCCACAGCTGGCTCAATTCCACAGTCAGTCTGTCTATCACTCAGAACGTCCGTGTGTCTGTCAAACAACCAGTGCCCACCGCTCGCCCCCTCCGCCTGCTGCTGACGCACACTCTGCAACGCCCCCAGCCTTTAAAGCCGTATTTCCCCCCCACCCCGCCACTACCATCGCCACCAACCCCGCGACTGTCTCCCATTGCTTTAATCCCCTAAATCCACCCTACCCCCACCCCCACCCCCGCGGTCACGGTCATAGTCACGAGGGGATGGCAGACGCAGACTTACTCCCAACCCCCACGCATGAACCCGCCAGTGGGAGCCACTGACTGAGAGGAAGGAAAAACTGGTATGGGAGAGACTTCACCATCATTACAATCCCCCCTACCCCCGCCTCCTGGAGTGGCTGCCTATACTAGGAATTGTACAACATTCACTCGCCAGCCCCTCATCACCCCTAGCTCTGGGCTGAAGCCTAGAGAATGGAAAGCCAGGCGACGGCGCAAAAATAGACATAAATATATTTCATTGGATTTTATTCCTGATTTGCGTATTCTTCGTTTTAATGTCAATATATCTTAGATGACATCCCTTCTTGCAACTGCTGAGCAAAAATAAATACGGCATCGGATATAACATAAAATTTGATATAAAATAAAAATAAATAGATAAATTTTTCTTTTAAGGTCAAAATATCTTAAGACGTCCATCCCGGCACGCTCCTGATGCTTTGCCCCACAACTCCCTCCCAGGTCTCCCCAGATCCTAACTGCTGTGTCATAATACTCAAGCAAGGAAACGTCTACTCATGAATTCTACTTAGGTTTGCTCAGCCTTGCCTGCAGTGTTGTTCCCAGCCTCAGTCTCCAATGATGGCGAGAGTCCTTTCTATCTTCTCCAATGAAATTAAGAATGACAAATTAAACGTGCCGTACGACACCCACAACTTTAAACAGAATGGGAGGAGCATATCCAACTTTCATCTTGGATGCAAAGAGGAAGAGAAATTTTGGTCTACACATTTGTGTTCGAGAAAGCTGAAAATCCGTTTTCATTTCAAGGCAATCCCTCCAGCACCTCGCTCCAGTCTTTCAAATTCTGGTGACTTTCGAGATCTTGTTTTCTCGGAAGAGGCTCCTACATCTTTTTCTAGCAAGGCTATATTGTCCTCCAAATGTTACTCTTGAAGAGAAGGAATTTTAAGAAATGCTCTTGGTAACAATAATGGTGGTGATAGTAACCATGATTCTTCAAGTAATAGGTTTTCTTGAAAAATCAACGTGTATAATTCAAACTAAAATTTTATTTTTATAAATTTATTACTATGTAGTATGCCTACAGAAAATTAACCAGATGTCAAACTCAGTAGACTGAATCGGACCTGTTCTCATTCCGATCCCTGAATTGCCTGAGGCTGATTAGCCTCAGACTATTTTGTAAATGTCCTAAATTCTCCCTTTGGATTCTGGAGCTTTTCAGTAAATATGCAAAACGCTTACCTAGTGAAAGCATGGATTGTACAGCCCCTTTCCACCTGTAGCCCCATTCCCTCTGCCTAACCTCTCCCACCAGAATGTTGGCCAGTCCCCTGATTTAGTGTTCTATCTAAACCCTGTTCACAACTCTTTCCCAATATCCCAGCACTTGCTATGTGGTACCCGGAGCTGCTGTTTACATGCCCTGAATAAAGACCTCAATTTTCCTGTCTTAGGTGTTTTCCCTGAAATTCAGGTTGACTTAGGCAACCAAAAGTGTCTTGAACTGGAAAGCATTTAGAACTGACTATATTTCAAAGGTTAAAATCTTAACTTTGAATATTTCTCAGTGAGTCAAGTAACATGCTAAGTATTCAAAAATATTTGTTGAGTGATTAATATTAATCCAACTCTTTCTGAGTTTTGTACTTTGTAACATATTTCTCTGTGCATTTTTAAATTTAGAAACAAATCTGCCATTTAAAGTTTTCTTTTTCAAGACATTAACCCCACTAGTAAGGTTTAGTCAGTAACAATTTTGTGATATCATAATCTAATATTTTATTATTTTTAAAAGAAAGGGAATGATAGTATGATGAACCAACTAGTTCTGGATATCTGACTTCAATATTTAAGGTCCAAACTGAATAACTCTACCTCTGTGCACCCATGACTCTAGATGTAAAATAATCCTAATTTCCAAAATATTTTGCAAAATGTTTTGAAGCACTCTAGAGAAAAGCTTTATAACATTTACATTTGGTTTTACTGCATGTTTATTTTCATTGTTCTTGTGTTCAACTAAAAGGCAGAAGTGGAGGATCTCCCTTAATGATTATCTCCAATTTATCCTATTTTTATCTAGTTTGCACACAGTGGTTTACATGTTTCTCTCATTAGACTGTGGGCTTCTTCAGAGCAGATCATGTGATTGTAGGCACCAAATGATGTGATTTAGGAAAGTACCAAATGTTGGGGTTTGGTCATGTGAAGAATTTACATTGGCCATTCTCTTTGGCAAAAGATAGATTAATTTAGAGGAGATTACAAACAAAATGAAGAAATAAAATAGACACCAGGAATGGTAAATATGAAATAGAATTGGGAGAGCACATAATAAGAAAAAGGATTTTAAAAATTAATGATGGAAAAGACAAATTCCCTAGTAACTCACAATTAGCCAGGAGAAAAGGAATTCCCCCATAAAGCTTGGTGGGGGTTGAGAGGAGAGATACACGTGGCATGGGGAAATGGAGAAAGGAAACACACCATGAAGCAGAGTGCTGTGGTGAGCTATAATCTCAAGAGGGATTCAGCAAAGATGATGTGAGCCATAGACAGATGTATAGGGGGAACTTTAACCTCAAGAGGCTTGACATAAATTGGATTTCTTGGAGATAGCAAAGTGAGACCACCCATAGTGGGGGACCTCCACAGAAAGTGGGACCAACAGATTATACTGTTTGCTATCTGTGCCTCTCCTTGGCTGCTCCAGGGAACAATTCCATCAATGTTCCAATCCCTTTCAGTCAACTAAACCCAGTTACTGATAACATCATCACAGGAACACTAGGTTTTTGCTTTTCTTTTTATCCCCAGGTCTTAGAACAGAGCTTGGCACCGAGGAGGTGCTTATTGGTTTGAATTATTAATCCTAGAAAATGTATACACATTTAGCTATCTGGTATATTGGAGCTCTTTTCCCTGAAATTATCTCAGAATAAGGGGGAGGAGGTAGAGAAGGGAAGGAGGGCAGTTAACCATAAATGTTATTTTTCACAAGCAAAAATGTCAAGATTTTCTTTACTGATCTTTAGTGAAAAGTTGTTGGGGAAATGAACTGGAGAAAGAGACCATAGGGTTAGTAAAAGGACTTCAGACTAGAGAAATTCAAAAGGTTCATTTTGGGATGGGAAGCTGTATCAGGATGATTAAATTGCTGGAATTTAAGACAACAAAGAATTTGACTCAGTTAAGAAGCCAGAAATGAGATCAGTTGGAGTAATTTGTAAAGGTCATAAATCAGGGATGAGAGGGAATGAGATCACTTAGGTCTCCCTCAGTTTCTCTCCTAAATCCTCTTTTCTTCTACCTTTTTTTCCTACTTCACTTAATGATGTCATCAGAAACCATGTATTTAATGATTATTTCTGTGTTATATATTCTCAAATCTACCCTGTTCTAACTTTTCTTCTGAGCTCTAATTTCATCTCAAACTGGATGTTCAATATTTTTCTTAAACTCATTATGTCCAAAATGGAACTCATTCTCTTTCCCTGAGACCCTCTCCTCCTTTTGCTGTTCAGTCATTTCATCTGACTCTCCAATCACTCCATTTGGTCTTTTCTTGGCAAAGATACTTTCCAACTCATTAAACAGGCAAACAAAGTGACTTGCCTAGAAACATACAGATGATAAATGTCTGGGGCCAAATTTGAATTCATGTCTTCCTGACACCAGACCCAGTGCCACCTACCTGCCCCCTTCCTATCTTCCCTGTTGTATTAGAGAACAACCTGCTTGGGTTAGACACCCCTTAATTTCCCTTGGTAGAATGGTAACAATTTATTCCAAAGGTTGTGAAGGCAGCTGAAGTAGTCAAAGTGGAGAATTTAGGACTTGGTCAGACATAAAAGATATCAAGGCCATCCATTAATCCCAAGATCATTGTTAATCATCTTGAGTTTTATCCTGCCATTGGACTTGGAAGCAAAAGTGAGGCTGCCAATTTTTTGTAACTGCTTCACTTAAATCCAATTTATGCCAGAGTCAAAACATCACCCTGTGATATCATTGGTCCTTTTCAAAAACAAAGAATGAACAGCAGAGGGCAACATCATCCTCTCAGTCCCTCAGGTTAACAAAATCCCCAGATACCCCACTTCATTCTCAGCTTCCATATCCCAACCAATTGCTAATACTTGTCAATTTCACCTTTGTAATATCTCTCAAATATTCTCTCCTTTCTCTCCTGACACTGCTACCAGATGATCTGATGGTACAGATCATCAACACCTCACACAAGAGTCTGCTGGTGGACCTGCCTGATTCAAATCTCTCCCCAATCCAGTCCAATCCATCTTCTATTCATCTGCTAATGTGATCTTCCTAAATTGAAGATTGGATCATGTCGTTTTCTCCTAATAAACTCCAGGCTTCCTATTGCCTCTAAGATCAAATACAAAATCCTCTGTTTCATGTTCAAAATCATTCCTAGTCCCTTCCTACCTTACTCTGCACAGAATTCATCTATTGATACTGGCACCCAGGCCTTTGTTCAAACAAGCCCTCCATCACTGGGCTCCTTCCATTTTGTCTGGCTCCTCCCCATGACAGGGATGCATTCCTCCTGAATTTTGCCTACTATTCTGCCTTTAAGCCACAACAAAAATCCTCCCTCCTACAAGAAGCTTTCCCTAACCCCTTTAAATTCCAGTGTCTTCCTTCTATTATCTCCTACTTATCCTATATATAGCTTGCTTTGTATATATTTGTTTGCATGTTGTCTTCCCCACTAGAGAATGGCCTTTTTTACCTTGTCAAAAATCTATCTATATACATATACATCTATCTTTTTATCTATATCTGGGTGGGAAAGTTCCTAATCATAACAGAAACAATTGTTATTTACATTCACCCTGAGTCAAGCAAAGTTCAAACAATGACCAAATATGACTTGGCATGGGACCTGTTGTAGGTCAATCAATTTAAGCTAGAGTGATTTTTGGTTAAGTCCAAGTTTGGTCCAAGCTTTCTAGATCTTAATCCCCAAGATATTTAGCTAAGTTTATTCTATCAAAATTTACATTCCTTTGACAAAACACCAGAAGGTAAAGGTATAATACTCTAAGAAAAGAAGAAAGATAAAAGGGAAAAAAGGTGTGTTGCCCATTCCATTTGGGTCCCTCTTGGGGCAGCTCCCATTCCTCACTGAGTTGTTTATCCTTTGTTCTCAAAGAGGAACAAAATATATAGGGGATGATGTCCTGACATGCAAGTGAACTAGATTTAAGTGAGGGTGTGCTGTGCAAAGTCATTAGATTCACTTTCTCCTCTAGAATCATCTGGTCCTCTAAAACTATCTGATTCTGTGGCCAGATGCCTCTGGATGCAATGGAAGATCTTGGCCTTGTTAATTAAGGTCTTTAACAAATCTCAATTTGGTTGAAACAACATCCAATCACTGGTTTTCTACTTCATTTCTTAACTAATCTTAATCATCTCCAGTTATCTGGATCGTGCCCTCCTTGAGAACAAAAGACAAACAACAACCCCCAGTAGAATGAGTTTCTTGAGGACAAGAACTGATTTCTGCCTCTTTTTATATCCCCAGTGCTTAGTATGGTGCTTGGCACATAGTAGGCACTTCATGGACACTTATTGATTTAAATAAGATTTGTATACTTGATAATACAAAAAAAAAAGTAAAAGAAAGGAGGATCATGAAGAAGAATTGTTTTTATTGTGAATTCTACACAAGCAAGAGGAAGAAGATAAGTGAATAATCTTAAAAGCAATATTTAGATGGAGGAAAGGCAATGGGAGAAGTTTGGGTAAAAATCTTTAAAAGGGCATGGGGGTAGCTGGGTTTGCAGGGAGATCTATAGAGTTTGTCCATTCAATTCAGAATCTGGTTTTGGTTCCACTGCTGGATTTACTAATAAACAGGGGGTTGGAATAAAGGGAAGGCTGAAATACATACAAAAAATTCTAGCAGGAATAAAACAGACCCCTGTGGAATGTGAAATTCTTGACAACAACTGTTTCTTTTTTTTTTTTGTCTTTGCATCCTCAACATCTATTAGATACTTAATAAATATTTGATTATTGATTGATAAATTAAAAATCATCTTGATATATTGGCTACAATAGGATGTACTTGTGAAGTTTGTGTGCAAAGTAGACCACTGAGCAAAATAGTCTTGAGTGACCTCCATATTTTAACTTTGCTCAATTTTTGGGTGCTTTGCTCAGCCAGACTATAGACAATGGGAACAGTCATCAGGTCCTAGGATTAGCACATGGGATTAATCAGCAGACCATGGTAACTTTAAGAACCACTTTTACAGGGAATAATTAATAATTAAAATAAAATTTTTTTTGCCCAGAATCATATAGCTAAGAAGTGTCTGAGGCTAGATTTAAACTGTGGGAAAGCTGCCTTCATGAATTAGAAATTCATTTGGAAGTTCCCCATACCAATGGAATCAGATCCTTATGTATGCTTAATAAAAGTTTAATTCAACTCTCCAAAAATAAATGTATACAAAACACATTTTTTAGGTTTACTCCACATTATTGGAATTTCTTAAGTTTTAATGGAAAAAAATCAAGCCATTTTGCAGCATTTATGGATTTCTGAGATGGAACCAAAAATTCAACAATTATTTTTTGTAAGCTAGTTAGAGCAGGCACTAGCATACCACTGGAGTTAGATGATGTCCCATGTATTGGGGTATTCATTTTGGCTAGAACCTGGATTGTTTTTTACTATATGAACTAATGCAGAGTGAACCAAGCAGAACCAGGAAATCAATATTCATGCTCCCTCTAACAATGTAAACAGGAGAGATGAGATAATAAAACTCCATGCCGTATAATCAGCATCAATGACCAAGGTTGATCTCAGAGGAGAGTAGAGAAAATGCATCATTCTTCCCTCTTTGCAAAGATTGGGGATCATAGGTATGGAATACTGCTTATTCTGTCAAACATGATTGATATATTAGTTTTGCTAAAATGTTTTTTTTTCTCTTTCTTTAAAATTTTTTTTATATAAAAGGATGGTTTATTGGGTGGGACATGTGGATATATATATTCAGAAATAAAAGTAAAATTAAAAGATAATTTTCAAAATAAGATGAAAAAACGATGACCTTTTTTAGATGAACTTCATGAGAAAAGAGGTTAGAGGATGAAGCAAAACAGCTTTTGTAACCACAATAAATTAGTTAACATGGATAATAAGGTAGTTGTACAGTTCTGGAAATAAAGATCCTTTCAGTAAAGGGGATCTGGGTACACAGAGAAAAGGAGAGACCACTGGAAGAAAGAAGGAATACTACATCCTGGAATGTTTCCATATACAATCAATGCTATTTCTACCTCTAGTAGTAAAGTTTCTGATAACAAAAGGTGAGTTTGAAATGCATCCTCTTTGTGAATAGAGGTACTACTGTTTTTATTGAACAGACTCTATTGAGGCATTGTCCTGTATATCCTATGAGGAATTCAAAGAAGTTTTCCACATGATTCCTGCTCTTAGTGAATTTACAGCTTCCTTACAATGCCTTTTCTAACATACATGACAAAATAAGAAAATGTGCTAAACTGTAGGAATGTGACACTCTCTACTTTGTATTTCTACTCATGACTATTCTGTCTCAAAGATTTTGTCATTGTTCTTTAGTTTCAGTAATGCCTGGCTTTTCATGACCTCATTTGGGATTTTCTTAGCAAAACTAGTAGAATGGTTTGTTATTTCCTTCTCATTTCCCATATGAGGAAACCGAGGCAAACAGGTTAAGTAATTTGTCCAGGATCAGGCAGTTAAGAAACTGAATTTAAATTTAGATCTTTCTAACTCCACACTTGGAACTCTATTCACTGTGCATCCAGCTGCCTTTTCAAAGAATAGATAATTTTAAGGTGTATGTTATTCAAAGAGTATACAACGAACCAGAAAATAATCTCCTGAAAATGAAAAATTTCAGGGAAAAGGGACAACATTTCTGTGAAATGCTACTTGAGAAAAATGAAGTTGGAGTTGTTTAGAGCAGGGCTTCTTAAACTTTTCCTTCTGATGACTCCTTTTCACCCAAGAAATTTGTATGTGATCCTAGACACATAAGTATATAAAGTAGATATACAAATCAAATATTTATTGAAAATAAATCACAATTTCACAACACCTCCCCATATTAAGTTTTGTGGCCCCCATATAGAGTCAAGACCATGTTTAAAAAGCTTTGGTTCAGAGCAGGGATTCTCAGAGTATGGTCCATAGTTTGTTGGGTATAGTCTGGCATTTATGGTCCTTGTCTCTTTAGGGAAGTAGTTCTAAAAATGTGGTGTTAGGGAAACTGTGAGCATCTTTCAAAGGTTCTATGCTATATTCATAATACTAAGACATTTAAATTTTTAATTCAATAAATCTCAGTCTCTATACACATACACATATCCCATATAAACAAAAGCTCTTTGTGAGGGAAGATCCTCAACAATTTTTAAGAGGGTAAAGAAAGGAGTCCTGAGACCAAAAAGTTTTAGAACCACTGGTATAGTAAAGAACATAATGATGTTGACTTGCATACATAAAATGTAAAAACCAAATCTTGCTTCTAGTCCAGAGCTTGAAGTATTCACTTCCCTTTCCTCACCCCAAATAGCTCTCAAGCTCTCAGACCTAGGTTCATGTATAAGGAAACTTGACCTCTAAAGAGAGAGGTCAGGTTCTTTACTAACTTCCACTTTCTGCCTCTTCATTCTGGAGTCTTAGGGAAAATCTCAGGGATTGATGACTTTTTTTTTTTTTTAAATTAAAGCTTTTTATTTGCAAAACGTATGTATGGATAGTTCTTCAATATTGACCCTTACAAAGCTTTCTGCTACAAATTTTTTCCCCTAGTCCCTTCAGCTCCCCTAGATGGCAGGAAGTCCACTACATGTTAATTATATTAAAATACTTGACAAGTCCAATATATGTATACATATTTCCACACTTATCTTGCTGTGCAATAAAAATCATATCTACAAGAAAAAAAAATCTGAGAAAGGAAACCCAATGCAAGCAAACATGGATAGAGAGCATGAAAATGTTATGTTGTGGTCCACATTTCATATCCCTCTCTCTGGGTGTATATGGCTTTCTTCACTGAACAATTGGAACTGGTTTGAAACATTTCATTGTTGAAGAGAGCCATGTCCATCAGAATTGATCAACATATAGTATTGTTGTTGCCATGTATAATGTTCTCCTGGTTCTGCTCATTTCACTCAGCATCAGTCCATGAAAGTCTCTTCAGGTCTCTCTGAAATCATCCTGCTGGTCGTTTCTTATAGAACAATAATATTCCATAACATTCATATACCATAATTTATTCAGCCATTCTCCAATTGATGGGCATCCATTCAGTTTCCAGTTTCTAGCCACTACAAAAAGGGCTGCCACAAACATTTTTACACATGTGGGGCCCTTTCCTTCCTTTAAGATCTCTTTGGGATATAAACCCAATAGAAACACTGCTGGGTCAAAGGGTATGCACAGTTTGACAACTGATCGATGACTGTTTTCAACTGGAAATTATCCCATTAAAAGGAAAAATCTTTGTTCTGGCTTTTGTCCTGACCAGTCAAAACTAAAGAAAAAGTGAATTTAAAGAGATTTATTAAATATATGTTACAGTAGCAACACATTGATGGGCATCTGATTGCTCAAGATTAGCAAGGGATTGAAGATGGAGCTAGCTTTTATTGATAACTTTCCTAATGAGATAAAGGTCCTTGTTAGCAAAGGGGAATGGACCATTGTGTTTCAACTCCTCCCCAATTACTGCCTCATAAGGAAAGGGATTATAGATAAGAGGATATGTGCTGGCTATCCTGAGATGACCTGCTATATCTGGTTAGCATGTAACAAGTTGTAGACTGTGTGACTACCGAACCTCCCTCAACATAACCTCCCTCAACTCTGATTGACAAGCCAACTAATAACAATGGGGTCACTAAATGAGCATCACTTTCAATAATCCCTTCCTCTTCAGGTGAGAAACTAAAATGTCCTGGGTGAAAATACCCCATTAGGTGCTTGCTGCACAAGGATTATTCATTGTTTTCCATCTAATTTACACTGGAAATTTGCATTTAAATGGAAGTTTGGCCAATAAAGTTCCAAGTATCCTTGAGGCACAAATAGCATAAGGAATTCATTGTGGAAGAGAAGTTGAAGACTAAAAAGTCAGATTCCTTCGTTTTACACATGAGGAAACTGAGGACAGCTAGTAAATATCTGGAATAGGATTTGAACTCAGATCTTCCCCAGTCTAAATTCAGCATTTTATCCACTGCAAGAGGAGCAACTTTTCCCACTATAAACAGAACCAGATTAAAAACTAATTGGGAAATATTTAACAAAATAAATAAAAATACAATAAAACATAGATAACATTACATTTTAAAACTAACTTAATATGTAACCTACCAGGATTCTTATACAGCTTTATATATTGAAATTCTCCCTCCCCCCTTTCTATTTGGCACTGTGTGAGACAAAGACCACCAGCTCAAATAAATCAAATAAATTAAAAATATTTCTCAAGATAAAAGCAGAAAGGAATTTTATTATGATCTTGAGAGAACGGGCGTCTCCCTTCTAACAAGCAGCTAGGCAAGGAAAGGTGGGTCCCAGTTAACAGACAAGAATTATATAGGGGTCTGGGGTAGCACTCCCTATAGGCTGGATCTTTGCCCTGATTAGCCAGGATAAATGACCTCACATTCTAAGTCATAAATGAGAAAAAACTTGCAACCCAACCACATCTTTAGGATTACTAAAAATTACCTTATATGGGAGTTTCAATGCAAAGGTGGCCCCAACTTAGTCTCACAAAGAAAAGGGTTATATGGTCCCCATCTCTGGAGAAAGGTACCTGGTCCTGGGGCACAGCTGATCTTCATTCAATTTTTAGAACACTGTCTCCATCCTGTGAGATAGCTTTCATAGTTCACTTCATTTAGCACCCCTGAACTATACCATGCCTTTTCTTCACTGATGCTAGGACAAGTAGAACTAATTTTAAAAGAAAGACAAATTCAGATGAACTCCAAACATGGGGAATTAAACACGAGGTTAATTAGAGTTAGTCCTTCTGATTCTAGAAAAGGAGTTGGGTATGTTTGGAATAAACTGAATGAAGGCACTGTCATGGGAATATAGCCTTAAATTGTGTTTCTCCCCTCCTGTTTCCCACCACCTCTTAATTAGCATTTAAGTACCTCTTTTAAAGGTAATTTATATTTTTATTTCTGGGATAGATTTCCTGATTTGAATGTAAGCCATTGGAGCTCACCAAGAAATGGGAGAAAAGGCCAGGTAGGTAGTGGGGGCTTCTGAGTTCAGGCTATTTAATCTTGTGTTTTGCAGTTTTTACTTTGCACTGCTTTTACTGACAAACATACTGTCAGATAGGAGCTGCTGCCTTTTCTCCCGAGATTGTAATAGTTTCCTTTTTAATTTTTCTTACTCTGACAGTGTCTGATTATTTTGTTGGTTGATACTGCCCCTACTACTGTTGTCTATAAGTCTTCATCTACTGTGCTGCCCCTAATGACTATAAAATAGCCAACCAGAATAAATTAACTTTTAGTAACTTGCATTTACTAACTTAGCATAGTAAGGTTATTACTAATAAAAATATTCCCCCAAAATGGGGGCCTGCTTTTCCCTTGCACATATATGATCTCTAAGGAGAGTGGGCTCTAACTTGGAGAATACATGTGAGCACTTTCTAATTGTATAGTTGTTCTTTTCTCCTTTACGGTAGTCTTCATAAAGTTCTTCTGAAATCTCTCTCT
>JAJPUD010003510.1:12355-31721 GCA_023553655.1 Myrmecobius fasciatus
TCTCTGTCCAGTAGGGGCTTTGTTAGGATTCTTTTAGAACTTCAGTGTCATGCTTCTCTGTTCTGAAGCTGAATTTCTTCATTGTGTCTGTCTTTTTTCAGCTCTCGGTGCTGGATGCATTCTTTGTTATTGGTCTAGTATCTCTAATTACTTGTTTGATAAGGTTTTCTCCATTTGCAATATATAATTTTGTACAATTCAAAAAGTGTATTATATTATCATATTAGTTTTAACTTTTCTCTGTTAATTATTTCCCAAAATATAGAATTTATTCTGTAAATAGCCTGCTTTGAATATATTTATAAGCAAATAATATTTATTTATTATCCCCCATTATTTCAATGGGATGTGTTGTTCTTTTTGAAATATTCCCTTCATGAGTGCAAAAAGCAACCAATCTGCAGCATCAGAATCATCTTTGATTCTTTCATAAACTTCATCCTCTATATCCTTTCCATTACAAGTATTGTCATTGCTATTTTCACAACACTTTTTCCATCTTAGTCTCTCTTTCCATTCATATGACACCAGGTTTGGGTCTTAATCACTTCTCATCTTTATTATTGCATCCTAACTAGAATCACTCTGTCAAGTCTATCACAACCAATAATCAATCAATCAACAAACATTTATTAAGCACTCATTATATGCCAAGTCCTGTGTTAAGTGTTAGAAATACAAAAAGGTAGGCAAAAGGAAATCCCTGACCTCAAGGGAGGAGATAACATTCAAATAAATATACACAAAGCAAGCTATATAAAGATAAATTGGAGATAACTAACTGAGGGAAGACACTGGAATTAAAAGGGATGGGGGAAGGGACTTTTATAATCATCCTTCAGATAGCTGCCAAATAATCTTAAAGTTCTGAGCATAGTTCCTCTACTGTTCATGCACCTTCAGTGACTCCTTGTAAGACTTTAAAAAAAATTTCTTAAGGTTGGCATTTGAAGCCCTTCCTAGTGGCTCCAGGCTACCTTTCCAGACTTATTTTGTAATACCTCTTCACACATGCTACATAGTCTAGCCAAACCAGGTTCTAAATTCAGCATTCCATTACTTACACACTACCTTGAATTCCTAGAATGCACTTCCCCCTCAAATTTGCTCTTTTAGAATCCTTAGCTTCCATCAAAGCTTGACTCAGGTATCATATTGAATGAAAAGCCCTTCCTGATCCCCATAGTTCCTAAATTCTCCCTTCTCAAACCATCTTCTATTTGATTATTGGTGCATATTCCAGAAAAAAAAAAAAAAAAGCTTATTCATTTCAAATCATTCCAACAGTCAATGTACATAGATCTTTTTCAAAAACCAAAAATGACCCAGTCCTTGCTCTTAAGGAACTTAGATTTTGATAGAAAAATATATGTACACAAAAAAATAAAATGAAGTGTATGTAAAATAATTTAAAGTAACTTCAATAAGGAGAAATAAGGATCAAGAAAGATCTCAGGTAACCTGCACTTTGAAAGGAGCTAGGATTTTTTTGAAGGTGAGGAAGAACAAGACAAGGGATCCCCAGAGAAGAAATACGAAATGTTGAATCAAGTTTCACTGAAATATAGGAGAGTAATATGAATTGTTTATCTGGAAAGGAAGCTGGACTGTCAGAAGTAAAGGGACATATACAGGGGAAAGCCATCAAGCCAGTTTGACTGGAATGTTAAATGCATAAAAGGGAGTAATATGAAAGAACACTAGAAAAACAGGGGGGAGACATGTTGGTGAAGACTGAAGATTTTGTAGATAATATTTGAGCCACTGAAAAATTTTGAATTTGAAAAAAATTGAATCAGTGATATATATGTACATAATATGTATGTATATATCTTTGTTTTAATTAGGTAGTTAATATGTTTTTTTTCCTTTCTTTCTTTCTTTTTTTTTTTTTTTGCTAAGGCAATTGGGATTAAGTGACTTGCCCAGGTTCACACAGCTAGGGAATGTTAAGTGTCTGAGATCAGATTTGAACTCAGGTCTTCCTGACTTTAAGGCTGGTGCTCTATCCACTGCACCACTTAGCTGCCCCTAGGTAGTTGTATGGAGAGAAGAATAAGAAAGGAAGAAAGATGGAAGCCAAGAGGCCATTAAATCTTGTCATATCTCTAGTTATGCCTTACCAAATCCCAGTCTTGGGTCAACCCCACCATCTTGTCTTCTTTGCTCCTAATCACATAAATTGTGAGGTCATTATCTTAATTTACTCATATCCAAAGTAAGCTGTTTTTTTCTTAAAAAGTATTGAAGTTATTCATCCTGGAGACTTCACAGACTCAATGTTGTCATTACTTTCTGTCCATTGAGTACACATAGACAAAGGAGCACTAAATGAGCTCAGAAAGTTGTTTGGAAAACCACCAGGAGCAACTCAGAAGCAAAGGAGTTTTATTCTTCTGAATCAGCTCTATGTTACCTTCCCTGCATATTTTTGTTGAACATCCTTCTCCTGTTGTGACATGTAAATCTCCTTTATTCAGTTGCTCAGTGATTCACAAATATCTCATTTCATTATTATAGTGGATCTCAGAAAGGAGAGCAAGAATGACTTTTTGTTGAATTAAAGAGCTAAACAAAATGAACTTGCTAGCAATGCTAGCTATAAAAATTATGAAATAAAATGTTCTGAAAACTGTTTCTTTTCTGTTTCAGGATAAGATAGCAAAACCCACAGTGTTGTAGACATAATAGATTTTTTTTAATTGATAGGATAACAATATAAAAGGTGTGTCTATTAGAATAGCATTCAGAGCAGTCTAACTCTTCTACCTCCCCTTCTTAAAAAGTAAACACTTTTTCTTGGATTATGAAATATGTCAAATCAGTTTATTGTCCCCAGCAGTTGTCTAACCTGAGTTGGCTATAGCTGGTATAGCTCTTTTGAATGATGTCCCTGATGGATGATTATATTACTTAGAATAGTTTTTGCATCAAAGGTATTAATTGCTGCTTACACATGTGATCAAATTTATTTATATGTCCATTGACACCCCAGGTTTTTTATTCTTAAAATTTATTATTTCTTTTTATCACTCATTTTTTCATATTTTGAGTTCCAAGTTCTCTTCCCTCCCTTTCTGTCACTCCCCCACTCATTGAGAAGACAAACAATATATCAATTGTATATGTGAAATTATGCAAAGTATATTTCCATATTAGCCATGCTGCAAAAAATCCCAAGAAAAATAAAGAATAATTTTAAATTATACTTCAATTTGTACTCAGAGTTCATCAGTTCTTTTTTTGGAAGTGGATAGAATTTTTCATCAAAAATCCTATTTATTTATTTTTATTAAAGCTTTTTATTTGCATAACGTATGTATGGGTAGTTCCTTAACATTGATCCTTACAAAGCTTTCTGCTACAGATTTTCCCCCTAGTTCCCTCCCCTCCCCTAGATGGCAGGATATCCACTACATGTTAATTATATTAAAATACTTGACAAGTCGAATATATG
Source organism: Myrmecobius fasciatus (assembly GCA_023553655.1). Classification (NCBI taxonomy): domain Eukaryota; kingdom Metazoa; phylum Chordata; class Mammalia; order Dasyuromorphia; family Myrmecobiidae; genus Myrmecobius; species Myrmecobius fasciatus. The sequence continues at coordinate 15,813 of JAJPUD010003510.1, forward strand.
TATACATATTTCCATACTTATCTTGCTGTGCAAAAACAATCATATCTACATGAATAAAAAATATCTGAGAAAGGAAACCCAATGAAAACAAACATCAATGGAGAGCATGAAAATGATATATTGTAGTCCATATCTCATATCCCTCTCTCTGGGTGTATATGGCTTTCTTCACTGAACAATTGGAACTGGTTTGAGACATTTCATTGTTTCAGAGAGCCATGTCCATCAGAATTGATCATCATGTAATATTGTTGTTGCCATGTACAATGATCTCCTGGTTCTGCTCGTTTCACTCAGCATCAGTTCATGCAAGTCTCTCCAGTTCCTCTCTGAAATCATCCTGCTGGTCATTTCTTACAGAGGAATAATATTCTATGACATTCATGTACCATAATTTATTCAGCCATTCTCCAATTGACGGGCATCCATTCAGTTTCCAGTTTCTAGCCACTTCATCAAAAATCCTTTGGAATTTTCTTGGATCATTGTGTTGATCAAAGGAGCTGAATTTCTTACCATTACAATATTGCTGTTATTGTATACAATGATTTCTTGGTTCTGTTCACCTTTCTGTATCAGTTCATGTAGGTCTTCCCAGGTTTTTCTGAATCTACCCTACTTGTCATTTCTTACAGCACTATTGTATTCTGTTATAATCAAATACCACAATTTGTTCAACCATTTTCAGATTGATGAGTGTCCCCTCAATTTCCAATTCTTTGCCACCACAAAAGGTGTTGTTAGCGCTTCTGGTGATAAGATGCTTTGAAGCCATTTCTCTTTTCTCCAGAAAGATCAAAGAGCAAACAATCTGTGAATAGTCAGCAAGGAGAGACAGATATGAATGTGTTCTGTATGATTAAGAACTGTATTTTGAAGATAATTGTGGTAGACTGTCTTCTAGGTATGTCAGCTGTGTTATCTGTGGGCCTTCCAATTGGACAATTTTAGCCTCTGCATGGTTCAGTTAGAGAATTTCCTCAGATCTCAGTTTATCTTGAAAGCAGCCTAAAATTTAATTTAATTAAGGGGAATTTAATTGAGGGGATTTTAAAGTAGCATTTTTGCCCCAAAAGAATAACAAAAGGTGCTCTTCCTTTTGTTGTTGCTTAGTCACATCCAATTCTTCCTTACCCAATTTTGGATTTTCCTTACAAAGGCATTGGGATGGTTTGCCATTTCCTTCTGTGGCTAATTTTATGGATGAGGAACTGAGGCAGAGGGTTAGGTGATCTGCTCAGAGTCACAGACTTAATAAATGTCTGAGGTCAAATTTGAACTAAAGGAGATGATTCTTCTGTACTCTTTGTATAGTTAATGGATATTACTTCATTGCCTCAAAAGAAGACTACTGAAAAAAAATGTCCCTCCCAGATTTAAAGGAGTTACCTAAAATGCAAACAGCCCTTATAATAAATTATACATATAAATTAAGAAAGAACTGTTTGTTTTTAAATGTCTTTTTTTTCTACAATGATAATATATGTGTATAAGCAGTCCTTATTTCTATAAATATATATGGATATAGACAATAGAGAAGTCATTTTGAGGGATTCCAGTGAAATCAAACCTAGGTCAGATCCTGGAATTTTTGTATTATCTATCCACTATACTGTAGGAACTCTTTAAGATATATAGATATATAGATACACACACACACACACACACACACACATATATATATATATAAACAATACATATATACTATATACATGTGTATATAGGGAGAGAGCTATATAATCTATATAGCTATAGATACACACACACATACCACTTTAATATAGTATTTAACATGTCATTGGGAATTGTGCCACATGGTCTTGGTTATGATTCTTTGGTATAAAGCATTGAGGTAGGCAATTCAAATTGTGATTAAAGGATTTCTGATAAGTGCCATAACTAGCTGAAGTCTGCAAAATTTAGCTAAGACATCAACATTTAGAACAAGCAATTAACTGGTTACTGCTAAGAGAATTTCTGGCTTAGTTTTCATTATTTCTATTTACTTAAGATGATCATATTACATAGCTATCTATAGTTTTAGTGTTAATAGTTAGTCTGCAAATTCTAGCTAAATCCTAGTTTACTGACTAGTTTGTCATTTTATCTATTATACATCTTCCCCCTCTGACATCTGTTATTTAATGCATGATTTTTTCATGTATAAATTTTTATCTTCTTCCCTCTGTAAAATTCTATCCCTCTTGCTTATATAACCAAAACCTATATAATGTAGCTTAAGATTGCTTGCGCCTTAGAATCTGCTAGTTTTTTGCTCTGTTGCGTTATTGTATATTTTGGGGTAAACTTTCTATTCTTTTTAAACTTAAATGCAAAATGAGAAAAGGAAAAAAAAAGCATTTCAATGTACATAGGATATAAATTCAATATAAAATAATAAACTTCCATTTCAAGAAAATCTATATAATAGGTTTTCTTTTATTCTCTTCTGTGAACTTTTAACTTTATTTACCCAACACAACCCTCCCCTGCCCCCAGAAGGCTACAATTAAGTAGTGTGTGTGTATGTATATACAGATATTTATATCTATATAGTTTTTCTGGTGTTTATTCTCTTATATTTGATCATTTCTTCACAAGATAGTTGCAATGTTTTGTTTTGTTGTTACTGTCTGTCTTCATTTTTTTTTTCTTTCTTTCTCCTACAGTGATATCTATTTCAGGCTTCTTGCATATCCAAGATGAGGGTTCACCTAAAGTCATATAACAGATGAAAGCTCCTAAAAGATCTGTCACCACAAGGCAGAATGTTATGGGAGCAGTCTCCTAAACCATAGTTGTCCTCATGCAAGGTAAGCTAATATTTCTTTAAAAAATAATCTTTAAAAATTTCTTGTGAAATTGACCTGGGGAATTAACTCAAAGCACCAAAGATTCAGGCCATTGACATCCCTTCCTGGTCCTCCAAGTACAAAAAGCTCCAGAACTACTTTTATGCTTGGCTAAAGGACCACCAAAAATGACTCAGCTTTGCTTACCCGAATCAACCAATATTGTCCCTAATGCATATGCTTATTGAATATACTTACTGGAATACAGCTAAGTAAATAGCTTTTGCTACCTATTGAATGACCTAAAAGTACCTCTTTTTATTCCAATATTAATTCTGAACTAGTCCAAGAGATCAATCTGAGTCAGACTCAGACCAAACCAAGTAAATGTTGCTGAAGAAAATCATGTGATGATTTCATCCATGTTCACTTCAGAAGTTATTGTAGAAGAGTTGACCTTCAACCGATCTCCAGCCCAATAGGTGACCACAAAAAGTTAAGGGCCAATAACAAAGGATCAAACTAATCTTAAAGATGTGATTCTATGTAATAATCCATGTATGAAGCATGAATACATTTTTCTTGATTGAATCAAAAAGAGCAACACTATTGACCAAACAAAGTCTGTTGGTGCCCTTAGTGGCTCTTAAGAGACAATGGAACAGTTCAAAAGTTAGTTAATATGAGATTGAGCCAATTTTGAGGAACATGGTATATGACTCTATACCAGAGAACTCATGGATTTGAGGGAGAGCTTTTATTCTCTCCTCCATTGGCCATGGAGTTTAGTAGTAGAACTACTTGCCCAGTAGGAGACAATTTTTCAGATCAGGCAAATTCAAACAGAAACCAGCTATAAAGCAGAGATACACTTTTAAAAAAATTAATCTTTTTTATATAAAAATGTAAATAGGGAGGCACAAGGAAAGGGAGAGAGAGGGGAATGGCTATCAATGGAAAAATCAGAACACACACATTTAACATAATGACATTTAATGTTATTAAATTCACCAATTTATATAGGTAGGGTATGTGGTGCCCCCAAAACAAGTGTAAGAGTAATATCAAAGATTGCTGGTCACAGAGCATTATAACAGATATAATAATGAAAAAATTGAAAGATTGCAATAATTATTAAAATGTGATATGGAGACATGATGTGAGCACATGCTGTTGGAAAAATTGTCCCAAATGACTTGAGTGATACAGAATTGCCACAACTTGTAAAAAAAAAAAAATACAGTATCTACAAAGCACAATAAAGTCAAACACAATAAAACAAAGTAAGCCTATATAGACAGAAAGGCGGTCACTCAAGGGAGGAAGTAGCTTCAAAGAGCATATCCATTTACAGGAGAGAAGAGAGGAGACCTGGGCATAAATTCAAAAGAGATTTGGGATTTGAACTGTGGCAAGTATTCTATAAGGAAAGAAAGGACACTGATTCCCTAGAGTACCAGAGGAACAAGTTGCTTTAGCCCTTCTGTATTCTCTTTATATTTGCCTCACTATTGATGTATTCTAAGTTCATACTCTCTCTGTGGACATTGTGCCTATTTGAGGGAAAGTGTACCTCAGGTTTAGGGGCTTAATCTTTTGAGACCATTATTCTTATTTTATCATCTTTGCTTTTTAGCTATTTGTGTTATTGACTGACTGTTAAGGTAAAGGTCATTGGTGGGGGTTTTATGAACTCTAGCATTAGAAGTTTTTTTTTTTTTTTTAGAACTTATGAATAATGGATAGCCTAGGGGATGCCATAGTTAGTTTTAACTGGGCCCTCACTACTACTTGGTATGCTTTTTAATATCATTAAGGGATTCTCCATCATACTCTCCAGAGGGACTATTCCAGAACTTCTATTTTCAAATTTATATTTGAAAATATATTATATTTATATTTAGATGTTTGCCTCAGGAGAGGACCTCATTTTCCACTTTGCTGAAAACATAGAGATTATTCCTTGAAAGTTATATCTTTTCCCTTACTCTATACTTAAAACTCTTTCATATCCTCCTTTATTCTCTTTTCTTCTGCTCTAGTCTCCAGTGAAGAAGTGGTTCTTGTCAAAAGCATTTCCTTCACATGTACTTTTTTTTTCCATTTATTTTTATTTTATTTATTTTTATTAAAGCTTTTTAATTGCAAAACGTATGTATGGGTAATTCTTCAACAATGACCCTTACAAAGTTTTCTGTTACAAATTTTTCCCTCCTAGTCCCCACCCCTCCCCTAGATGGCAGGAAGTCCACTACATGTTAATTATTTCACATGTACTTTTGATCCAAATCTGACAGCTAAAAATTTCTCCCTCTTCTGCCAACCATCCCCTTTCCAAAGAAGAACAACATATTTGCAACAATGGGAGGAAATAGTTCTCAGCAGAAGTAATCCTTACCTCCTGCACCAATCTGAACTTCTCATCTCTGTCAAGGTGCTGGAGGGAAAACAGAGCAAGTACTACAAGGATCTTTCTTCCTCAAGTTTCCTGCCAGTTGGCCCCTTCCATTCTCTTAACTGGGTAATGATCCCACTTCTATCCCTATAGGAAACCCATAATTCTCACTCCGTTCAGACTTCAAGATGCATTCATTCCCTACTTCCTAATGGTAATGGGCCAGACCCCTTTAAACCCTCTATTGTGAGGAATGATGTTACTTGAATGAGTTGTGAATCACCAACTTCATTCCTGGATGAAAGATGGAGGAGAATAAAACCTTTCTGTCTGTATTGCCACTGTTTACTATAGTCTGTTATTGCTTATTTTCTGACCTGCTGTTATGGCTTCAGATTCTTGTGCTGTCCCTAAGAATTCTTGGGTCTTGCCATCCTCCCCTCATTGACTCCTTTAAGATGTTTAGGCCTTTCCATCCACCCAATAGTTGGATTCTACTCTCTGAGCTTCTTCCCTTCCCCAATAGGAAGGTCAGCTCCTATTGGAAGCCCATACTATTTCATCTTTCCATTTGTAAATTTAATGCTTATCACAAAGGCTGGCACATAGTAAATGCTCTTTCATCCACTCATTCATGAAGAGGAAAAATGGAACTTGTCTGAAAAGAATAATGTGTATGTATGGATAACTAAACAACCAAATTATTACAAAAATATATACGGGTTTTGAAATTATTTTGAATGGCATTTCTATTTTGGTAATTTCTTCCTGATGAATAGCATTCAAACTAATTACAAAATGCACACAATATTCAGGAGCTAATTTACCAAGATGCATTTAAGACTTATATAGATACAACTACAAAACTGTCTTCATAGAAATAAAGGAAGATTTAAATGTTTGGAGAAATATTCACCATTCTGGGTTGGACCATGCTGATGTAATAAAAATGGTGATAGAACAAGTGCTCTATTAAACAAGTGCTAAATTAATTTACAGATTTGTTACTATACTAATGCATAGTAATTATCTATTAAAGACTTTATAGAGCTAGATAAGACAATAACAAATTCATTTTGGGAAAAAAAAAATTAGGCCTAGAATCCCAAAGGGGAAATAATGAAAACAAAAAGCTGAGATTTTAGTTGGGATTTTATAAAGGAAGCCAGGAAAGTCAATAGGCAGCTATAAAGAGAGAGCCTGAGTGTTGCAGGCTTGGGGGATGGCTGGACAAAGGAACACAGAGATGGATTGTCTTGTTTGTGTACTGTAAGGGGCCAGCATCACTGGACCTAAGAGTACACCATGAAAAATAAGACTAGAAATGCAAATAGGACCAAAAAAGCTTTATCTACTTCTCAGCAAATATGAATGTTCACATTGACAAATGACACACCAAGTGTAATTGGGTGGATAAGCTGGGGCATTATCTAAAATTAGTAAAGCTTTAAATGAGAGATTGTTGACTTGGTAATATTTTCTCTTGGGTGAGGAGAGGTATTAAGGGTTAAGTGTTTTGCCTAGGGTCACACAGTTTATAAGCATCTGAAGCTGGATTTGAACTCAAGTTCTCCTGACTCCAAATCCCGTGCTTTATCCACTGTGCCACATAGCTGCCTGCACTTTGCAACATTTTTCTATAGCTAGGCTAAAATAATTTGAAATTTAGTCTGAAAAAACGCTTTAATCCCCCATGTTTTCTTATTTTACCAAAAATGAATTAAAAGAAATGAATGGTTACAGTCCATTAGAGTGTAAGGATTTCAAAACTCATAAACCCATAAAACATTGGATTTAAATTAAAATCTTTGTCAACCTTACCTCCTAGTTGAAAACTATTTTTGCTGGTATTTTGAACTATACTATTAAAAGAAACAAACATCATCTCCCTATAAAAATATTAGGCTTGTCCTTACAAATTTTAAATCCAGGTTGAGTTTTTTTCTTTCTTAGAAATTTAAGTCTTGAATGACATCCTTTTTCTAAAATAAGCCTGTTTTAAATTTTGTTGAGCAATATATGTGCCTTAGATTATTTTATTCAAAACAACAGGATTTAAAAATATTTAGAGTTTTTATCTGTGTTGGCCACTTCTCTAGTAATTTTAATGTTATGCAACTGAACTAGATTTTTAAAGTGATCCAAGACAAGGGTATTAAAATAATTCCTGGAAAGTAATTCCTCTAATCTAATCTGTTTCACTGGAGGTCAATAAATGAAGAGACAAGGCTAGAAGATAAAAAATTTAATTAACTGATCAGCAGTTGTCAGGTGGATTGTAATTAAGGAAGAGATTCAAGTATATAAGGTATTGGAGAGACATTATGTGGCAGAGGAGAAAGTTCAATCAACCTCTCAGGTTAGGCTGCTTAACCTGACTAACCTAACTAGAAATGTAGAAGGGCACAAACTTGTCACTTGGTCATTGGGAAAAAGCATTCACCTTGGGGTCTCTGGGGTTATAAAAATCAGGTTTGTTCCTTTATTGTTGCATTTTTTGGAGGAGCCTCTTATCAGAATATCCTGGCAGCAAAGATTTAATATAGAGAGTTTCTGTTAGGAGAGAAATCAGTAAAGCTTTATCCTATCCTGGTCAGCCTTCAGGTCTCTATTCACAGAATCTGAAACTCTGTTTCTTTGACCTCTAAGGTTACTTTTTCTGCGGAACAAATGTTTCCCCTCCCAAATCACACTACATAGGTTTTGTCCATTTCTTCCACACAACAAACATATGCAGAAAAAGTTTCTTCATTCTCCACTCCCTTTTTTATTTTCTTTAAAATAAATTTGAAGATTCCATCTAAATGGGTGTTCTTTCAAGAAAAATGTGTTTTTGATCACCATTTTCAATCCATTAGCTAAAAGACACTCCATTTCTATTATTATAACAATTCTGTTTGTTGTCTACAAATTACAAAAAGCTGGTGTAACTGACTTTTTTTCTTTTATGTCACCTGTGTTTTATAATATTCTATACTGTAGATTCTGGACAGGTAGATGGCACAATGGACAAACTTGGTCTCAGACTCTAGATGTGTGACCCTGAGTAAGTCATTTTTCCCTGTTTCCTTCAAATTTCTTAACTGGAAAATGAACTGGAGAAGGAAATGGCAAACCAGTCCAGTATCTTTGCCAAGAAAACCCCAAAAGAGGATCATGAAGAATCAGAGATGATAAATAACAATAGCAACTATCGATTCTGGCATTCTGACATCTCATCCTATTTTGAAATTACTATGTCCACATTCATAATATTCTGCTACATCAATTTTTGTTTTTTTCTTTTTTGCACTGGCAGTGTTTCCAAGTATTCTTCTTTTAGTCCATTTTGTTAGATTTAAAAAAAAAAATCATGCAACTGTTGATAGTAGAGTACACAACAGCCCATTACCTCCACATGTTATAATAGGCAAGTGAAGACTGATAGTAGTTAGAGTTCAAACTGTTGACCAAATCACACTCATTGCATTAATTAAATTGTAGCTTGAATTAAATGTGAACCAGTAGCAGTGTATCATTTATATTCTCTAAATCAAATTTTGTTCTATATGAACTTGACATTAATCATGACCTAGCAAGCTGTACATTCTCAAATGTCACTAGTGTATATGATGGTTTTGCTTCTCTATTTTTTTCATAACAAGAGAAGATCTAATCTGGGTAAAGTTGGGAGGTCCAGAAATTATGTAAAGACAAAATACATAAAAATATTAAAATAATAAGGGATGTGTATAAAAATGGAAGCAAGAGCTGAGCTGATAACAGCAGATTAATATAGGAAAGGGGCAAAATAAAGATTATGTTAGGGATGATAAAGTCAGAATAAGTTGAGTCTGCTAAGGACAAAATAAGAACTTAACTAAAGTGGGGAAAATAGGATCAAAGAAGGTATGAGACTAATATTTAGGATAGCTAGAACAATGTTGATTAGAGAAAAGACAAACCTGGCTGTTTCATTTGGCTTGTTTTCTCTTCCAGTGAGTCTGATCCTTGATTAGGAAAGGTTAAAAGATAGCTAATAAGGAATGGATGACCAAGAAAGGTAAAAAGGTTCTAACAGAGCTTTTGGCTTTAGGTCCATTAGCCCAGAAGAACTATATCATCAGTTAAGTTTAACAGTTGAACCACTTTGATATATGAAAAATTGTGGTGAACAGAAGTAACACAAAATTGGAAAAGAACAAATATTGACCTGATTTTTAAGAAATGTAGTAGCATTTTAAAAACTTCCATTTCATTTTCTTTAGAAATTTTAAGAAACATTTTAGATGTTTTTAATGGAATTTTAAGAAACATTTTTTAAAAATTTAAGGTCTCTGGTCTAAAAGCTCTTTGTGTTTTCTTAAGAAAACAGATTGAGGGAAAAACCAAATTTGTAAAAAATTATTTTTTGTTCCCAATTACATGTAATTGGGAACAAATTACATATGTAATTTGTAATGTAATTGGGAACAATTAATTTTTAACATTCATTTTTTAAAAATTTGAGTTCCAAATTCTCTTCCTCCCTTCTCTGAGACAGTAAGCAATTCAACATATGTTATAAATGAGCTACCATGCACAACATATCTGGGACTAGCTCTAGTAGTCCTGATTTATATTTTGCCACTGGACCCAGAATAAGGCTAGCCACTTTGCCCAGCCCTCCCTCACTTAAATTTAATTCATTTGCAAGTCATGACATCACCTTCCTGATGTCATGATTCTGATGTGGTTCAAGAGTGAAGAACCACCCAAGGACCTGGAAACTGAGTGTAAGCCCATCAGTTGGCTGAATGGCTGAATAAGTTATGAATAAGTATGAATGTTATGGAATGTTATTGTTTTATTAGAAACAATCAATAGGGTGATTTCAGAAAGCCCTGGAGAGACTTACATGAATTGATGCTAAGTGAAGTGAGTAGAGTCAAGAGACCATTGTACACAGCAACAAGATTATGTGATGATTAATTCTGAAAAACTTGACTCTTTTCAACAATGAGGTGATTCAGGCCAATTCCAATAGACTTGTGTTGGAGAGAGGACTGGGGAGACTGAATGTGGATCACAACATAGCTTTTTTACCTTTTTTTGTTGTTTGTTTTTTTATTTTCTTTTCTCATTTTTTTTCCCTTTTTGATCTGATTTTTCTTGTGCAGCATGAAAATTGTAGAACTATGTGTGGAAGAATTACACATGTTTAATATATATTGGATTGTTTGTTGTCTAGGGGAGAGAGTGAGAGAAAGGGAGAGGGAAAAATTTGAAACACAAGGTTTTGCAAGGGTAAATGCTGAAAACTATCTTTGCATGCATTTTGAAAATAAAAAGCTATTATTAAAAATATGAAAAATTACTACCACTAATAAGCAAATTGTACACATGCAATCATACCAACATGTTTACATATGAGTCATGAAACCAAACTTAATAACAAATACATACTCCCTTCTTTCCCCTTCAAGAGACTGGGGTAAATTAAGACCTGCCTAGGACCAGCAGCTTCTTTATTCAGAAAGGACTAACTGATCTGAGGGAAGAAGTTGCTTTGTTACCCAAAGAATTCTTTTTTTTTTTTTTTAATTGAAGCTTTTTATTTTCAAATCATGTGCAAGGATAAATTTTCACCATTGATCTTTGCAAAATCTTGTGTTTCAATTTTTCTTCCCTTCCCCTCACCCCCTCTCTTAGATGGCAAGTAATCTATGTTAAACATGGTCAAAAGTATATGTAAATCCAATATAGGCATATGCATTTATACCATTATCCTGCTGCACAAGAAGAATCAGATCAAAAAGGGAAAAAAAAAGATTATTAAAAGAATTCTTAAGAAGATTAACAGAAAATTTGAATATTGACTATTATTCTGGAACATTAACTCCAACCTATATTTTTTATTCAATAGTATTTTATTTTTTCAATTAAATTTAAAGATAGTTTTCAACATTCATTTTTGTAAGATCTTGAGTTTTATTTTGTTTTTTTCCTTCTTCCCTCTCTTATTTTCTCTCTCCCCAAGAGAGGAAGTAATCTAATATAGTCAACCTGAATTTTTAACCTGTATTTTATATATTATATAATCTTTTCCTTGTTCAAGAGTTTTAAAAATATTACTTCTTATCATCTTGGAGTAGAAACATGCTCAAGAGAAAGACATGCCAGTTTTGGAAATTTCTCTCTGAGCAAGAATGCTTAGATAATGTTAAATGAATAAATAGTGACTAATGGATAAATAATTCAAATGATAATGTGATTTTAATAAAAAAATTGTACCTAAAACATAGCAGATGGCATTGTTATTGTTTTCTTTGACAGAATAGATTCTACAAACTAAAGACAAATAAGCTTGCCTTTAGTTATTGATGAAACTCTAGAATAGTTAATTTTAAAAATGGTTCTTAAACATATGAGAAGAATGAGGTCACAATGGGCCGACAGGCTCCATCAAGAAAAGATCCTTCCAATCAACCAGATTTGGGCTATGTCATTTTATAAATTCGTCTCTTCCTTTTGGCAGCTGAAATTTCTTTGGGATTCTTTCCTTTAAGCCCTGTGTGTGTGTGTGTGTGTGTGTGTAATAGATAATGGCTACTAGTTCACCTCACTGCATGATAACCAAGTGCAAATTAATTCATTATTCCAGAACGCCCCAGTGAATGGTTTTTCCCCTCTCTGCCTCAGATATTATTAGAATAAACCTTCCCCTTTTCTCAGTTTGAATTTTGAGTCTCCTGCTGGCAGATTGCTGGCAAAAAACCCAAACAAACTAGAGTAATCTCTTTTCTTTCCAGGGGTTCTCTCTCTGATTGCTTTCTCTATGCTGCATACAGACATGGATATGACAGTTTAGCACATAAACGTGGTTCTTTAACAACATAGAAGTTTAAGCTAATTCTCAACTTGAGAAAATGGCAATTGATTAATGGCAATAAACCTCTTTATACTCTGTTCAAATGACAAGAGGATGACTTACATGGTACACTGCAATGATTCCTAACATTTTTGTTACATGAACTCCTTTCAACAACAAAAATGTGTTGTGAATTCCCTAGAATAATTTAATACTCATTTTCTCATTAAGCACTTAAAATAATGATAATGGTAAAATTTTGTCCCTCCCAAAGCCCCCAAATTAAATTTATATTACATATAATTATAAAATAAAAATTTTATTCTACTTATAATTATGCAAGCTCTCAATATAAATTGAAAAGAAGTAAAACAAATTTTATATGTGTATTGTTTTCTGCAAGTCTTCATATTAAATTTCTTTACAAATTTCATTAAATACAAATATCATTTTAATGAAAAAAAGTTACAATTTGGAAGGGTGCTAAAATAATATAGTAATCATAATAGATTATTTTGATACTGGACTGTTTTATTTGAACAAAGATTTGCAATATATGGTTTAACATAAATTTAACTCCACATCAAGCTTATTATAATAGTTTGATGTAAAATAAAAATAAAGTGAAAATATACAACTGGGGGTGAAAAATGGTAAAATAGTTTAGAAGGGATGGAAATTCATTTTTAAAAGTCACCTGACCAACAAAAAATGAATATCTAATTTCCATGTAAAAAATCTACTTCTTTGTCTAATGACAAGTCCTGTATTAAATGATAAATGTACTTAAAGTTCAGTTATATACACTGCATTGAACTTAACAATGTTTATTCATAAATTTGCCTTTCTAAGAAAGGATGGTCTTTAGGTATTTGTCTTCTTTTCTGCCCTTGGCATACTGACTATGTTCTCACAGAAACTCTACTGACCAGTGTTGCCAAAAATTTGAAAATTTGCCAAATAGAATAATCGAATAAGCAGAAGCTAAATTTAAATTGGAAAACAGCCTTCATTACTGCAATAAGAGGAAATGTAAGGTGTCTTTTTGTAGAATGTTTGTGATGGTCTCAGATGGTTTCAGGATGGCTTGTAATACCCATGCCTAGCGATTGTGATTTTCAAAAAATATATCTGTGCTGCAGCAATGCAAGCATTTTTAATATTTTTCCTCATTTCTCTCCCAGTTGCACTTTAGATTTTACGAGTATGCCCCCAAAATCTCAAAATATAGCCTCACTCTAGCCCTGGATTTCACACAGGGAAATATCTTCTGTCTTTGTATCCTCTACATCTGATTGGATAGCTCTTCCCAGAACTTACATTTAGGGGAACAACAATATTTTATTCTCTTATAAGCAGAACTCCAGACATTTTTCCACCATGCCCTTCTAGAGTGCCCCACCCCCAAACAGCCTCCCCCAATTCAGCTTCCTTTTATGTGTATCTAAGCTTTTTGGATTCAAGAGCTATTGTTTGTATCCCCATACTTTCACATTTATACCGTCATCTTATTGCATTTACATATTTGAAATCATATTTGTAGCACAGTTCCTGGCACATTTGAGAAGCTTAATAAATGTTTATTGACTGATTAACAAAGCCTTGGATCTAGGTCTCAGTCTTGTTCTCCTCATCCCCTGCTTTTCCTTGGCCAGAGAAGTCTTATAAACCTTGAAAGATTTGCAGAATTTAAACTTTTTCATCAATGCTCTACTGTTACCTCAAAACAGTAACGGGCACCAGGGGTCAAGAAAAGACTGGACATCAGAAATAAAATAGACAAAGGCTCCTCAAAGAATCTAGAAGAAAAATTAGGCCATATTGTGTGTGTGTGGGGGGGGTATTATATTATTTATCATTTATTAATATTGTTTGATCCTAGCTTTCTGTAGCTAGAAATTGTCTAACTAAAAGCCTGCTGTAGAGAGTGGGCAGACCTCAGAGGGACTCCAGGGAAGCTGATGGCTTTAAGGAATGTTTAGATCCTGCCATGTGCTTGTTTTGGATATAGTTTCACAACATAAAATGCATCTATTTGGGGGTCTACCCAAAGCTTGTGTTTTGGGTTCCTCAAGTTATATTGATTTACCTGTTGTTATACAACTCAATTTCACTTTTCTGGAGTGCAGACTCCTACTGCCTATGGGAGACCAATCAAGAAAATGTCTTTATGCCCTTGTCTGAACTCTATATAATGGAAATCTCAAAGGAACTTGACAGAGGAACCACATCTTCTTTCAGCTTCTGCCAAGTGACCAAATAAATTTCTTTCTAAAACTACTTTAGATTTGAGGCTTTGTAAGTAACAATACCTAGTAACTAACTTATTGACAATAAGTAAATATAAAATATCTATAAATTGATTCCCAGGGAGAATAGCACAGATCTAATCTAAAAGACAGTTTATTAACAATTGAATAGGGATTCCAGAAGAAATATTGGAAGAGGAAGGATGGGACTGATGTGGGGGGTTATGAAGGAGTCAGGAGTGATGGTTAAAAATCTTGGCCCTCGGGGGAGCTAGATGGTGCAGTGGATAAGCAGCAGCCCTGAAGTCAGGAGGACCTGAGTTCAAATGTGATCTCAGACACTTAACATTCCCTAGCTGTGTGACCCTGGGCAAGTCACTTAACCCCAATTGCCTCAGCAAAAAGCAAAAAGAAAAAAAAAGAAAAGAAAAGAAAATTCTTGGCTCTCTATGACAGAATTCAGGGAGCCTTGGGAATGTAGATTGTCATGGACAATCTATGTACAGGGTATACAGGGACAAGGCATATTTGAATCACTCAGTCAGGTCAGTTTTGCCCCAGGATTCCAAGATTGAATGGATTACTGCTGCAAGTAGGGAAGGGATTGGGAAGAAGGTGGGAGCAGGAGACAACATTCTGTTTTTGGACTGGTAGCTGGTATAGAGTGGGAGGGACACTGGGGCAAATGCCCAGTACCTGGATTTATCTGATAATTAGGGTAAGGACTTCACACTTAACAAATATCCTTAAAATCTATATACTTTTTTTTAAAAAAATTGGTCTCCCATCTCTTCTTGCTTTCTTTCTCAAGGAAGGAGAAAAAGCCAGTGTTTGTTCTTACACAACGAATTCCTGTTTACAACAGGTTTTATACCAATTTATACCCTATTTCTTTCATATCTCACATGAATGCTGGCTATTCTTATGATTATAATCTTTGGACTGTATGTGCCGAGAGTATTTTCCTGTACCTTTTACTTCTGATTAAGTGTTTTATTTTTAAAATTCATATCTCTTTTCTAGTCTGTTAGCCTGTTGTGAACTAAATTTAGATTACCTTAGAAGTTTCCAATGCAGCTGGAATGGGCACTTGTAATAAATGATTCATTCAATCCCACATACTCAAACCCAGTAATTCACATGAATCCAAAGCTGAGTGGCAGGCAGTTCAACACAGATTTTTAGTACCAAGACAGAACTGACCATATGTTATCAGGGACTGAACCCTGCACTCTGTGTCCAACATCCTGAGTATCAGTCCCAGTGGTGCTGCTTGTTACCTATGGTACAGTCAGTGTCACACCATTTTATGGAGCCTCAGTTTCTACATTTATAAAAAAAAAAAAAAAAGCATAACATTTATGCTACCTACCTTAGAGGGTTCTTATTGGAAAATGCAAAGTTCTAGCAAAATCACAAAAATGTGATTAAATTAGCCAAAAATTATATCTCTTCAACCTTTTTAACACCTTAGAAATGAGTCACTAATCTGCTTCTCACAGGGAGATTATACAAGTTTATTTACTTACCAGGACACACGTTCTCCCCAAGAAGAATGTATACTTCTTCAGGTAGTGTTCATTTCATTTTTTCTTTTTATCCTGCATGAAGCAGGAATGGTGAAATTTCCAGACAAAACAGCAA
>JAJPUD010003510.1:31731-44365 GCA_023553655.1 Myrmecobius fasciatus
ATCATCCCTTATAACAAACAAAAAGCATGTAAGGGGAACCAGTGGATCCCTGACACTCAATCTAGCACATTTTATATCTGTAGTCCTAATTTACTAAAGTCATTTCTCCAGAGCTGAGATTATTTCATTACAATTCATTGTTTTAGTGTTTTATGTGTGTGTGTGTTGTTATTCTTTATGTATGTTTGTAGCTTTAGGCTTTGGTCTGAGAAACTTAGGGGAGGGGGACAGTTAGATAGATTATTGGATGAATAACTAGTCCTGGAGGACCTGAGTTCAAATGTAACCTCAGATACTTAGTAGCTGGGTGAACTTGAATTGTTTAACCCCAATTGCCTAAAAAAAAAAAAAAGCCTTAAGAATGGAATTGAATCATTTCATATCTGTCTATACACACACACACACACACACACACACACACACCCCTACACACACAATCTTGACCTAAAGGGTCCATTGTGAAGAAAAGGCAGGAACTTATTCTAGTCCAGCAGGTACCTGAAAGGAGCCACAGGAGGAGCTTAATGATAAGACACAAGGACCTACCTGATGGATGGGCCATGGTGGGCAGTTGGAGGTGCCCAGATTGAGGACCGAGGAGCTAGAACTTGATCTTGGCAGTTGGCTACCAGGAGAAAGAACAGGGCCTGAGATTTGCAGCTTTCAGAGTGAGAGAACCATCCACTTAGGTGTTGTCCTTTCTTTCTCTGTTCCCCCTAAAAGAGCCGGTATCTGGGAACTGGGAACTCCTCTTGGACAAAGATACTTATCACTTTTCCAGTTTCCAGTGTAAGCAATATTTGAAGATTTATTTGTTTTTATTACTTTTATTTTATTTACTTATTCATTACATTTTAAAATTTTCCTATCATACATTGCCTAGGCAGTGAATCTTACTCTGCTTGATTATTATGTATAACTTGGAAAGGATGGAAATATGAATTATTATTTTTATGATTTTAATGTATTTTTTCATTGATTTTTTTTCAGTTTTATAAACTCAACTTGTAGAATGCCAATACCAACTGGTTGGGTGGGCTGTGATTCAGAGCCATACATTTAATCAAATGGAGTTTATTGGAGCATTTTAATGAGCGCCTTGTTGGAGAGTAGGAGACATTTCCAGGAAGATGGCCCTTGTTAACTTGAATCATTAAAACTCCTGCAGCAGAGGGAATGAGAGAAATAAATAGGTAGCTATTTTCACCTTCCCCTGGAAGGCACAGTTTCTTCAGAGCATGAAAGGAAGACCATGGTCTGAGTTGCTAAGGAAACCCTGCCCACACAAAAGGGATTTGGATGAGTCTCTCTGATATGCAGATAAGTCCTCAGCTCTGAGGTGATTGACAGCTTCATTCTCCTTGCTTGCTAGCACCACCAGTGGTTGGTTATGTATATGTAAATATTCTCTTAGTTTTACTTTCTTAGTGTAACTTCATACAAGTCTTCCTACATTTCTTTGAATTGCTCATGATGTTGCTTCTTAAAATAGCTACTATTCATGTACCACTTTAAGGTTTACAGTTTGCTTTACATGTGTAAAGGGACAGCTAGGGGTACAGATATAGTGCCAGGACTGGAGTCAGGAAAAACTGAATTCCCATCTGGTTCCAGATGCTTACTAGTCATGTGATCCTTGGGTAAGTCACTTAACACTGTTTGCCTCAGTTTCCTCATCTGTAAATTAATCTGGAGAAAAAAAAAAACTGGCAAAACATTCTGGTATCTGCCGAGAAAACCTCAGATGAGTCAGGAAGAGTAAGATAGAACTCAACAACAATTTACATGTATTACTTCATTTGAATCTTAAAATCACCCTGTAAGGTAGGCATTATTATCATTCCCATTTTACAGAGAGGGAAAATGACATTGATAAGGATTGAGCAGATTGCCCATTGTTGCATGAAACAGAATTTGACTTCAAGTTTAGCATTCTAGTCTCAGCACCTGGCTTATCTCAGATGAAGGAATTGAAACTAGTAGAGATGAAGTCACAGGTCAAAGCTCCCCTGTATTATTATATTACTGTATCATGTATTACTTCATGAATATCACAATGAGAAGTGGGCCATATTACAATGAGGGTCTTAGGGTATATGACACTGAGCACCCAAATCTTGGCCAAAGACATCAATTTCCATATCATTTGCCTGATGGAAGGGAGAATTCGACCTGTCTGAGTAAACACAATGAGCAGAAATCCACCCATTTGCTTAATCTTGGATTATATTTTAGCCTGAGTAAGTATTTGCTCAAGATTTTTCATACCAATTGATTTCTGGATGAGGAAGTAAAAAGGGGAAAATCTTGGTTTTTATTCATTAATTAGTTATTAATATCACAAAGAAATAATCATTTCTCTCAGAACAATTTGTTTTCTATAAGACCTTTCTGTCAATGATCATTATTAATCTTTGTTTATGCTCTTTGAGTCAAAGGGCATAAACAGTTTGGTGACTGGTATAGAATCCTTTCTACTGTGATGGGAGAAAAAACTCACTATCACCTGTAGAAGTGGTTCATTGTGCCCCGGAGCAGATTTTGGAGTTCATTGATTATTGCTATTGACTTAGTTGTGAGATCTCTTTATCACTATAAATACAGACTCTTCAGACTCCATGGATCAATCTGAAGAAGTCTTCAATGTTAGGTGTGGTTAGCAGAGGAATTGATAACAATTAATCCTTTAGGCAAGCAGAAAGAAGGCTCTGATAATGGAGATCAGTTTAGTTCCTTGGTCCCACCCTCTACAGGTAATCCAGTTAGAGAACCTGAGGCTAGATTTTCCCTATAGAACAATTTATGACCCATGACTTCCTTTGGGTCAGCCAGCTAGGACACTCTGCCTTGTTGTGTCTTTCCCTTTCCTCTCCCCCCATGCCATGTGGTATCTCCCCTAACTCCTCTATGCTTCCCAACCCCACTTCTCCTTACAACTTACTCTTTTAGGGTATTAAGTCCCTTTCAGGATTTATGCCAGCTAAGGGCATACCCTAACCTTGCGGGGAGTCCTCTCTTTCTACTGGGTAATTGTGAGTTCCACTGAAGAACTTGTTTTTCACATGCTCTCCCAACTCTATTTCGTATCTGCCCTTCCCAATGTCTATTGTATCTCTTCATTTTGTTTATAACCTATTTCCCTAAATAAATCTACCTTTTGCCAAAGAGAATGGCTATTGTGAATTCTTCATGACTGAAACCCAACTTTAAGTGCCTTTCATCATTTGTTGGCAAACTCCACAACATAGATCACATCAACCCTGGGTCAGAATGAGGAGAACAAAGTTCCATTGAGATGTTCTGTTGTTAAAGTTATATGAAATAAGAAATATTGCCATTTGCTTTGCTACAGTTGGCTAAGGATCACAGAACTTCCTGACCCTAAACCCAGTATTCTATCCATTATACCACCGAGCTGCCCAATAAGATTATCTGGATTTGGAATTATTTGAATGACTGAACTTGAAGAGTGGCTATTAAAGTGGAAGGAGGTATCTAGTGGAGTACCCCAGGGAAATCTATGGATAAACTTCATTCTAGACATACTACAATGATTTAAGTAAAGGCACAAATGACATGCTTACCAAATTTGCAGATTGTAAAAAGTTAAGAAGAATAGATAAAACTCTGAATGACAGTAAAAAAAAAATCTTGATAGGCTAGAACATTGGACTAAATATGTAATAATATGACATTTAAGTAGTATAAATGCATTCTTACATTTTGGTTTAACAAATCAGTTTCATAAGTATACTTTAGGGGAGGGGAGGGGAGGGTAACTGGAATGAAAATTATCTGAAAAACATGTGAGGATTTTAGTGGGTGTCAAATTGAGATCAAGGCAATAATCTAATAAGGTAGCTTTCCCTCTTTTTCCAAGGAATGAAATCTTTGGTTACAGTAGGCAAAGGCCAAGAATTGAGGGTTAGTAGTGTGGAGGGAAAGTATTTCTATACTTTGCCTTGGTCAAACAACAAAATTCAAAATATTGACTTCAGTTCTGGGTGTTGCATTTTAGGAAATATACTAATAATGTGGAGATTATACAAAGGAAGGGGAGAATGTTGGTAAAAGGCCCCAAGATTATGACATTACACAGACCATCTGGGGCCTGTGAACTTAGTTTTTTAATAAATTTTGATAACTATGTATGTGCCTCATTTCAGTATGTTTGTGCTCACTCTGCACAGATGCTGTGCATATTCATGAGAAAGTATCCTAGTTTATGAGGGAGAAAGTTTTGTTTTGTGTATCATTTAAAATTGTGTGTGTCCACCTCTCAGATTGGCTAAGATGACAGGAAAAGATAATGATGAATGTTGGAGGGGATGTGGGAAAACTGGGACACTGATACATTGTTGGTGGAGCTGTGAATGGATCCAACCATTCTGGAGAGCAATTTGGAACTATGCTCAAAAAGTTATCAAACTGTGCATACCCTTTGACCCAGCAGTGTTTCTATTGGGCCTATATCCCAAAGAGATCTTAAGGGAGGGAAAGAATGTGCAAGAATGTTTGTGGCAGCCATTTTTGTAGTGGTAAGAAACTGGAAACTGAATAAATGCCCATCAATTGGAGAGTGGCTGAATACATTATGGTATATGAATGTTATGGAATGTTATTGTTCTGTAAGAAACGATCAGCAGGACGATTTCAGAGAGGCCTGGAGAGACTTACCTGAACTGATGCTGAGTGAAATGAGCAGAACCAGGAGATCATTATACACGGCAACAACAAGACTATATGATGATCAGTTCTAAAGGACATGACTCTCTTCAACAATGAAATGTTTCAAATCAATTCCAATTTTCAGTGATGAAGAGAGCCATATACATCCAGAGAGAGGACTGTGGGATCTGAGTGTGGCTCACAATACAGCATTTTCACTCTTGTTGTTGTTTGCTTGCATTTTATTTTGCTTCTCTTTTTTTCTTGTGCAGTAAGATAATTGCATAAATATGTATTCATATATTGGATTTAACATATATTTCTACCATGTTTAACATGTATTGAATTACTTGCCATCTAGGGGAGGGTATGAGGAGGGAGGGAAAATTGGAGCACAAGGTTTTGCCAGGGTTAATGATGAAGAATTGTCCACGCATATGTTTTGAAAGATAAAAAGCTTTAATAAAAAATAAAATAAAATTTTGTGTGTCATTTAAAATTTTTAATAAAAATCAATTTTTACTCCAACCTCTTTTTTTTTTTTGTTGTTGAGGCAATTGGGGTTAAGTGACTTGTCCAGGGTCACACAGCTAGGAAGTGGTAAGTGTTTGAGACCAGATTTTGAACTCAGGTCCTTCTGACTTCAGGTTTGGTGCTCTATCCACTGCGCCACCTAGTTGCCCTGAACCTCTCTTTCTTTATTGAAAAATAAGTGTAGAAATATGCATAGTCATGCAAAACAAGTTTCCACATTGGCCATATCTAAAAATATAGACATCTATAGATGGCTATGTGGTTTAGTGGATGCCCATTCTCCTGAGTTCAAATTTGGTCTCAAACATTAGCTGCATGACCTTAGGCAGGTAATTTTATCCTGTTTTATTGCATTTTATCATTTGTCAAATGGGCTGGAGAAGAAAATGACAAACTACTCCAGTATGTATGTCAAGAAAACTACAAATGGGTCGCAAAGAATTGGATATGACTGAAAATAACAGAACAGCAACAACAAAAAAAATACATGATTTAGTCTGTAAACTGAGCCCATTGCCTCTCTTAAGAGATAGGTAACATATTTCATCATCAGTTCTCTCGAAAAAGAGTTGGCCATTATATTGATGAGAATCCTTAAATCTTTCCAAGTTGTTCATCTTTACAATGTTATTATATAAACGGTTCTCCTGATTCTGTTTAGTTCATTCTGCAAAAGCTCATGTGGGCCTTCCCAGGTTTCTTTGAAACCTTCCCAATCATAATTTCTTATAGCACATTACATTCATATGCAATAATTTTTTCAACCATTTCCCAATTGATGGGCAGAAGGAAGAATGGTATGCAGCTACTAGTCTTACTATGTCATCCTAATGTCTTTGTTTTGAACTAGTTGTGTCTGCTTACTGACCATGAAAAGCAAGATCACTAGCAAGGGCTCATTTAAGGAAGTACACTGATAATTTGAAGTCTACAGATGAAGGTGAGAAGGATATTAAAAGGTGGTAAGATTAGGACATAGGGTAGGGATTCTTAATCTTGGATATATGAACTTAGTTTTTAAAAAGTTTTGATAATAGATTTTTTTTTTAGGAGTTTGGACTTGTAGAATACCTTTGAACATGAAAAAATAGCAGTTTCTCCTCCACTATCTTTTTCACTGTATTTCTTCTAATTAGAGGATCTCTGATAGTGGAATTAGAGAGCTGGAAAGGAAGGAAAAGGAAGGAAGGAAAGAAAGAAGAGAAAAAGAAAGAAAGAATGAAGAAGACAGAAAGGATAGAAGGAAGAAAGGAAGGAAGGAAGGGAAGAAGGGAGGGAGGGAAAGAGGAAGAGAGGAAAGAGAGAGAGGTTGTTGTAAAGATCAAATGTGATAATGTTTTTAAGCCCTTAGTACAGTGCCAGGTACTTAGTAGGTGCTTAATAAACACATTCCTCCCCTCCCCCATCCACAAAGAATCAGGCTCTATCCTGGGCTTTGAATGGGAATATTCCCATCAGTTTGGGGACTTGAGGGAATGTCAGATCCCAGTGCCTTTTCTGTCCTCAATCACTCAGACTACCTGGTTCATATAGTGATCCAATAAGGGTTAGGCTGCCAGGTTTTGTAACTGACTTCTCTGTTGAAGTAACTGGTGGTAGGGGAAGGGGGGTACAATGGAATCAAGATGGTGTAGAGGAAACATTGTTTTTGCTTTGTAATATAAATCCTCCCTAATATCCCAGAAAATATGCTGAACTGAATTCTGAACTAGAAAGCCAAAAAAAAAAAAAAAAAAAAAAAAAAAGTTACTGAGTCCTTTTTCCAGCCCAGGGAATGTTAGAAAGATAGACAGAAAGGTTTGCCAACACTGGAATGGGACTGGCCAGGAGTGGGCCATGGAAAGGAGAAATTTCTAGGGTCCAGGGATGGAAAAGGAGCTGAAATAAAGCACCAGGGCAAAAGACAGTATTAAGTTTCAAAGAGCTTACAGTCTTGTTGTTTGTCCTTCATTCTCCATGACATCAGGGAGGTAATACCATGACATGCAAGTGGATTTGAATGAGGGATAAAGAGGGAGACATACACAAACAACTAGCTGGAGAAGGAATAGTAAACCATTCTTGTATCTTTGCCAAGAAAACTCCATTGGACAGTATTGGATTCTTCTATGAATTCTTTTTGGGCAGGTGACTAGTTGACATTACTCTGGGGTAGGAGAGGCTTTAATTTTTTTTTTTTTTTTTTGCTTTGGCATCCTCCTTTGAATATGAACTCCAGTTTTCTCTATTCCCATATAACTTTCTTTTTTATTTTATTTTGTTTGTTTCTTTGTTTATTTTAACACATATTGCTTTATGAATCACTTTGGGAGAGAAAAATCAGAGCAAAGGGGAAAAACTATGGGAGAGATAAAAAAACAGAAAAAAAGAAGTGAATGTAGCTCTATATAACTTTCTATGATTGTGTTCTTTCTTTTTTTTCTACTCATTATTTTTTTTCTTATTAATACTTTTTATTTGCAAAAAATATGTATGGGTAATTCCTAAACATTAACCCTTACAAAGCTTTCTGTTACAAATTTTCCCCCCTACTCCCCACCCCTCTCCTAGATGGCAGGATATCCACTACATGATAATTATGTTAGAATACTTAAGAAATCGAATATATGTATAGTTATTGCCACACATCATTTTTTTGTTCAGGAGAAATCGTATCTACAAGAAAGAATAATCCGATAAAGGAAATACAATGCAAGCAAACATCAATAGAGAACATGAAAATGTTATGTTGTGGTCCACATTTCACATCCCTCTCTCTGGGTGTATATGGCTTTCTTCACCGAACAATTGGAACTGGTTTGAAGCATTTCATTGTTGAAGAGAATCATGTCCCTTAGAACTGATCCTCATATAGTCTTGTTGTTGCCGTGTATAATGATCTGGTTCTGCTCATTTCACTCAGCATCAGTTCATGCAAGTCTCTCCAGGCCTCTCCAAAATCGTCCTGCTGGTCATTTCTCACAGAACAGTAATATTCCATAACATTCATATACCATAATTTATTCAGCCACTCTCCAATTGATGGGCATCCATTCAGTTTCCAGTTTCTAGCCACTACAAAAAGAGCTGCCACAAACATTCTTGCACATGTGGGGCCCATTCCTTCTTTTATGATTTCTTTGGGATATAGGCCCAATAGAAACACTGCTGGGTCATAGGGTATGCACAGTTTGATAACTTTTTGAGCATAGCTCCAAATTGCTCTCCAGAATGGTTGGATCTGTTCACAGCTCCACCAACAATGCATCAGTGTCCCAGTCTTCCCACATCCCCTCCAAAATTCATCGTTATCTTTTCCTGTCATTTTAGCCAATCTGACAGGTGTGTAGTGGTACCTCAGAGTTGTCTTAATTTGCATTTCTCTAATCAATAGTGATTTGGAGCAACTTTTCATATGATTATAAATAGTTTTAATTTCATCCTCTGAAAATTATCTGTTCATATCCTTTGACCATTTGTCAATTTTTTTCCTAGTCATTAAAAAAAATTATAGCAACTTGTTAGGGTAATTACTTCTAGTTCTGGGGTATAGGGAGATTGTGCCTTTAGCCTCTGCTCCTCCAGCAGAGGACCATAGCAGAGTTGCTATGAAGTTAAAATAAGAACATAAATGTAAAAGTATATATTCTCTGTATGTTAATTTTGTGGCAAAAGCTAATTGGACTAGAACTATGTCTGCCTCATCTCTAGATTTCCCTCTCTTAGCCCGACAAAAGACTTCAAGTTGTGCCTTGCACAAATAAGCACTTACTAAATTAACAGAAAAACTTAGTAAGAATCTGTGAAAATCCAGACTTAAAGTCATTCTTATAACATATCCTCATTAATTAATGACAACAGTGCTCTGTTTTAAAATTTAAGAATGAATAAAAATGGCAAACAAAAAATGATATAGAAAAAACCTTAATTGAAGATAAGATACCCTACTCACACAGTGCACAATTGAAAGTCTAAGCTCTAGCTTTAATAATTATTGTAGAACAATATTTAATTCCTTATTCCAATATTAAACAGAGAACTGTGTAAGGGGGTGAAAGTAGGAAAAAAGTAGGATTCTGGTCAAACAAGCATTTATTAAGCATCTATAATATGTCAGGCATTAGATTTCTCTTTATTACTAAGATTATTATTTTATTTCAAATTAGAGGGCTAGATCTAATGAAGGAAGGGAAACTTTTAAAAGTTTTTAAAGTGAATTGATGAGCTAAACATTTTTGCAATGAGGACCATTAGCCAGAATCATGCTTAGCATGTCTCTGCATCTTTTAGATTTCTATACAATTTGTGTTCTAAGGCCATCTGGTGGAAGTTATAAGCATTGTTTTTATTTACACCTATCTATTGCTCCCAATTTCAGAAGCAGGAAGTAATATTGTGGTGGAAAATGGACATTTTATTAAAATTTAAAACAGGTTCTTGAATGTAATGAGATGTTTCTATTATACATCCATTCTTTCTGTGGTCTCACTCCAATTGATCCACATCTGTGCTGGACACTGAGTCAGGAAGATTGTGAGCTACTTGAGGGCAGGGACTCTGCCTTTCTTGGCTTCTCTGGAGCTTGGCACAGTGTCTGCCACATAGTAATTGGCTAATAAATGCATCCTGACTTATTGAAGAAAATCTAGATTCAAATTCTGCCTCTGATACTTCCTAGCTGAGTAACTAATGTTATAGAAGGTCATTTTCCTCATCTGTAAAATGGAAATAATAATATTTGAAGTATTATCTCAAAGTGATGTTCTGAGGTTCAAAAGATAATATAATATATGTGCAATTTTTTTTATTTTTTTAAATATTTTTTAAATTTTATTTGCATAACATATGTGTGGTTAATTCTTCAACAATAACCCTTACATAGCTTTCTGTTACAAATTTTCCCCCCCAACTCCTCACCCCTCCCCTAGATGGCAGGATATCCACTACATCTTAATTATGTTAAAATATTGGCAAATCGAATATATGTATACATATTTCCAAACTTATCATTGTTGTGCAAGAAAAATCTTATCTACACAAAAAAATATATCAGATAAAGGAAACACAATGTAAGCAAACATCAATCAAGGAGTATGAGAATGTTATGTTGTGGTCCACATTTCACATCCCTCTCTCTGGGTGTATATGGCTTTCTTCAGTGAACAATTGGAGGTGGTTTGAAACATCTCATTGTTGAAGACAGCCATGTCCATCAGAATTGATCGTCATATAGTACTGTTGTTGCCGTGTATAATGATCTCCTGGTTCTGCTCATTTCACTCAGCATCAGTTCATTTAAGTCTCTCCAAGCCTCTCTGAAATCATCTTGCTGGTCGTTTCTTACAGAACAATAATATTCCATAATATTCATATACCATAATTTATTCAGCCATTCTCCAATTGAAGGGCATCTATTCAATTTCCAGTTTCTAGTCACTACAAAAAGGGCTGCCACAAACATTCTTGCACATGTGGGGCCCTTTCCTTCCTTTATGATTTCTTTGGGATATAAGCCCAATAGAAATGCTGCTGGGTCAAAGGGTATGCACAGTTTGATAACTTTTTGAGCATAGCTCCAAATTGTTCTCCAGAATGGCTGTATCCGTTCACAGCTCCACCAACAATGCATCAGTGTCCCAGCCCTCCCACATCCCCTCCAACATTCATCATTAACTTTTCCTGTCATTTTAGCCAATCTGACAGGTGTGAAGTGATACCTCAGGATTGTCTTGATTTGCATTTCTCTTATCAGTAGTGATTTGGAGCACCTTTTCATATGACTATAAATAGTTTTAATTTCATCCTCTGAAAATTGTCTGTTCATATCCTTTGACCATTTATTGATTGGAGAATGGCTTGAATTTTTATAAATATGAGACAATTCTCTATGATATGTGGAAATTTAAAAAAGTTTA
This sequence comes from Myrmecobius fasciatus, assembly GCA_023553655.1. Lineage (NCBI taxonomy): Eukaryota > Metazoa > Chordata > Mammalia > Dasyuromorphia > Myrmecobiidae > Myrmecobius > Myrmecobius fasciatus. The sequence goes on from JAJPUD010003510.1 coordinate 42,828, forward strand.
TATTCAATATATTTTTGTTTCATATTAGGGGGCTAGTTCTAATGAGGACAGGGAAATCTGTGGTAGTTATTATTATTCCTATAACTGAAGGCAATAGAAACATTACTTCTAACCAATGAGATTATTTCCTGCTTCTATAAATATGATTATACCAGATTGAAGCTTGGAGTTAGCCATTTTGTGGCTTATATTTGACTGAGAGCTCCTTGTGGGCAGATACTGCCTTTTGCCTTTCTTTGCATTTCTACCACTTACAACAGTGTCTGACATTTGTTAGTTTACTGTTTCAGTCTTGTCTGAGTCTTTGTGACCCCATTTGAAGTTTTCTTGACAAAGATACTGGGGTGGTATTTCCTTCTCCAGCTCATTTTACAGATGAGGAAACTGAGGCAAATGGGGTAAAATGACTGACTCAGGGTAACACAGTGTCTGAGATTGGATTTGAATTCAGGTCTTCCTGACTCTAGCTTCAGTACTCTACATCCTGTGCCACCTAGCCACCCTAATGCCTGACACATTGTAGGTGCTTAATAAATGCTTGTTTGACCAGAATCCTACTTCTTTCCTACTTCCACCTTCTTAAACAGTTCTCTATTTAACCTTGGAATTAGAAAAACTTGGGTGCTGATCTTGCCTCTGACACTTCTCAATTATGTGACCACAGGCAAGTCAATGATCTCTGAGACTCAGTTCTCTCATATGTAAAATGAAGTAATAATATCTAAAGAACCTAGTTCACAAAATTCTCATGAAACTCAAATGAGATAATGTATATTAAATGCTTTCTAAATGTTAAAGCCCTAGATAAATATCAGTTATTATCATTTTTATTATTCTTATTTAGAACTAAATTTTTCTTCATAAACTATAATTCCTTTATGTTGAATGAAAATTATTAAAAAGCAAAATAGTCCTTTAAAAGAAAGTTGTTAAAACATTATTTAATTCTGACAAAGTTCCTTGTCTGGCATGGGGATAAATGGGGATAACAATGGCACCTACTTCAGGGTTGTTATGAGGATGGGGTGAGAGTGCAGATGAAGTGTTTTGCAAACCTTAAAGTGCTATGGAAACATATGGTCTCATTAACATGTCATCATTATCATCATCACTACCACTAATTATATTTAGTTTTAGAATTATCTTGAAACAAGAGAATTGAAAAAGAGGCAAATTGTTTGTTCTCAGCTCTCAGGAAGGAAAAAAACCCTTTAACTCAAATGTTCCTGAAGTTCATTAAAATTTTCCTTATTGTTAGTTTGGAGGTATTGAGCAAAAATTGTAACACAAATGTGTATATACTTTTCTTAGTGAATTTTATCTGGCTGCATATCATGTGGTGCTTAATATTTATATTAATATCCCACTAGATCCAGTTTTTCAAAGATTCTGATCCCTTAAGCTTCTTAAAAGGATTTTATTGTTATGGAGTATACCATTAATTCCACAGGGAGTTATTAATAGGGTTCCTTTTCAATAGTAGGATTGGAAAGAGAGAGAGAGAGAGAGAGAGAGAGAGAGAGAGAGAGAGAGAGAGA
>JAJPUD010003510.1:44375-173363 GCA_023553655.1 Myrmecobius fasciatus
AGAGAGAGAGAGAGAGAGAGAGAGAGAGAGAGAGAGAGAGAGAGAGAGAGAGAGAGAGAGAATAAATAGCATTATTGAAGACATTTGTTAAAAATTGGAAAGACTGGAAGATGTAGAGAACCCACAGCTCATTGCCTCAGTCAAGGTTAAGGAAAGTGAAGGATATACATGTGAGGGGGCTGGTGAATGAAGGTCCAGTGTCAAGAGCATGCTCAGATTTGCCTGTTCTGGTGGATTGTATAGACTAAGCTAATAGAGCTTTTCCCTTTCTGCTTCCAATTCATCACATAAAATTTTAGGGAGTCACTTCTATCCATTAGTACCTGAGAGGCTAGTGATGGTTAAAAACAAACTAATTTAATGGTTTTCAAATCACAGAGTACTGATGATTTAGGTGAGGCTAGGCTTAAATGCACTGAGTGTGCACATAAGAGATTTGAGTTGGGTGAACTCAAGTGTCCCCTCCCTGAGGAGGAAGTACATTGTGAGCTGTGAGATGGGGGGAAGGAAGTTTGACCACTTTACTCTCCATTGGCTGCCGTGTGTCCCTGAGGCCATAATGCTTCTGTTTCTGTTGTGCACATGATTTCCTGATCTTAGGTGAATGACTATCCTGAAATGGGGGTGCTCAGGTGACTGGTGAGTTCAAGAGGTCCTCAAGTCTACCACAGAAATTACTGGCAATGGAAAATCCACTGGAGCCAGAAGATAGCCCACCAGCAATTGGAGTCAGTTGCAGGAAAAGCCCATGTTAAAACATTAGTAAGAAGTGGAAAGATAATACCCCAAAGATGGCAGAAGCTTTAGGGATCATAACATCTTATGAGAGAAATGCTGCCTATGAAGTCCAAAATGATATTGATCCCCAGAATCCAGTAGGGAACTACCCTAGAGAGGAAACTTATGAATATAAGGTCTCCAAAACAAGACAAAAGGACTTCTAGGACCTAGTGTTGGGATGGACATGTTCTCTATGCACATGCTTGATGTTTGTACATTAAGATTGAGCCCATTTTTCCTCAGGGACTCTGTGCACAAAGGGTGCATGTCCCAATTTGGGGAACATTTTTGTATTTCTGATCCTTCAATACTTGTATTTTTACAAAAGTCAATTGATTTCATCTGATTAATATTGGGGGATGCGTCAAATGGGGATCGTGAACTACTGTGAGGATAGCCACTCACAGGATTACCACTGCTATCAGTTGTGTCTTCAGGAGCCCAATCTGCCAGTGGCTAATATACATTACCCTACTGAGTCCAGAGAAGGTATTAAATAGAGATGTGATTTCATTAAGGGAAATGTGTGTGTGTGTGTGTGTGTGTGTGTGTGTGTGTGTGTACCTGAGCTTGTATACAGGCACACTACAATTCTAGCAGCAGAAATAAGGGGAAAATGTGATGGTGCAAATAAAAAGTTATGTGGAGTTATTTTTTAAAAATATCCAAGTACACCAAATAGAAGAGCTCTCCTTCAAATTTTAAACAAATAGGGTTTAGAAATATAGAATCTATGAACATAAAAAGTAGCAAATTCTACAAGGGAGTATGTCCCTTAGTGGAGGCACTGTCTTATTTCTTTCTTTCTTTCTTTTTTTTTTTTAAGTAAAGCTTTTTATTTGTATAACATATGTATGGGTAGTTCCCCAACATTGATCTTTACAAAGCTTTCCATTACAAATTTTACCCCCAGTCCCCTCCCCTCCCCTAGATGGCAGGAAGTCCACTATATGCTAATAATGTTGAAATGCTTGAGAAGTTATGCAAGAAAAATCCTATCTACAAGAAAAAAAAAAAGAATCCGAGAAAGGCAACACAATGCAAACAAATGTCAATAGAGATCATGAAAATGTTATGTTGTGGTCCATATTTCATTTCCCTCTCTCTGGGTGTATATGGTTTTCTTCAGTGAACAATTGGAACTGGTTTGAGACAATTCTTTGTTGCAGAGAGCCATGTCCATCAGAATTGATCATCATGTAATACTGCTGTTGCTGTGTATGATGATCTCCTGGTTCTTCTAGTTTCACTCAGCATCAGTTCATGCAAGTCTCTCCAGGCCTCTCTGAAATCGTCCTGCTGGTCGTTTCTTACAGAGCAATAATATTCCATAACATTCATATACCATAATTTATTCAGCCACTCTCCAATTGATGGGCATCCCTTCAGTTTCCAGTTTCTAGCCACTACAAAAAGGGCTGCCACAAACATTTTTGCACATGTGGGGCCCTCTCCCTCCTCTAGGATCTCTTTGGGATATAGGCCCAGTAGAAACACTGCTGGGTCAAAGGGTATGCACAGTTTGACAACTTTTTGGGCATAGTTCCAAATTGCTCTCCAGAATGGTTGGATCCATTCACAGTTCCACCAACAATGTATTAGGCACTGTCTTATTTCTAACTGTTTTCCTCCCTTCCCTTTACCTCCAACTAATACATTGCACATTGTAGGGTGTTTAATCATTGTTAAATAAATAATGAAATATACTCAAATGACCTCTATGGTCATGTTGAGAAGCACATCATATATTCCTAAATTCATAATGAGGAAGAATAGAGCATGAACACTAATAGTTATTATTGCTACTAAGACCTCTGAAGGCAACAATTGAGAATCCATGTTGAAAATTCTAAGGGTTAAATTGTAGGAAATTGCAAACTAAGGTAGAAATTAATAGGTGTTCCCAGGGCTCTAACACCCTACTTCTGGCCTTCATTATCTCTTGACTGGACTATTCCAAAATTCCAATAAGAACTGTTTCTCCTAACTGGGCTCCCTCTTTCTATTCTCTCACTTCTCTGATTTTTACTCCCCAAAAGTTGCCATAATAATCTTAAGGTATAATATAGTGAAGGAGTCTGGATTTCATAGGTGTAGGCAGCTCTCTAGGGAAGAAACTACATCTACCAAAGACGAATACTTCTACAACTTTTAGTCTCAGAGATTGCTTGGGAACATTAAGAGAGTAAATGATTACTCCAGGGCCACAAGGTTAGTAAGTCCAGAAGGAAGACTTAAATCCATTTCTTCTTGACTTGGAGGCCAGCTCTATTCACTCCACTACACCATCTCCTATCTCCCATAATCTCATCATGACATGGTTTATTATAAACTTTCAGAATGCAGGGCAAGTTGTTTTATATATATATATTTATATATATATATATATATATATATATATATATATATATATATGTATATATGTTATAGGGCAAGCAGTGTAATATAGTAGATAAAACATTGGACATGGAATTAGGAAGATCTGATTCAAATCCCACATCTATCACATTATTTTTGTGAACTTGAGCAAATTCTCTGCTTTAGTTTCATCTATACAACAAGGGAGTTGGGCTTGATGGCTACTAAACTTCCTTTTAGTTCACATCTATGATGCTATGTCCTATAAATTGGTCAGGCTGCCCAATATCATAGGTTCATTTCTAGGGTGTTGGGAACAGAATTCCAGAGAAAGAAGCTTACCATGGACAGCAGTCTGCACAATTAATAAAATACACAAACAATTCAACTTTCTGAGTTTATAAATCTACAAAATCCCAGAGTACCATGGACAGCAGCCTGCAGGTTAACTTGTTAACAGACAATTCAACTTTTTGAATTTATAATTCTAAATCTTTTCACTGAACTTTTTAAAAGGTATTTATCATATTTATTTGTGTATCCTTTTCTTTCCAACATGTCTTCCTTTTTTCTATAAAGACAATGAAAACTACATTGCCTTCATCCTTAGCCATATTTTTTCATATTCTTCTGAAATGAGAACCTACAATGATATGGATAACACTTCCTAGACTGGAGGTCATCTAATTCTAATCCAACTTCCTTTTTTTATATTACAGATGAAGAAGCTGAAGCTTAGAGAGATAAAGTGACTTGTCCAAAAGTACACAGATAATAAACATCAGAATCAGTATTTGAACACAGGATCTCTGATTATAAATGTAGTATTCTTTCCATTCCTCACATCTGCCTTTTTGTCCAAGAATTCAGTTTAATATTATATGGACTACAATGGACATCTAAAATAATTTGCTTTTCAATTTCTACAAGAATGAAAATATTTTTAAAGAATCCTTCAGTAGTCTCTGTTGTGTATATATTATTTTAATTATTAGAAACTGAGGCCCTCTGGGACATTAAAGACTTTCTAGTGATTTTATTTTATTAATTTTTCAATGTTTTACCTGTATAGAAATAATCCTGTTTCAACATCAACCCTGAGAATTAACACAATGATTTTTTTTATGTTACGTTTTATTTTTGAATTAAAGATGTATTTTCCCATAGAATTCAGAAGGGGGTGCACTTGTGTATAGCAGGGACTTGTTTCCAAGAATTAAGTTTTTAAAAAATCTTTCTATTAGGAGGAAGTTGCTTACGATCAAAAAGGGACAAAGGCATATAGCAAACCTGAATCATTAAACACATTTCCTTTTTATCTATAAGATCATTGCATATGATGGGATAAGTCACATTACTTAAGATTTTTCTGAGAAGAATCATGCTATCAGTTTTCTGAAATTCTAGGATGCTAGATACTGGGTAATTTTCTGATAATTCACATAGAATGAAAGAAAAACAAAATCTTTGATACAACCACATATGGTCAAGTAAAACATTGATTATGCCATATATGTTTATATATGTATATAAATGTAGGTGTGCATCTGTATGTGTATATACACACATACACACAGCTAAGTGGCTCAATTCAGTGGATAGAGTGTTAAGCTTGAAGTCAGGAAGACTCATCTTACTGAGTACAAATCTAGCTTCAGACAATTGCTGTGTGACTTTGGGCAGGTCACTTAACCCTATTTGCCTCATTTTTTTCAGCTGTAAATTGAAATGGGGAAGGAAATTGCAAACCACTTCAGTATTTTTGCCAAGAAAACATCAAATGGGGTCATGGAGAGTAGGTCATGAGTGAACTGCACACATACACATATACACAGAGGTTTGTGTGTATATATATTTATACTAAATACTACTCTGAACTCCACTCCTTACTTAGGTCAATATATGCTCAGCATTCTTCTTTTTTTTTTCCCAAAGTATTCTTTTTACCAATCTGGAGTCACCTCTCTTGCATGGGCAACAGCATACAAAATACCCTAGACTAGGGAGAAAGTCAAATTTCATACATCTACATCCATCTTTTATTAGTTCTATCTCTTCCATTAGATTTAGCTACCCTGATGGCGAGACTGAATTTTTTTACTTCTTGGCTATCTTCCCCCTGGACTTAATACAGTACTCCACATATGATGGGAGATCAATAAATGTTGACTGACCCTGGGCCCTCTGTCTCAAAGTATAATTAGTATTAGATCCAGGATAATTTCTGAACAGCTAAAAGCATTCTTTCTAAAGATTTGAGATAGTAAAAAATACTTGTTCCACTTTGAAGACATAATAAAAATGCCAAGCTGACTTGATTCTTGAGCTCTTAACTGATTAATGCTGGTATGTCTGAGTTAATGTATGTCTGTGTAAAAGAGTGCATCTTTCTGCAAGGAACTATAAGCAGCAAATTAAGAAAAAAATCAATGAGATTTTTAGGACAGGAAGCTGTTCCTTGAATTATGTTTTTCAACTGTTAAATAATTGCATTAAGTTCTTTCAATAAATCTCTAGGGATGGGCCTCAAGGATCACCAGTCTTTATTTTTATCATGGTAACTCTACCAGGGATTTGGAATTGCAGAACTGGTTCTAAGCAGGATGACATTGTATAAAAAAGGGGGTTAAAGGGTCTGCCATTTGATTTGTGTGGGTTTTTTCCTTGTAGGGAAGCAAAAGGTTGCAGGAGTCAGTGGGGATCAGTTAGCAGACAGCAGTAGACAATTGGGGGGTTATTGGGTAGAGTGCCTGGCCTGGAGTCAGGAAGACGCATTTTCCTGAGTTCAAATCTGGATTAAGACACTTCCAGTTTGCCTTCAGTCAAGTTGCTTTACCCTATTTGCCTCAATGTCCTCATCTGGAAAATGAGCTAGAGAAGGAAATGCCAAACCACTCCACTATCTTTGCTAAGAAAACCCCAAATGGCATCACCAATAGTCAAGAATGACTGAACAACAAGAAAATTTGTTAAACATCTATTATGTTAAGCTCTTTACAAATAGTATCTTATTTGAACCTCACAAAAAACATGGGAGTTAGGTGCTATTATTATCCCCATTTTTCAATTGAGGAATCTGAGACAAACAGAGCTTCAGTGGTTTGTTCAAGGTCACTTAATTAAAGATGGTTATGAACAGGGTCATAAATTTAGATGGAAGTTATTTTGGTGTCCCTCTGATTTAATCTTCTTATTTTAGAGCTGAGTAAGCTGAGATGTTAAGGATAAATCAGATAATATGTGTAGTTGATATTTTCCTTTTTTTTTTTTGAAGGCTATCACAGTTAAGTGACTTAGTGTTTGAGGCTGGATTTGAATTCAGGTCCTCCTGACTCCAGGACCACTGCTCTTATCCACTGTGTTACTTAGCTGCTTCTGTAGTTGATATTTTCAAAGATTTGCAAAACACTTCCCTCAAAGCATTGATCATCATATAGTCTTGTTGCTGTGTATAATGATCTCCTGGTTCTGCTCATTTCACTTAGCATCAATTCATGCAAGTCTCTCTAGGCCTCTGAAATCATCCTGCTAGCTTTTTCTTACAGAACAATAATATGACTAGAAATAGTTTCAATTTTTCCATCTGAAAATTGTGTGTTCATATCTTTTGACCATTTATCAATTGGAGAATAGCTTGAATTCTTATAAATTTGAGTTAATTCTCTATATATTTTAGAGATGAGACCTTTATCAGAACCCTTAAATGTAAAGATGATTTCCCAATTTATTGCTTCCCTCCTAATCTTGCCTGCATTAGTTTTGTTACAAAACCTTTTTAATTTAATATAATCAAAATTATTTTATGATCAATAATGATCTCTAGTTCTTCTTTGGTCACAAATTCCTTTCTCCCCCACAGATCTGAGAGGTAAACCAGCCTACGTTCTTCTAATTTGTTTATAATATCATTCTTTATGTCTAGATCATGAATCCATTTCGACCTTATCTTGGTATATGGTGTTAAGTGTGGGTCAATGCCTAGTTTCTGCCATACTAGTTCCCAATTTTTCCAGCAGTTTTTGTCAAATAGTGAGTTCTTATCCCAAAAGCTGGGGTCTTTGGGTTTATCAAACACTAGATTTCTATAGTAATACATATATACATATGTATATATATAAATATATAATAATATAATAGTAATATAATATAGTAATCTATTTTGGCCTGTGAACCTAACTTATTCCACTTATCAACTACTCTATTTCTTAGCCAGTACCAAATGGTTTTGATGACCACTGCTTTATTATTTATATATATATATGTATATATATATATAATATACATATATATATATCAAAACATTTCTACTGTATGCACTCTTCTTTCCTTTGAAACTATCATCCACTTAATTAAGGTCTTCATTATTGCAATAGCTTTCTGGATGGTCTCATTGTCACAAATATCTTCCCAATTTAGTCCATCTTCTATTTAACTGGAAAATTTATCTTTTTAAAGCACAGGTCTGACCATGATTAACACCTCCTTTCACCTCATCCAATAAACTTCAGTTGTTCCCTATTAACCCTGGAATTAAATATAAAATTCTGATTGGTTACTAAAACCCTTCATAACCTGACCCCTTTCTTACTTTCCAGTCTTTTCTTATACTTTATTCTTCCCTAAATGCTATGCAATCCAGTGACACACACCTCCCTAGTGTTCATTGGCAGTAAATGCTCCATTCTCTCTACTCCAGGCATTTTCACAAGCTTCCCCCCATGCCTGAACTCTCCTTCCTCATTCATTTTCACCTTCTGCCTTCCCTGGCTTTCTTCATCTCAGCTAAAGCACAACTTGCTGTAAAAAGGTTTTTTGGTCTTTCTTATTTCAAAGAGAAGAAACATTTGCTTCAAAGGTAATCACAAATATCCAAATATCACAAATATCCAAACATTTCCCAACCTGGGTAAGGCAAATTCTCCCTTTCCCCCTGTATCATCTCAGTCTTTAGGAAAGGAAAGGGGATTAAGTTCCAAGTTTAGTTTGGTTCTCACAGAGCACAATCACAGTTCCAAGCCCGTATTCCTCAAGACTTGAGTCTCAGGCAACCTGGCTCCTCAGGACTTCCATACTGAAATGGCTGGATGTTGCACCATTCCCTAGATACTCCTGGATGCAGGGTCACAAGGTTTGAAATCTAGGTCCTATGGAGATTATCTCTAGAACCTGAAACTGAGGACAAATGACCCAGAACAGAAAAAAAAACCAAAAACCCTACCACCAGGTCCATTTCTCCAAGGTGGGGTAAAAGAAAGGTAAGCAGGAGAAGCAGAATCCCTTTTCTCTCTTACCAGTATAGAGGAAAGAGAGTGATGAGCTTAATCACACCTGTTTTCAAGATACCTGCAGCCAATCAAAAAGGCCATCCCACTTACATGGTGGAGGACTTAGTGGATTCCATGCTAGCTAAATTGAACATATTCAGAGCTGTGAAAATAATTTTGATACCCTTACTCAATGCAATCTGTATTTACTCAGTTCATTGTGTTAGAATAGGAATTATGTATGTTAGAATTAATTAATCATTAGATATTAATATTTATATTATTTCTATTGATTTATAGGGTGAATTTATATTTTCTTAGATATATTTATACTTTGTTAGTTAAACCTATATTAACTTGTGTTTGACATAGAAATTTGCCCTACTTCTCTAAAAACAACGCTTCAAAAAATCAGTTTTATTATACATATTTTTTAATGCCTAATATTCATTATTTGCTTGTGAAAAGTTCCAGAATCATGGTGATGAAACACTGAGTAAACACTGGTGTTTGATGAACATCTCCTTTAGCCTGATGAGGTTTCCCCTGATTAAGGAATTGACCATTCTTGAATTGTGCCATTTCATTCCATTTTCAGTGATCTGTCAATGTCTATAAAGGTGATGGAACTCAAAAAGAAGGGTCTTTGACTGAGAGGAAGGTCTTGGATTCAATTGATTAGAGATCATGGATCTGCCTAATAAATTGACCCCTACTTGGAATTTTGCCTCAGTTGCCTTTTGCTGTAGATTGGAATTTGGGGGCCTACAAATCCAGATTACATCTGTGAATAATTCTTTGCATATTGTCCACCCCATTAGAAAGTAAATTTCATGGTTTTTGCCTTTTCTTATATTTCCCATGCTTAGCACTGTGGCTGGCCCACAGTAATTGGTTCTTATTTGACATGACCAGAATTTCTTACATTATTCCTCTTTCCCTTCTCTCACAGAATCATCCTATATAAGAAACGATATGTTTTAAAGAAAAAGAGGAAGAAAAAAAATTGAGCAAAACTGAGCAGTGTATAACCTGTATTCCCTTATTCCCCTTCTGGAAAGGAATGGAATGGAGTTTCTTATCTAAGATCCTTTTTTCCTCTGACATTCTGTGATTCTGAAGGTTGAAAGTAGTTTGAGCTTGGTTTTTGATGAAATTCTGCATGTTATTCAAAGTAGATTTCGGCTTCCCTATAATTCCAGGTCTGAATAGCAAATCACAACTTTCTTCACAACTGACTCAGCCTTTGAACCAGAGCCACTAGAAAATGATCAAGAGTTTTGGTTTTCCATAACGCGAAGAGAGGAAATCCATTCTTTATGTGCACACATTTTTATTTGAAACAGAGGAAGTTCAGGGAGATCATCAAATTTACATTTATATGACTTTATGAGAAAAGGCAGATCAAGAGGACATATTCCTATTCACCAACATGCTTTTCCACAAGGCAACTTTAACCCAATGAAACAATCACTCTGACTGTCAAACTAAATAATGAAAGAAAGATTTATAAATCGATAGAATATGATGTATTTTCGTGGACCATAATAGCGAGGGTACTTTGCATGCATATTCACAAAACTATAGGGAAGAAAGGGAATATAGGTTTTGACTCTGTGTGTGTTTTATGTTTTGTTTTTTTTTTATTAAATTTTTATTTACAGAACATATGAGTAATTTTTCTACATTGACCTTTGCAAAAATTTTTGTTCCAAATTTTTCCCCTCCTTCCCTCCACCCCTTCCCCTAACCTAAGAAGGAAAACAAAATGCAAGTAATCAATCAATAACAGAAAGCATTAAAATGCTATGTTGGCTCATGTGTTTTAAAGAGACAGACCTTATTTGGCTTTTGAAGTCTTATTTATCAAGGTGACCACTTCTGACTTCTGGTTTTAGGTTAATTTGAAAGCACAGGAAAGAGCTCGGTTGTGTTGTTCAAAAGATAGCAATAACTGATGGTCATGACATAGCAACATCACTATCTCAGACTTTTGGCATATGTTGTGTCTTAAGAGTGCCAACAGATTTCAGCACCTATTCTCCTCAGGAACACAAACACAGACATATTGTGGAAGAAACCTAGGTAACCAGACTTCTCAGAACTGCTTTGCTTTGCCCCCATGGAGGCTTTATTTGTTTCTCTGCCTTTCTTATTCTTTTTCTCTCTGGTCTCTTCTTCCTGTCTGTATCTCTCTCTCTCTCTCTGTCTCTCTTTTTCCTATCTGTTACTTTCTATGTTTTTGTCTCTTTCTGTCTCTGTCCTTCTCTGTCTCTGTCCCTCTCTCTGTCTCTTTTTGTGTGTCTGTCTGTCCTTCTCTCTCTTTCTTTAATCACTCCTATAGAAAAGATGATTTGTTTAGAAACAAAACAGAAGGTTAAACTAGCTCTGTTTTTATAGGAGAAGATAAAGCCTGATATTCTCATCATTTATTGGTACTAGTTGACTCATTATCAATGGCTCTGACTTCCTAATAGTGGTTACAATCTGTAAATATTAGAATTGATTGCCACTTGGCTTTAGGATAGGAAAGTGGAGGGAATTGTGAGCAAGATTAAGAACTCCTATAAAGATCAGAAATGAATTAAATAAATTTGGAGCCACATAATTAGTGTTTTCCATTTGAAATCACATCATTCATAGGGATAGATATGTGGTCTATGCTCAAGGGTTATTTTTTTTTTTATTTTTAGGCAATGGGGTTGAGTGACTTGTATAGTCATATAGCTAGTAAGTGTATGAGGCCAGATTTGAACTCAAATCCTCCTGACTACAGAACCAGTACTCTATCCACTGTACCACATAGTTGTGTTGTATCCAAAGGTTTCATTTCTTATGTTTTTAATGGTGACACTAACACTGTTCATTTTAGCCTCCAATATTACCTTAATGGATTATGGTCAGTGTATCATCAAACATGATCACACTCTACTATCTCAGATAAAACCAGTTGCAAATTATTTCTTCAATGTTTTAATTCTTAGCACAGAGTCTGACACACAGTAGGTGCTTAAATGCTTGTTGGCTTGACTTGCTTTTTTTCTTGTTCTTTGATTCTGGCACCTTGTACCGCATTTGTCTTGTTTATTTTTTTCCTGTTTAATTATGACTATTTCTGCCATTTGCTTTAGTGCTGGTGTTAAAAAGGCTTTGAGGATGCAAGGATGATCTCAGTTACTGGGACTCTGAGGAATTACCTTTATGTTCCAGGGTCTTAGGGTCATATCACCTTACAAAGCAGGAACTTACTTGTCCCCTCACTTAGGGACAGTCAGGAGTAAGAAAAAAAGGTGCCTCTAGGCCCATACACAAGATACCAATTATAAATAAGCATATACTTTATGGCACCAACTCATAATCAGGAAGACTTGAATCCAAATCCCATCTTTTACATTTGCTGTGTGATCCTGAGCAAGTCACTTTAGCTTCTATTTGCCTCAGTTTTCTCAACTTTAAAATGAGCTGGAAAAGAAAATGGCAAATCAGTCCAGTATCTTTGCCAAGAAAATTCCAAATGGGATCATGGAGAGTTGGACACAGCTGAAAAGAATGAACAACAATAAGAAATACAAATTTATTCATTTTAAAATTCATTCAAAAATAATCCATTGGGCTACTTTTGTGTCCTCTATAGATGGAATGGGTGTGATTTGGTTTGATTTCCAAATGAAAATTCAGGAATGTAGTCTGATGTGGATTTTTCCCTCTAGGATTTGTGAATTTGTTCACAGGTCCTTGAGTAGCCCACATGATCCATTGGTCTCAACACAATATAAGAAGAATTAATAATAATTGACACTGATAAGGCACTTACTTTGTGCCACACACTGGGCTTATCTCTATAATTGTTAACTCCTCCAATTCTTACAATAACCCTGGAGGTAAGCACTATTATTATCCCCATTTTACAGATGAGGAAACTGAGGCAAATGGAAGTTGAGTTACTTATCCAAGATCATATGGGTAGAAAGTGTCTGAAGCTGGATTTGAATTCAGGTCTTCCTGACAACCTATTCACTGTACCACATAGCTATCACTGGAATCCTCTGATAGATTTGTGAAAAAGCATTAACAAAAGTTGTCTAAGATAAGAGAGTATAGATCTGTCTGTTTAAATGTATCAATACAGGGTGTGCCAAAAGTTCTAGTGCAATTTGAGTTTTAATCAACTTAAATTGCATGAAGATTTTTCTGTACCATCTTTTTTTTTTTTTTTTTTTTAAAGCTTTCTATTTGCAAAACATATGTATGGGTAATTTTTCGCACATGTGGGGCCCTTTCCCTCCTTTAAAATCTCTTTGGGATATAGGCCCAGTAGAAACACTGCTGGGTCAAATGGTATGCACAGTTTGATAGCTTTTTGAGCATAGCTCCAGATTTCTGTCCAGAATGGTTGGATCCGTTCACAGTTCCACCAACAATGTATCAGTTGGATCGTCTTAACTACACTAAGACTTTTGGAACACTCTGTAGTAACCACATCAATGATGTATTTGAGAATCAGCATAATACTGGACTTGAGAATCAGAGGACCTCTGTAATTTACTCCCTCTGTGATCCTAAGTTGCTTAACCTCTGAACTTTGATTCTTCATCTGCAGAAAGAGGGGGTTGGACTCTACAGTCTTCCAGATTCTTTCTAGCTTTCAGTCTAAGATCCCAAGTATCAAAGTAAACTCATATCTATGAAACAAACAAACAAACAACCCATAGCATTTGAAACTGGGACCATCTCAGGAAATTTGCATGGTCTCCAGAGAAGTGATTCTAAAAGTGTAGTTTCAGGGATCCTTGGGTATCCAGAGACCCTAGTAGAGAGTTTCTTTGTGATGACAAAAAACTGGAAATGGAGGGGATGTCCATCAACTGAGGAACTGCTGAACAAATGGAATGGAATACTCTTATTCCATAATAAATGATGAGCAGGTGAATTACAGAAAAACATAGACTTACATGAACTGATGCCGAGTGAATTGAATAGAAAGAGGAGAACACTGTATACATAATAGCAACATTGTACAGATGATCAACTTTGATAGACTTTGATCTTCTCAGAAAATATAATGATCTAAAGCAATTTTAAAACTCATGATGGAAAATGTTATCCACATTCAGAGAAAGTACTATGGAATCTAAATGCAGATTGAAGCATACAATTTTCATTTAAAAATGTTTTTTCTTTCCCGTGGTTTTTCCCCTTTGCTCTGATTCTTCTTTTTCAACATGACTAATGTGAAAATGTTTAATATGATTATACATGTATAACTTATATCACATTGATTGCTATCTTGTGAAGGGGGGAGAGGAAAAATGAAGGGAGAAAGATATAAAAGTAAATGTCAAAAACTAATAAATAAATTTAAAAAAAAAAGAAAAAAGAGTTTATGGGGATATAAAAAATTTGAGAGCTACTTTCTTTTTTAAAGAGTATAGACCTTCTGGGTTTATATGGTTACTATAAAGTCAAATCATTCATCAGATTATTTGGTGAGGATAAAATTAAAGAAAAGAGAAGCTAAAAATAATGATTTTTGTTCCATTTCTTCCTTTACAGTATAACTAATATGGAAATATGTTTTTCATGATTGCACATATGTAACCTATATCAAATTGCTATATTTTCATATAATTTAAGACCTTTTAATTTCTAATATGGTAAATATCAATAGATAGATATAACCCACATAAGCAAAAGCTAGGGATTTTCTTTATAGTTTTTAAGAGTTTATGGATATCAAAGAAATCATAAAAAATAGAAAAGGACCCACATGAATAAAAATGTTTATAACATCTCTTTGTGGTGTCAAAGAATTGGAAATGGAGGGGATGCTCATCAACTGGGTAATTGTTGAACAAATTGTGGTATATGAATGTAATGGAATACTATTATTCTATAGGAAATAATGAGTAGGCAAATTCAGAAAAACATGGGAAGACTTACATGTTGGGAGGGGAAGAAGGGTGAGAAAAATTTTGGAACTCAAAATTCCATTTACAAAGTTTTTATTTAATTAATTAAAAAAAACCTTTAAAATTATCTTTAAAAAAACAAGAAAAAACTTTTACAGTGGAGAGGAAGAAGAGAAGGAAAGAGTAGTAAGTGAACCTTAAACTCACCAGAATTCACTCAAAGAGGAAATAACATACACAGTCAATATAGATATAGAAATCTACCTTACCCTGAAGGAAAGTAGAAGGGGAAGAAGATACAAGAAAGGAGGAGAGTGATAGAAGGGAGGACATATTGGAGGTGGGAATGGTCAGTAGCAAAACACTTTTTGGAGGAGGGTCAGGGTAAAAGGAGAAAGAGAATAGAATAAATGGGGGAAATATAGTTAGCAATAGTAATTGTGAAAAGAATTTTGAAGCACGTTTCTCTATTGAAGGCCTTATTTCTCAAATGTATAGGGAACTGAGTCAAACTAATAAAAATGGGGAGGGGGAAGGGAGAGAAAAAAAATGAGAGCCATTCCCCAATTGATAAATGATCAAAAGATATAAATAGTTTTCAGATGAACTAATCAAGCTATTGAAAGACATATGAAAAAAAAGTCTAACACTATTGATTGGAGAGTTGCAAATTGAGGCAATTCTGAGGTAGTGATTCATACCTTTTAGACTGGTTGATGGACCAGAACTGGAGGATGACAAATGTTGGAGGGAATGTGGGGTAAAATGAGTGATTGATGCATTGTCAGTAGAATTGTGAACTGATTCAGCCATTCTGTAGCGCAATTTGGAATTATGCCCAAAGAGCTAGAAAAATGATGCACACCCTTTGACCTAGCAATACTATTCTTAGGCATGTATCCCAAAAGAGATTTTTTTTAAAAAGGGAAAGGGATGTATATGTACAAAAACATTAATAGCAGCTCTTTTCTCAGGGCAAAGAGTTGGAAATTGAGGGGATGCTCGTTGATTGGGGAATGGTTAAATTGTGGTATGTGATTGTGATGGAATACTATTGTTCTATGAGAAAAGATGAGCAGGATGCTCTCAGAAAAACCTGGAAAGTCTTCCATGAGCTCATGCAAAGTGAAATATATTGTGTATGAAATCATGACCATGCTGTAGAATGATCAGCTGTGAATGACTTTGCAATTCTCAGCAATATAGTATCCAGGACTAGTCTGAAACACTTATGATGAAAAATGCTATCCATACCCAGAGAAGGAACTGATTGTTTCTAAATACAGAGTGAAACATATTTAAAAAAAAAACTTTATTATTCTTGAGGTTTTTTTTGGGGGGGGAGAGATTCTATTTTCTTTCACAACATGACTTTTATGTTTTGTATAACTTCACATGGGTCTTCTCAATTGGGGGTGGGGTGGGGAAGAAGGGAAAGAAGCTGGAACTCAAAGTTTTAAAAACAAATGTTAAAATTTGTTTTACCTGTAACTGGGAAAATTAAAATATTTTTGAAAATTGTCTTTACCATTTCTAATCATATGAAAAAATGTTCTAAATCACTATTGATTAGAGAAATGCATATTAAGACAACTCTGAGGTACCACTTCATACCTCTTAGATTGACTAAAATGACAGGAAAAGATAATGATGAATGTTGGAGGGGATGTGGGAAAACTGGGACATTAATGCTTTGTGGGTGGAGTTGTGAAATGATTCAATTACTCTAGAAAGCAGTTTGGAACTATGCCCAAAGAGTTATAAAACTGTATATCCTTTGATCCAACAGTGTCCCTACTGAATTTGTATAAAAGGGGGAAAAGAACCCACATGTGCAAAAATATTTGTAGTAGCCCATTTTGTAGTGGCAGGGAACTGGAAACTGAAAGGATGTCCATCAGATGGAGAATAGTTGAGTAAGTTATAGTATATGAGTGTAATGGAATATAAGACTATGTCTATAAGACATGTCTATAAGACATGATGAGCAGGTTGATTTCAGAAAAGCCTGGAAAGACTTGCATGAACTGATGCTGAGTAAAATGAGCAGAACCAAGAGATATTGTTATTGTATACAGTAACAAGATTTTGTGATGATTAGCTGTGATGGACTTGGCTCTTTTCAGCAATGAGGTGATTCAAGAAAATGCCAATAGAGTTGTAATGGGTTGGGGCAGCTAGGTGGGGCAATGGATAGAGCACCAGCCCTGAAGTCAGGAGGACCTGATTTCAAATCCTATTGCCTCAGCAAGAAGAGAGAGAGAGAGAGAGAGAGAGAGAGAGAGAGACAGAGAGACAGAGAGAGACAGAGAGAGAGAGAGAGAGAGAGAGAAAGGGAGAGAGAGAGAATGAAGGATAGACTTGTGTTGGAATGGAGACCAAATGTGGATCAAAACATAATATTTTCACTTTTTTCTGTGCTGTTTGCTTTTTTTTCACCTTTCTTGTGTTTTTTTTCCTTTTTTTTTTTTTTTGCATAGAATGACAAATATGGAAATACGTTTAGAAGAACTGCACATGTTTGACCTAAAACAAATTGTCTTTACATTTAACTGGAAAAAGTACTATTTAAAAGAAGTAAAGTGAGTAGTTATGGGCACAGTTTATTCTGACCATGATCTTTATTGAAGATCTCCCACGTATAGTTTGTAGCAAATGGTCCTGAGGCCCCTTCTAATATTGAAATTTTGGAGGCTAGAAGTTTTTTGGGGAAAATGTGCTTATGAAACTCAAAATTTAATATGAATTATGACCATTTTTTTAATCAATGAAAGACAATCAACAACAACAAAGAAATCAGGCCTTGATTTGGAGCTTTGGCTATTTCTGAGGTATAAATACTCACAATGAAAATTTAAAAATCAATTCTGGGGAACTAGTCTGAGCTGGCTGCAACATACCCTTGATTTTAATGAATCTCTCCATGTTGATCAAAGCTGATTTTGACTTGTCTACATTTCCAGACATCCACAAAGTCAAGAGATTGATGTGCTGCAAAGAAACCTGGCTTAAGATTTGGGAAGGCTGAGGTCAAGCTCTGTTGTTGTCACAGATTCAGTTTCTTTACCTGTAAAATCAGGGGATTGGAATAAATGCTATCTAATATTTCTTTTAGCTTGGATTTCTTTGAACCATGATTATGTTTTAAGGACAGGTTCTCCTCTTTCCTTCTCTTTAACTAATAGTCACAAATGGATTTTTACCCTTTATTTTTTTATTATATTTTAATATATTTTAATTTTATTTTATATTTTATTATATTTACCCTCTAGATTCCATGTTTGCTTCATCCTTTCTGATTTTAATAATTTTGCTTTACCTTTACAATGTGCTATATTTTCTTTTGAAAAATTTTAGTTTTTATTGCTATCATTTGCTTTGATGTCATCTTCATTTCTTTATATATTGTTCCATTTTTCTTGCCTAATGAGCCATCCCTCATAAACAAAGATTAAAACAAGCAAAAAAAGAAAGCAGTTCTATACAACCATCATACCAACTGAGTTTGATAGCATATGCATTGTTCTTAATCCATAATCTCTCACTGAGAGAAATGATTCTTTTTTTTTTAATTTTATTTTATTTGCATAACATATGTGTGGGTAATTCTTCAACAATAACCCTTACATAGCTTTCCATTACAAATTTTTCCCCCCAACTCCCCACCCCTCCCCTAGATGGCAGGATATCCAACACATGTTAATTATGTTAAAATATTGGCAAATCGAATATATGTATACACATTTCCAAATTTATCATTGTTGTGCAAGAAAAATCTTATCTACACAAACGATGTATCAGATAAAGGAAACACAATGTAAGCAAACATCAATCAAGGAGTATGAGAATGTTATGTTGTGGTCCACATTTCGCATCCCTCTCTCTGGGTGTATATGGCTTTCTTCAGTGAACAATTGGAGGTGGTTTGAAACATTTCATTGTTGAAGAGAGCCATGTCCATCAGAATTAATCGTCATATAGTACTGTTGTTGCCGTGTATAATGATCTCCTGGTTCTGCTCATTTCACTCAGCATCAGTTCATGTAAGTCTCTCCAGGCCTCTCTGAAATCATCTTGCTGGTCATTTCTTACAGAACAATAATATTCCATAATATTCATATACCATAATTTATTCAGCCATTCTCCAATTGAAGGGCATCTATTCAATTTCCAGTTTCTAGCCACTACAAAAAGGGCTGCCACAAACATTCTTGCACATGTGGGGCCTTTTCCTTCCTTTATGATTTCTTTGGGATATAAGCCCAATAGAAATGCTGCTGGGTCAAAGGGTATGCACAGTTTGATCACTTTTTGAGCATAGTTCCAAATTGCTCTCCAGAAAGGCTGTATCCGTTCACAGCTCCACCGACAATGCATCAGTGTCCCAGCCCTCCCACAACCCCTCCAACATTGCAGAGAAATGATTCTTAAAAACCATTGCTTTGGGTGTCTCCAGAGTTATCTTCTAAAATCCTGATTTTAAAAAATTCAGCCTCTTGAAGGTCTTTGCTGATAATAAGATTGGACTAAATTTCTTGTTCAGACCCCACCCAAGTGGAGTGGCCGATGTGTTCTGCTCAGCTTTGGGTGGGGCAATCTTCCTTTAGCTAGATTACTCAAGATTGGGGTGGTCTGGATATAGAGAGTCTTTCAGTCCAACTCCTAATCTCATAGAACACCTACTCTTTGAAGGCCATATAAACAGTGAACCTGCCACCATAATTGCCTTTGGTCTAAAAGATAGTTAAATAATCATTTTTTTTTATTAGTAATGTGCTGGCCTTATTAATCAAATGATTAAATTACCCAGAAAACAATGTTTCTTACACCTTTTTAATCATCACGTGACCTCTGCAAAAAAAGGGAGAAAGATGAATGTTCTCATCTTTTCTCTGGGGCCAAGTGTAACATGACATGGTATCTTAGGCACTCATTGCACATGATCCTCTGGATTACCTTTGGGAAGGCTTCCTCTATCAGCTAATTTCATGTGTAATAATTTTAGCTCTTCTATATAAAAGTTAGACAGTTAGACAAAGCCCTTTCTGCACAATAACCCTATGAGATAGGCAAGATAAGTAATGTTATCCCTATTTGACAGATAAAGTAGTGAGGGCTAAGTGAGGATTAGGGATTTGCTTAATCTTGAGTGTTTTAGCTAAGAGTTGAATTTAGGTCTTCTGATTCTAAGACCAAATATTCTTTCCACACTATAGTTATCATTGTTATTCTCCCTTGGACCTTTATTTGTGCAGTTGGGTTGCCCTTTGGGCATTGCTCCAAATGATCAGTTCACAACTCTACCAACAATGCATTAGTGTTCCAATTTTCCCACATCCTCTCAAAGTCTATCATTTTCCTTTTTTTTTTTTTTAAATATTATCCAATCTGATAGGTGTGAGGTGATACTTTAGATTTGTTTTGATTTGCATTTCTCTAATCAAAACTGATTTGGAGCTTTTCTTCATATGATTATAGATAGCTTTGATTTCTTCATTTGAAAATTGCCTATTCATATCCTTTGGCCATTCGTTGATTGGGGATCTAAGATTATTTCTTTTAAAATTTGTTATTGTTTTTCAGTTGTATCTAACTCTTCATGACACTGTTTGGAGTTTTCTGGAAAAAGACACTGGAATAATTTGCCATTTAATTCTTCAACTAACTTGACAGCTGAGGAAGCCAAGGCAAACAAGGTTAAGTGACTTTTTTTCTAGAGTCACACAGTTACTAACAATCTGAGCCTGGATCTAAATTCATTTCTTCCTGATGCCAAAATCCAGGGTACTATTCACTGTGCCACCTACCTGCTATGCTAAATACTTGTATTTATACATACTTATATATGTGTATAATGATTTTGATTTATTTTTTATTTTATATTGCCTCCACATTTAATTATATCCCTATTTCTTTCTCTCCCTTAGAAGAATATCTCTTATAACAAAGAATATGAAAGGATGGAAAAAGTTAGTTAAATAAGAAAAACAACAACATTTCAATTGACTCTGATAATACATGCAAAGCTTTGTATCCATGGTTCCCTACTTCTGCAAAGAAAAACTAGAAGCAAGTAAGCTTCTTGAAAGTAGGAATTGTTTCATTCTTTGTACTTGTATAGTGCCGGGTACAAAGTAAGAACTTAATCAAGGCTGTTGATGGAATGATTCCCTTTTCTCTCCCCCTACCCCACTTTAAAATTTTCTCCTATTGCCAAGAGGTAGAATTTTACTGTGAATTATGGTGCTTCCTGAAATAAGCCTAGTTTTGGCTCTGTCTGATAATCTGTTTGGACACATGTACTAATTTTAATAACACTCTTTTCCCTGGACCACCCTGGGTATATCCAGGCTTTTCAGGGTTCTTCATGGAAGGATATCTTAGATTATGGGCACTATAAAACCATCCTACTCCTTGGTATGGAGAGTCATAGCAGAGTCATCCTTTAGATGGGAACAGAGTCAGAATTAAAGTACTGGGCTGTAGTCAGGGTCATATGACTTCAAAATTGTCCTCAGATACTGGCTATGTGACTTTACAAACTACTTAACTTCTATTTGCTCATATGTAAAATGGGATCATAATAATACCTTCTTCCTAGGGTTGTTGTGAGGAACACATGAAATCATATTTGTAAAGTGCTTAAAATAATGCCTCCCACATAGTAAGTATTATTTATGTCTTTCTCTCTCTCTTATGTACACATAAATGCTTATAGTTATTATATATTGTGTATATCTTACACTTATTTATATATGCTTTTACTTATTGCATACATAAATATATGATAAGTACATACACATAAATAAACTAAATATTTATACATTATTTCATATATTATTAATAATTATACATTATGTAAATGCATACATAATTAATAATTATACATTATATAAATAGAAGTACATAAACTATATAATTGATGTACAAATACAAATAGTAGATAAATAAATAAATAGTATAAAGATGGACCATAGAATTTCTAAGAACTGTAACCTTGCAGCTTCTTTATCTCTCCCTAACAAAAAAGATTTCATCAAAGAGAGCACCATTTCTTGAAAGTCTTAGGGATAAAGGTTCCCTTCCCCTTGGCATATTTCACCTATCTTATTTATACAGTTGGTTGTAAAACTTCTTTTGGGAGAAGAGAATAATGGGAATTCTGTGCTAGCTGGTTAAAGTCACACCTAGGAATCACCAAGCTGTTTTTTTCATCTTAAACTGAGATTAGCCATTGAAGAGTATATCTATTTTGAAATGCTTTCTTTTCTTTCTTTCTTTCTTTTTTTTTTTTTGAAATGCTTTCTTTTCAAAAGATTTTCTTTTGGTAAATCAACTCATACAATATTGTGTTGTATCAATTTAGGGGGAAAAAAAGAATTCCTAATAGAACAAAGACATTTCAATGGAACTTGCCACTAGAGGACAGCATATGTCCTGAGACAGGTCTATCTTAAATGGAAATCAGCAATATTCAATTACTAGTTGCCTGATGTGTCTCTCAAAAAAAATGATACTTCCTCTAGTTTTCATTAGAAAATAGTGTGTCAGATTTGAATCAGGCAGAACAAATATTAATAGCTTAAGTGTTATATGGGGGAAAAAACCAATCAGTCAGAAATTTCCTCTTCACAAGACCTAATACAACAACAAAAACAATGACAACAACAACTGAAGACAATGTCTTGATGTCCTGATTCTGGGTACAGAAGGAAAGTGTTTGTGATTTCATTGATTTAGGGAACTTCCAATGAGAGCTTCCTCCAACAAATCAGACCAGCTTCTCTTCTGCAACTTTCAATTACAGAGTGTCACCTGGGATCCTGAAAGATTAAATAATGTGTCCAGGGTCACTCAGCCAATTATGAGTCAGACATAGATTTGAATTTTGGTCTTCTTTACTCTTACCTCTCTATTCATTAAACCATGCTGTATTTCAGAGTATGCACTTAAAGCAATAACTGATATTTGTATGGTGCTTTATGAAGAAATTTACATTAGCTTATTTGACCCTTAACATAATTCTTTGAGGCAGCTGTGAGGTACCATTAATGAGGGAACATAAGGATGGAAATGCTCAGTCTCATGCCTAGAGTCAAGAAGCAGAATTTGAACCCTGTCTTCCTGCCCTTAGGACCATCATGCCTTTAGGGCACCCATCTATGCTGCTTTTTCATGCTACTTTCCCTGGAGGAGGGCTGATTAGGTTAGGTTAAATCATTTTGTCTCCCCCAGAAATGGAGGATGAGCATTAGTTTAGTTTCTAATCAAATTCTAAAAAAGGATGCCCTACCTGTATCCTAAAAAGATCATAAAGGAGGGAAAGGGACTCACCTGTGCAAAAATGTTTGTGGCAGCTCTTGTTGTAGTGGCAAGAAACTGGAAACTAAATGGATGCCCATTAGCTGGAGAATGGCTGAATAAATTATGATACATGAATGTTATAGAATATTATTGTTCTATAAGAAATGATCAATGGGATGATTTCAGAAAGACCTGGAGAGACTTGCATGAACTGATGCTAAGTGAAGTAAGCAGGATGTCATTGTACATGGCAAAAGGAAGATTCTTATGATGATCAGTTCTAATGAACGTGGCTCTTTTCAATGATGAGATGATTCAGGCCAGTTCCAAGGGTCTTGTGATGGAGAAAACCATCTGCACCCAGAGAGAGGATTGCGAGAACTGAGTCTGGATCACAACATAGTATTTTGTCTGGATCTGCTCACAGGAGGACTTTAGTACCAGCTTGAGCCCTGATCTTGGGTGAGGAGTGAAGAAGTGGGATTCAAGAGGATATTAAAAGAGGAGTCCATTTATTCATGGAAACTCTAAACCTTATATACTCTATGCCTATGTAATGCACTTATATAACCATAGGACACTGTCCATGTGCCAGCCATAAAATACTACCCATGTGCTACTACATAAACAATTTGCTGTTATATACAGATGTTTCCTTGCCATGTCAGCATAACTCTGCTTCAAGTACAACCCAGGTTGTCATGCCCCCTGACTTTTCAGGAAGGCTGAGATGCCCTTGGGAGAATGGGGAGCCAAATCAGATACATCAGCAGAGTTCCTTACTGGACTAAAGGGTTTTATGCCTCACCCAGAGTTCCCCACTATCTGTGGTCCTCAAAATCTCCCCCTTTCTTTTGTTTTAATTGTAGCAGGCATACATAAGTGGTTAAATCCATAAAACCAAAACTAAGTTTCAGCATGGGGGAAATCACACAGCCAAGTAATAATATAACAAACAATATGAGTAAACAAGATATTATAAAAGACTTCCAAGAATCCCAGAAGGAAGGTATAGAAAATAAATACTGTCTTGTGTCTCTAATCCATTGAGCCACCTCATGTAGGTAGTGTATGTTTGTGGTCACCTGTTGCAAGTTATTGATATACATAAAACAAGAGGCATTCACAACCACACATATACCTCCTTTAGCAGCTGAAAGATAGTCCAAAGCCAATCTCTTGTCCATGACTTCATGTGCCAGGGAATCCAATGATTCCTGCAGGTTTTGAAGTTTAATTGCCATACACTTAAGGCTAACAGTCATGCTCTTTCAGGGGTGGGCATAGTCAGAGAGGGAACCACCTGATGCTTTCTGGGTCTTCTCCTTCATTTCAAGGGACTTCTCTTTTTCCATCTCTCTTTGATGAATGAGGCATATATAGAGCATCGGCACTCATCGATTCCTTTTCCATCTGTAGAGACACAAGCAAACCTTCTCCCCCAAGCTGTTTATCTATCTGGTCCCTTAACTGCAAAGGGCTGTATAAGGAATTCAGTGATCACCTGGGCCATCTCTTTTGCCTCTGGATACTGCAAAAGTAAATCCTGAGAAGGTATCCATGATAATGTGGATTAAAGACAGTCAGCCAAAGTATTTATTGGAATCTTGAAATATTTTCATAAAGGTTTCCCCTTTATCTTGTTTTCTTGGGAGAGTGCCCCATGTAATGGCAGAAGCAGTTTGCTTATATTCTGCCAAAGGGTAATTAATCTGCATTAAAATGTCTGCATAAGGACCTACACCTGCCAATTGGTCAATGGTGGGTTGTATATTAACTCCAGGCTGCTTATTTCATTAGGCTTGTGTTTGATAGTTGTGTTCACTATACCCAGGAAGCCACAACAGAGGCTGTCTAAGTTCTAAACATGCTTTTGCTATGGATTTCCAATTATTATTGGTTAGGATTTCATAAGCCAAATTCTCTAACAGCATCCTAACATAAGGTGATGTAGGCCCACAGAGGGTACAATCCTTTTTCAGATCTTTGATAACTTCCCAATCAAAAGGAGTGTGTCTTCTCCTGGTTTGACTGGGGCACAATAGGGTCCATTTCTTCAATAAAGGCTTCTTCAAATACTATTCTCACTCCAAATGTATCCTGTCCCTCATCTCTTGCCTTAACTAGTGCCTCCAGTAATTAGGACATAGGAGGAGGAGAGGCTGGCAGTGTTGGCAATGCCAATGATACCATTGCCCTTCCTGTTTTTCTGTCTCCTGACCACAAATGTGGAGTTGAGGGAAGAGGATAAGAAAATAGTGGATCAGGAAGTAGGGGATATACCAGGGGCACAGATGCAGGGGGAAGTAGAGGCAGTCTGAGAAATGAAGAAGTGCCCCATCCCCCAAACTTCCCAGTGCCATCTTTGCCTTTGTCTTTGTTCAATGTGCCTCACCCTTTAGAGTTGTTGGCACCATCTTTTTGTTTGTTTTCCTCATCTTCCTTTGTTTGACACCCTACACTAAAAGTCTTCTTTTTGTTGATAATATGTAAGATCTCTCAAAGCCAATTTTATTACATTGTGCATAAAGAATGTGTTCTTGGAGATTAAACCAGAACCATAGTATGATAGTATTCAGTTAATTGTTCTCTCACTATCTTCCACTTCTCTGGCTCCAACATCTCCACCTTAGGGACGGGCACTTCACATTATCTAAGAACTCAGCGATCTGCTTCTGAGTTACTTACAAACCTTGCTCTCTTATTAACCTAACCAAGCATTTTTTATACTTCCCTCCAGAGGGAGGCTCCTTTGTTAGCATTTGCCCTATTTCAGCTGAAAAATGAAAGTGACTATATTAGCCCTTGCTGAATCTTCCTGTTACCTATTTATACTTACCCTGTTTCTGGGTACCAGGATTCCCCACCCGAACTTGCACTATTTTAGTTAACCAAGCTGCTTCATGCCCCATGTTGGGTGCCAACCATAAGATACTGCACATGCAACCACATAAACTACTTGCTATTATATGTTTCCTTGTTATGTCAGCATAACTCTGCTTGAAGTACAACACAGGTTGTCACTCCCCCAACTTCTCAGGAAGGCCCTGCCTTTAGGGGGAATGGGGAGCCAAACCAGACATGTCAGCAGGGTTCCTCAATGGACTAGAGGGTTTTATGTCTTGCCCAGTGTTCCCCACTATCTGTGGTCCTCAACAATATTTTAACTCTTTTTATTGTTGTTTGCTTGCATTTTGTTTTCTTTCTCATTTTTCCCCTTTTTGATCTGATTTTTCTTGTGCAGCATGATAATTGCAGAAATATGTATAGAAGAATTGCACACACACACACACACACACACACACACACACACACACAAGAATGCCCTAGTGACCCTTGGACAAATATCATTCAGCAAAATAAAATGTAGGAAAATGATTCAATTACTCTCTATGGTGATGATAATGGAAATTCAAAGTAATAGTTTACTCATTAGCACTTAGGCTCTGCCCAACTCACCTTCTGACAATGTTGGGCTCCCAAGGGCACTGCTCCAGCTCCTCTCTAGTTCTAGGACCTCCTGAGGAGTCAAGAAGATTGCCTTTCTCCCAAGGCCCCATCCAATGTGTTCCCTTGAAAATCATTGTACTTAATTCTTCCTCAGTATCATCTATCTAATATCAGTGAACAAAGCTTTGACAGAAGAACTTTATTGAGAAAATATGATAAGAAGCTAACCTGAAGCTTATTTTCTTTTGGTCTCTAGGAGGAAAGGACTCAAACATAAATAAGGGAATACCAAAAGTGTTTACTTTTGTTTTTTGAAACAATAGGGACTGACTTGCCCAGGGTCATGCAGATAGTAAATATCTGAGGCCAGTTTTGACCTCAAGACTTCCTGACTTCAGGTTGGATTCTCTATTCATTGCCACCTAACTGTCCCAACCAAGTTCACTTTTTGGGGTTGCATTAAAAATGTATACAATTGTGCTTGAAAAACTTGGTGTCAGAGGTATTAGGTTGATTCACTATTGGTTTGGGTGAAGATGGCTGTTTCCTCACTGGGGTTCAGCTACTATGGCTACTGACAAAATCTTGCTATGAACTCCAGTTGCTGGATCTCCAATGGATCTTCTAATATTTTCAAAACTCAAGATATCATAACTTGATTCTCTCAAGCAGTCACAGACATTTAGTTGGTGCCTGTTATGTACCAGGCACTGTGCTAAACACTGGGGATGCAGATTTGAAAAAAGAAAAATAATCCCTGTCCTCAAAGAGTTTACAATCTATTGGGAAAGACATTACACAGAAAGTAGAGGCAAAGGAAAAAGGGGAAAAGAAGATACTTGATGTGAGGGCTTGATGCAGAAATCCAAAGGATTTTACCTGGGTGGGAAATAAAGAAATAGCTAGCCTGGGCTCCCTCCTTACATGGAGATTTGGGGATAACCTTTCTAATCCACCTGTCTAATTAGAGGGGTGCCAGGAACAGAGGGGACTGAGAAAGTTTGCATACTAAACCTGATGAGATTTGTTGGTGATAGTCACACACCCAAGATTTGGAAAGAATGGACACAATAGAGACAAAAAAGAAATACATACATTTATGGCCATATAGCAGCCTGAAGGGGGAGATAAGGTAGTTTTAGCAATACCACCTAGAAGTCTGCAATATTTCCTCCTCCTCACTTGACAACTGCCAGATAGAGGGACAGAACCTGAAGTACCAAATCTCCATGTTAGTAGATGCCAGGCAGAGCCAATTGTACATGCTTCAAGGACAGGGCATTGATTGTTCAGTCTCCATCCTCCTCCTCCTCCTTTTTCTCTTCCTCCTCCTCCTCCTCATGGTCATAGCTAGTAATAAATATGTAATATTTTGCAAAGATTACCTAATTTTATCTTTATAACAACCCTTGGAGATAGGTACTTTTTTTTTAGCTTTTTATTATCAAAATATATGCAGTTTTCAACATTCACTTTTGTAAAACCTTGTGTTCCAAATTTTTTCTCTCTCCCTTCTCCTACACCTCCTTTAGACAGCAAATAATCCAATATATGTTAAACATATACAATTCTTCTACATGTTTCCACAATTATCATGCCACACAAGAAACATCAAATCAAAAAGGAAAAAATTGAGAAAGCAAAAAGCAAGTGAAAACAACAAAAAAGTGAAAATATTATGTTGTGATCCACATTTAGTCTCCACAGTCCTCTTTCTGTATGCAAATGGCTCTCTCC
This sequence comes from Myrmecobius fasciatus, assembly GCA_023553655.1. Taxonomy (NCBI): domain Eukaryota; kingdom Metazoa; phylum Chordata; class Mammalia; order Dasyuromorphia; family Myrmecobiidae; genus Myrmecobius; species Myrmecobius fasciatus. The sequence goes on from JAJPUD010003510.1 coordinate 72,178, forward strand.
ATCATAAGACCTTATTGCAGAAAAGAGCCAGGTCCATCTGAATTGATCATCATATAGTCTTGTTGCCATGTACAATGATCTCCTGGTTCTGCTCATTTCGCTCAGCGTCAGTTCATGCAAGTCTCTCCAGTTCCTCTCTGAAATCATCCTGCTGGTCATTTCTTACAGAGCAATAATATTCTATGACATTCATGTACCATAATTTATTCAGCCATTCTCCAATTGATGGGCATCCATTCAGTTTCCAGTTTCTAGTCACTACAAAAAGGGCTGCCACAAACATTCTTGCACATGTGGGTCCCTTTCCCTCCTTTAAGATCTCTTTGGGATATAAGCCCAGTAGAGTTCCATATTGCTCTCTAGAATTGGATCAGTTCACAACTTTACCAACCATGTATTAATGTCTCAGCTTTCCCAGTCCTCAACATTTATCATTATCTTCTCCTGTCATCTTAGCTGATCTGAAAGATATATAGTGGCAGATAAGTACTATTTTTTTTTTTTTTTTTTACAAATTTTACATTTCCTCATTTTTCCAATTGAGGAAACTAAGAAATTAAGCAATTAGCCCAGAGATATATAGCTGATATAGTATCTGAGGCTGGATTTGAACTCAGGTATTCCTGAGCCTGTATCTACATTCCAGCTATTTGTTGTAAGTGATTTCTGCCTACTTTTCCCATTCCCTACTCAAGTAAGAAATCATATTCTTTCAATGCCTGTCACAAATGCTTAGGGTTTTTTGTTTTGATTTTTGAGGCAATTGGGGTAAAGTGATTTGCCCAGGATAAGACACTTTTACGTGTCTGAGAACATATTTGAATTCAGGTCCTCCTGATTCTAGGGCCAGTGCTCTATCCACTGAGCCATTTAGCTGCCCCATATGCAAATGCTTGTTGATCAGTTGATTGGTTGGATGATTGTAGAAACTTTTGAATTACTGGGCTTTTTTTCTTTTTCAAGTGATAGCCTTTGAAGAAAGTTTGTATTCATTGATTAAATTTTTCATTACTTCTTAATGCATATTTAAACAATGAAGACTATGCTTTTAAGAAAACAGCATTGCATAAGTGATGTGGTATTGAGAGCTAGGAATCATCTTCCAGATGTCAAACACTAATGATAGTATTAAATGAACATCAATCAGGTAGTTAGCTATTCAATCACCTTTCCATGAAGCAACCTTGGCAAAGTGGAAAGAGAATTGCTTCTAGAGTCAGAAAGACCTGTGTTTGAGGGCTCCTTGAAAGACATAATAGCTATATGGCTATAAGCAAATTATTTAACTTCTTATTACCCCTTGGTTAAGTTCTAAGACTATAAATTACAAAATAATTATAGTTGATAATCCTTAGCCTCAGACCAATGAAAGCCAAGGCATTCATATCTCTTTATTCTCTCTATCTCCCATCCTCCTTCCTACAACCCTATTAATAACAGTGATGGAAATTTGAATATATATTAGTTCTAGCTGAAAGAATGTATTTGGCCTTACATTGCACCTGGAAACTACGCTCTGGTCCTTTCTTCACCACCACTCCTCTTTGTTTGGTTCCTCTCTCTTTTAAAAGGTCTCAATTTGAATGATGCAGCTGCCTAATCAATGATTAAAGCTAAATGTGCCTCATTTCTTAGCCTTAATCACTGATTGGGCAATCAAACTGAGACCTGTTAAAGAACTTATCTTAAAAGGACCAACTGCATTCATTGCATCCAGGGTCTTCTTCAGTTGTCCTGATCTAAATCTGGCCACTGGATCCAGGTGACCCCAAGGAGAAAGTGAGGCAGGTGACTTTGCGCATCCCTTCCTCAGTTAAATCCAATGCACTTGCATGCTATAACATCACCTCCAAATGCACAATTGATTTTTTGATCCAATTATTTATCACCCCTTTAAAATTTCACCTTGATGATTTTGGCCCCAAATTCTAGCAAATAATTCATTGTTCCTGGCTAAAGAAAAATGCCACCATATTCTTTAGAGTCTGGTTTATAACAACCCTCTCTTTGCCAATGTAGATGGGCTGTGAAATAGTATGAGCTGGTGATTGAGAGGGGATAGTGACTATTTCAAGTTCTCAAAATGAGAAATAATACAAAAAGAAGTCCTGGGATGTGTTAAAAACGGGATAGAGTTATTGTTCCTCCTTTCTCCCCAGAAATCTTTTAAATCTCTAGTTCTTCTGATGACCAGAACCAGAATAATTCATTCAGTCCCTGGGAGGGCTCCCTTAGAAAACAGTCTACTAATGCTCCAGGAATTTGGGGGAGAGAGGTTGGTGGAGGGGGGAGCAGCAAGAATCCATCACTTTACAGTTCAATGGTAAGGGTTAGGGAACTCAGTTTGCATCTGTACTCTGAATCAAAAGCTTTGGCTTATTCTGTGATGATGCTTTCTATGATAAACTCAAAGGAGGAAATCAAATTTAGCCAACATCAACCACTTATCAGTTTTGGTTCTGCATTCTAAGATCTTTTAAAATTCTATGATCTTTTAAGTTTCAGCATAAAGAAGAACTTAAAAGGAACAGGGACTGTGTAGTGCTAAGGTTCTAAACCAGCTTCTGTTCCTTTGGGCAGAATGAGGAGGTGGGAAAAATGAGGGGGAAGGGTAATTTAGGGGCAAACACCCAATCAACATTTCTTGTCTACAGTTTCTGTGGTTTGCAGTGTTTCTAGCTCAGGCCTGTGAGTTCTATTTCTGGTATTGCTACTGAATTGCTGAGTTATAACAGAGAAAGTCATTTGACCTTTGAAATAATACTTTATGTAATAGAGACATCATGAGACTTGAATGTTTTCAGAGCCCTTGGAGATTTTCACCAGTCAGGGTGCTGTGTGGGCACTTTCCATGCCAGTTCCGTTTTTAATGGGCTACCAGGATTCACCTTCATTGGGTTTTTTATGCAACCAAGCTTCTGTCTTCCGAATTCAAAAAAATCATTTATGGGGACACAGATTGAGGAGATTATGTGGGAACCATAAGGGTTCCCCACAATACTTCCCCTCACAGTATTACCCTATGGAGCATTTGTAAAGTATTTCCATTAGATTAAGAACAGGACATTTCCTAGGAGTTCAGAGAATGAGTCTGAAGAGGAAGACTTAGATTTCTGATACTTCTGTGGCAATGGATCCGTTTTTAAAAATTTCTTGGTGTTCCTGGCAATTCCCAAGTGATGGACAATGGAAGAATTTCATTGGTAAAAGAGGTCTCCATATCCAGAGACCCCAATATTTATGAAGTCATAGTCTGGGCAAAACAAAATTGGAATTAGAAGAAAAAGTAAGAGATATGGGTCCCAGATAAGTTAATGGACTTGTCTAAGATCCTAAGTTAAAGATAGAGATTTGATCCCAGATCACTTGGCTCTCAAAACAATGCTCTTTCCATTAGTCCATGGTTATAAAAACTGGGGGGTGAGTAGATTCCTTTATTAAGTGTGTGTGTATGAGAGGATAGGTGTTTTTTGGGGGGAGGATGGAATGGGCAATGGATATTGATATAACACAACAAAGGATAAGGAAAATTGAAAGGCAATACCTGTATTGGGGAGTAGCCTGGAATGCATTGGCCCCCTACTGAAGACACTAAAGAAAAAAAAAAGTTATCGAAGGATTAAGGAGTCTCTAAATAGGGGATCCCTTGCAAAGGAAAAGTAAAAGTCTTTATATTTCTTTTAGAAATATCCTAATTAATTATTTCCAATTTATAAAAATAATACTAGGCTTTTGGAACCACCTTTTTGAGCATTTGACCTTCCATTGTTCTCCACTGCTGGCCTAAGCTCCCACATGTACCACCCTTTTTATAGAAACCAGTTATGTTATAGAACTTTATAAAAAATGTTTGAACTTCACTGAAGTCCCACTATACCCAGGTTTGCCAGGAAATCAGGCTAGGAATGGGTATGCTGATAAAACAAAACAAAACAAAATAAAAAACAAGTTTGAAAGGTTCAGATTTAGCTGTTCCTACTAATGAACATCATTACCTGGAAATACCTTATGATTATGCATAATTAAAATATTAGGGTGGCTGTAAATTTGAGCAATTGATAGAAGAAAGAATTTGATAAAAGGAGAAAAAATAGAATGAGGGATTTTCCATCTTAACTTTTAGTTTTATGTTCATATTATGAAATAAAGTATGTGTGAATATATATGTATATATGTATACACACACATATATACACACAAGGTGATTATTTTGTTTCAATTCAATTAAAATATCCATTTTTGTTTATCTGATTCTCACAACTTTAATCTATGTATATATTGCAAATTCAGCATTTGTTTTATAATGTATGTGGGGTGGGTTAATTAATTACCTCTCAAGTAAAATGATTAAAATTTTTGGAATTATTTAATTTTATAAGTCTAGATGAACTAACTGATGTCAATAAATATCTTGACTGACTTAAAAAAAAATTCCTGGGTGGAAGGTAAGCTTGCTTGAGCCTTCAGTATGGAGGAGAAAGCAACACTGAAAATGGACCTTAGGGTGCTAAGATCAGACTTGTTATTTCCTGGGTGGTATGATTGGAGGGATGACAGGAGGGAAAGCCTCCCAGATCTGACTTCTGGATTTAGAGAAGATGCCTAGGGAAAGAAAAGAAACTCTAGCAAGTTTGATTTATTGCTAGGAAATGTAGTCAGCAGTCCTGAGGCATTACAAGATGGAATGAATTCTTCCTTTCCCCCCACCAAAGTCCATCTAGATATAAAGGACTTCCTCCTACCTGCTGGCCAATTATAAATGTAATCACAACAGACCCACACTCCTCACAGGAAGCAGTCACAGATTCAATCAAATGGAGGAATTTTATTTTATTTATTTTAACTAATTAAAGCTTTTTATTTAGAGAACATATGAGTGATTTTTCTACATTGACCTTTGCAAAATGTTTTTTTTTGTTGTTCCAAATTTTTCCCCTCCTTCCCCCCATCCCCTCCCCTAGATGACAGGTAGTCTATTACATGTTAAATATGTTAAATTATATGACAAATTCAATATATGCATACATATCTATACAGTTATCTTACTGTACAAGAAAAATGAGATCTAGAAAGAGAAAAAAAAAACAACTTAAGAAGGAAAACAAAATGTAAGCAAATATTCACAGAAAGCATTAAAATGCTGTGTTGTGGTCCACACTCAATTCCCACAGGCCTCTCCCTGTGTGTCTATGACTTTCTTTATCACTGAACAATTGGAACTGGTTTGAAGCATTTCATTGTTGAAGAGAGCCATGTCCATCAGAATTGATCATCATGTAATATTGTTGCCGTGTATAATGATTTCCTGATTCTGCTGATTTCCCTCAGCATCAGTTCATGCAAGTCTCTCCAGGCCTCTCTGAAATCGACCTGCTGGTCGTTTCTCACAGAACAATAATATTCCATAATATTCATATACCATAATTTATTCAGCCATTCTCCAATTGATGGGCATCCTTTCAGTTTCCAGTTTCTAGCCACTACAAAAAGGGCTGCCACAAACATTTTTGCACATGTGGGTCCCTTTCCCTCCTTTAAGATCTCTTTGGGATATAGGCCCAATCGAAACACTGCTGGGTCAAAGGGTATGCACAGTTTGATAACTTTTTGAGCATAGCTCCAGATTGCTCTCCAGAATGTTTGGATCCATTAACAGAAATTGAGAAATTTTAAAATGTGTAAACAAGATGTTTTATGTTTTGTAATCCCATTATAAATTATGAATCCTTCTGATTGCCTTAAGAAGGGAGAACCAGAAGCTAGTCAAACAAACTACCCCTATCCTGCCTGGGAAGTTTTATTACTGGAGCAAGTTAACAAAGAGGTCAGGTGGTAGCCCATAGCAAGATTTTACTGGAGAGAAGGAACCAGTATGGGACAAAGCCACATTCAGTAACTAGAAAATTTGAGTTAGTCAACTGTGGTCTGTGTGTGTCTTACTCCTAGAGTACACTAAATTTACTTTTTTTCCTTGAATTTTGTGTGTACTTTTAAGAGAATGTGCTTTAGGCCTTTTGAGAGGGGTGTTTTGTACAACTGTTTCTAAGTACCAATTTAGTAGTAAATAACCTTTTCCAAAAGCTCACAGTCTGGCTAATTATTGATGAAAAACAGAACTATGAATAATACCAGAAATTCAACCCTGCAATGTTACTTCTAGGACCCAGATAGTAAGAGAGCCAGCCTTTCTCTGCCAGGATAAATTTGAATGAGGAATAACTCCAGAAGGGTGCTGTACTAAGCCTTAGTGAATCTGAATTGTGGTAACTGTTTTAATCCTTCTATCTCTCATTAATTCCTTAAGCAGAAAACTACTTTGCTTGAGGTCTGAAAGTTTTCTCATAATCTCTAAGAGCTACCAGAGGAAGGCTCCTAGAATTTGTAGAATGAGGTCAGGAGGAGGGAGGAGTTTGAAGGAGTTATGTAGTCAGAGTTAAGCATGCAGTGGTTTATTCTCAGGGGAGAAAACTCCTACTATTTTCTTTCCAGTAATCAGATTTTCTAATTTGAACCTTCCCCCCACCCCCACCCCAATCCTTCTTCATACAGTAATAAAACAGGAAGGTAAAGGGGTGTTGAGAGAAAAATGGACAAATAGAAGCAGAGAGAGGACGGGAGAAAAGAGGAGGAAGAAGAAGAAATAGGGAAAGAAGGGAAAAGAGAGGAAGGCAGGAGAAAAAGGAGGAGAAAAGGGAGAGAAAGACACACACACACACACATATAGAAAGACATAAAGAAAGACAGAGAAAAAGAGAGAGACAGACAGAGAGACAGATTCAGAGAGACACACACACACAGATAGAGATCAAGACAGAGACAGAGAGACAGATTCAGAGAGACACACACACAGATAGAGATCGAGACAGAGACAGAGAGACAGAAGAGAGGGAAAGAGAGACAGAGAGAGGGGGAGAGAGAGAGACAGAGAGATTCAGAGAGAGAAAGACAGATACAGAAACAGAGAGAGACACACACACAGATAGAGATAGAGACAGAGACAGAGAGACAGAAGAGAGGGAAAGAGAGACACAGAGAGAGAGAGACAGACAGAGAGACAGATTCAGAGAGAGAAAGACAGATACAGAAACAGAGAGAGACATACACACAGATAGAGATAGAGACAGAGACAGAGAGACAGAAGAGAGGGAAAGAGAGACAGAGAGGGGGAGAGAGAGAGAGAGAGACAGAGACGGACAGAGACAAAGACAGAGACACACAGAGAGGCACAGAGAAAGAGAGAGACATGCACATACAGAGACAGAGACAGAGAGAGACACAGAGAAAGAGACAGAAAGAGAGAAGAAATACAGAGGTTGACTCATAGGTTTAAAGGGACAGGGTGCCTATTTCTACTAGGAAAATCAACCACAATTGTCCCCAAAGTCATCCAGTCAAAAACACCTCTCTTCCTCCCCAAGTCACACCCATAGCTGCCCTGAATTCCACTATTAGCAATTCATTCTTTCCTGTGAACCAGGGCTCTCTAAAATTCAGTTCCCTCTAAGAGGCCCCATTAAGTCCTGAACCCTTAGACTGAGTGAATGTTTTAGTCACCTTCCTCCAATCAGAGAAGCAGTCTAAGAGCCCTGGCATTCTCCCCCTGGTATGGACAAGGAGGAAAGGGCACACAGAGAAAGCTGCCTACTCTGTAATTTTGTTCCCTGCTGGCACTTCACGTGATGCCAGTCACACTTCATGTGCCACAATACCCAATACTCCCTGCCCCTTGTGAACGGGAGTGATGCTGGCCCTTGGGAGTTTATCCCTTCCCCCCTCCCTGTGGCTGGGTGCAGATAGGCCAGCAGCCAGTGGCTGTCCCCAGGTGCCCCGCTCAGGGCCACTACTTCTCCCCTGGGTCTGTCAGCACAGTTCCAGAAGGGTCTGACACTCTGATATTGTCTACCCCATTTTCTCTTGCAGTATATCAGGACCAGCCAGGAATTGACAAGCTGGCATGGCTGGGTGGAATATGACACTCAGCAATTCCCAGAGGGCTTTTCTCCCCTCAAGAATGCAGAGCCTTTGTTTTTGTTTTCATTTTACAGAAGAGGAAGCCAAGGGAGGAAGGGTTTAAGGGACTTTCCTGGGTTCACCAGCTGGCAGAGACCAGGCTTTCTGATGCAAGGTTGGGGTGACTCCTACTGTCCCAGCGAGACAAGTCCTGCTTCTAGAAGGCCTGGTCTCACTTCTGGGCTCTTGGACCTCTCTCCTGGCTTCCTCCCTGATGTTTATCCAGCTTGGTCTGGTCTCTACCTTCCATGTCCTTCTGACTGACTCCTGATTCCAGCTTCTTTTATTCTTGCTTGGTTCTCTGGTTCTGGAGGCCAAGGGACCACAGTGAAGGGAGCACGCTCAGCTGGTTTGAGCTGGGATTTTCCTGGCAAGGGTAACAGAGGAGTTGACCATTTCCTTCTCATTTTCCATTTGAGGAAACTAAGGCAAACAGGATTAAGTGTCTTGCTCAGGGTCACACACCTAGTAAGTATCTGGGGCTGGATTTGAACTCAGGAAGATGAATCTTCTTGACTCCAAGCCCAGTGTTCTATCCCCTGCACCACCTAGCTACCTCTGGAGTCATTATCTCAACTCTGTGATCCATGTGACCTAGGACAATTCACTTCCAAACTAGTTTCTTCTCCTATAAAATGAGAGATTGGACTAAATGATCCCTAGGTCCCTTCTGGATCTAAATCTATTATCTTATGATAGATAACACTTGGCTTAATTCCCTGTTTTGGTTCTGGTCTTAGAATATGGACTGATAGGGCTTCCATATCTCCTTCCATGGATCTTCCTAGAGAATCTTCTTGGAGAACTTCTCTTGAAGGACTGTGCTGATCTCTCAGAGCTGGGCTATCCACAGCCTGTAAGGTTACTCTGGTTTCTGGGACAGTTGTTGACCGGGATGTTAGGGAGGTGAATTGGATTTCAGTGAGGGAGGATTGTGCAAAAATCACCTGCCTCACTTTCCCCTCCAAACCTATCTGGGTCTGGTGGCCAGATAAAGATCAGGAAGACTGGAGATGTCTCTGGATGCAATGGGAGGCCTTGGCTTTTTAAGCAAAGATCTCAGTTTGACTGTGGCTGCACCCATTCAGTGATTCGGGCTAGCAACTGAGGCAAAGAATCTCTTCTTTCACCTAGTCAAAAACAAAAATCTAAATAAATCTGGTTTCTAGGGTAGCAGGGCACATCAGAGGTTTCCAGTCGGAGCTGGCTTAACTTGAATTTCAGTGATGGGTTTCTGCTCTCCTATTTACCTGTGTTCAATCCATTACCAGGGCTATCTCTGCCTGAATATCTGGTTCCTTTTGGGGCATAGGGTCCAAACTATTTGCTCAATTCTAGCTTGGACATTTATTAACTGCATGGCCTAGGGAAAATTACTTTATCTCTATGGGCCTCAGTGTTCTCATTTGTAAAACAAGAGGATTGAGTTAAGTAATTGCTAAAGTTCCTTCCAATCTTAAAATCAGTTATTTTCCACACTTTCCTCTTTTTGTCAATGATATTGCCATTCTCTCAACTTTAACTTTAATCTCTTCCTCAGATAATACACTTATAATTAATCAAGACTTATCAATTCTTCTGCAGTGTCTCACATCTTACCTGAACCATAGTCTGAAAAAGCAATAGTCTGAATGCCCGCAATATGGAATATTAGAAAGAGCACTGGATTTGTAATTCAGAGGTACAAATCCCAGACTCTGATTACCTATATTGGCTCTCAGTTTCTTTATCTATAAAAAATAGTAGTTGGATGCTTTGTAAAGCCCTTTCAACTCTAAATCTCTATTTCTTCTAAATGGTCAACCCATCTTTAATTTCTTTGTCTAGTGACGTATTTTCACTATATTAGGTGAACTTAATCTGGCATCCATAGAGCCCATAGGCAGATTTCAGGGATTCTGTGAACTTGAATGGAGAAATTACATCTTTATTTTCATTAATCTCCAACTGAAATTTAGCATTCCCTTCAATTGTGACTATAGGTATCAAATCATCATTCAGAAAAAGAGTCCATAGGCTTCATCAGTCAGAAGACAAAGAAAAGTTAAGAATCTCTGCACTAGATGAATATTTCTAAAGCAATGTCAGTGCTTTGCTCAAGAAACTTTCAATGATCTTCCATTGCCTACAGGACAAAATGCAAATTCTTTACGTTGGCATTCAAGGTCTCTCCCTGACTTTGTAGTTTCTTGCTCACCATTGCTGTACAAATACCCCAAGTTCCAGTAAAATGAGTTATTTGTGGCTCCTTCAAACAAATTTGATTTTTTCCTACCTCTGGGACTTTACATATGCTTGAAGGGCACTTCTTCCTCCCACTAATCACTACCTATTATGAAGTCTTCCCTGATCACTTTATTCAGAAGCACTCTTTCTTTTTATGAATTCCTATGTTTTTACTTTTCACAGCGCTTATCATCTATGACCTTATATTTAGTTATTTGTACACATGTCAAATCTATTTTAGATGTCAACTGTTCAAAAGTAAGACTTATGTCTTGTACATCTTTGTTTTCCTTGTAGTACCTTCAATATAGAAGGTACTTGAAAATTTTTCAGTAAATTTTCAAAGTACACATTTGAAAGGATAATAGAAAGAGTTAACAGAAATAGTTGCATTCAGTAGAATAGACCAGATGATAGAAAAAAAAACAATAATGGAGGTTCAGAACTCAAGTCACTCAAATCAGGTAATTTTCTTTCCAAAACAGCATTTGTCTGAGCAATTCATCTTCTTTTGAGCCATTCCTCATATTTATTTTTCTTGGTTCTTTTTCAAAATGGTCCTTGATCTGAAGCAGAGGCAAAAAAATTTCAATATACAAGATCATGATTTGGTCAAGGAGGATAGAGTCATTCCTATTGAATGCTCTCTAAGGATCATAAGTTGGCATTCTGGGAACTCATTTCCCTCAAATTCCTCTCTTCCCATTTTTTTAGGGGAGCATAATTACAAATTCTGGTCAGCTGCCACTATGAGTGACTTCTTTAGTTTTTATTTTTATTTATTTATTTTTTAGATTCTTCAGCTTGATTGAATCACCCAGATTTACTGGTAAGTGCAATGTATATTTCTTAGTTTATTTGTTATTGTGGTTTGGAGTATTTTAATCATGATGGCAATTGGCATATGTGTATGAAAGGGAAAGGAATGAAGAAGAAAAGATGTATCTTTATACACTTAAAATGTGGTTTTATTGTTTGGTCATGTCCAACACTTCCCGACCCCATGGGCTATGGTCCACCAATGCTCTCCATGGGGTTTTCTTAGCAGAAATATTGAAGTGGCTACCATTCCTTTTCCAGTGGACTAAGACAAACAGGGTTAAGTGACTTAACCAAGACTTTCCCGAGCTAGTGAGTGTCTGAGGTCATATTTAAAGTTAGGTCTTCTTGACTCCAGACCCAGCATTTTATCCATTGTGCTGCATCCTAGCTACCTCCATCTTTAAACATGCATATGTTTAAATTTAAGATGATAGATTTAAAGCTAGAAGAAGTCTCTGAAGTCATATGATTAAGCCTTTCTAATTTTTGGTCAAAGAAACCAAAGCCTAGAGGGGTTAGATTTTCTGTCCAAGGTCACAAGTCAACAAATCAACAAGCCTTTATTAAGCCCCTACTAGGAGCTATGCAAAGTACTGAAGATACAAAGAAAGGCAAAAAGACAGAGCTTGTTCTCAAGGAGTTTATAATCTACTGCAGGAGACAACATGCAAACCACCATGTGCAAACAAGATATATATGAGATGAATTGGAAATAATCACAGAAGGGAAGGTGGCTAGATGGCTGGAGATGAAGATGGGTCTAGGGTCAGAAAGCCCTGAATTCCAATCTGGCCAATCCATACTAGCTATGAGACCCTAGGCTCATTGGAAGAGATATTAGGGGGCATTGAGTTCAACCCCATTTTATTTTATAAATAAATGCTGGATGGCACAGTGGATAGAGTATCAAACCTTAAGTCGGAAAGATTGAGTTTAGATCTGATCTCAGATACTAAATAGCTGTGTAACTCTGGGCAAATTGTTTAACCCTGTTTGCCTCAGTTTCCTCATCTGTAAAATAAGCTGGAGAAGGAAATAGCAAACCACTCCAGCATCTTTGCCAAGAAAACCCCACAGTCATGAAGAGTTGGACACAATTGAAATGACTGAATATCACAATTTTGTGAAATCACAAAGGGAAAACACTAGAATTAAAGGAGATCCATCCACAAAGACTTTTTGTAGAAAGTGAGATCTTGATTGGGACATGAAGGAAGCCAAGAGGTGGAAGTAAGGTGGGACAGAACATCAGGCATGAAAGAAAGATAGCCCATGAAAATGCCCTGAGTCAGGAGATGGAATATTGTGTCACAGAGCTTGCAAATAGCAAAGGCAAGAGCTAAATCCAGCACTCTGGCTGCAAACTTAGCATTCTCAAAGAAATTCCTGGGCTTAAAAGAGAGGACCAGGCAGCTTCTGAAACTTCTACCCATGACCCATCTCTCTCAGGCTGGCTGTGTAATAGGGAAATAACTCTAGTCTAACTCAAAAGAAGCAGGGGAAAAACAGACTGATGTGAAAAGTAGCTGGGTCAAGGTTAAAGAGGGAATGCTGCTGATGAAATCACTCTGGACTTCCTTCCTCTCATCTCAGGGGACTGACTACGCTGGACTTTTCCCTAATTTAAACCTCCCTTAATTTAGGAAAAACAAAGTTTGTGAGACTTAGTAAAAATCTCTGCAGAAGAGTTTTCATCTCAGGAAGCAAAAAAGTGATGGACAAGGGAAATTTTGCAAAAATAATTTTTTCCCAATTTAATTTTCAAACATAAGGGGAAAGAAAAACTTAGTGGGAAAAATGACTATTGCTCTTATAATTTTTCCCACTAAGCTAGAGAGGAACAGATGATTGGGGAATTAGCAACTTGTTGCTATTCCCTTTTGGGAAAGGGAGCTTTTGCCTATTTGCTAATTACTTCTGGCATTTCTTTAATGGAATGTTTTAGGGACTTTGAGGTTTCCCCAGGAGCTTCTTAGTTTTTGCAGTGAGGATGCTACTGAATTCCTTACAGAATAGTTGCCCTCAAAAAAATCAAGACTTTTTACTTCCTGTCCTTAATCTCATCTATCTAGAATTTGCTAGAAATTTATTTTTCTGAAAGAGATTATACAATGAAAAATCTGTCAAATAAAAAAGGGAAAATGAGCCAGAACCAGCCAAGTGTAAAGGATAGGCAAGGCTGTTAAAGGAAAATTTGTCTTTTAAGGAAAAAATCAGTACATGATATGGGAAGGGGTTAAAATATAATTCCTTCTTTAGAGTCCAAGCTATTTTAGCCTTTTTCTTATTGAATTAACTGCTGCAGCTGGGCTGAAGTGATGAAGACTGGGTTCAAATCCAGCCTCTGACACTTATTACTTTTGTAACCTTGGGCAAGCCATGTCAGCCTCAGTTTCCTCATCTGTAAAATTGGCAGTTTCCATTTGCCAAGCAAATTAATAGGTAGGGGAAGGCCAGGACTAAGAGGCTATGTGGGAGAACTTATTTTCCCCTTTAGAACCTTTGATCTAAATTCCTATTTCACATACAAGAGTGTCTAGCAATAAGTTTCCCAGGGTTTGAGACATTCTATTTGAGTTCAATCTAGCTTTAGCCACTTATTAGCTTTGTGACTCTGTTTGCCTTAGTTCTGTAATATGGAAAATGAGCTGGATGAGAAAATGGTAAACCTCTTTAATATCTTTCTCAACAAAACCCTAAATGGGGGTTACATAGAGTCGGACATGACTGAACCACTACCAACAACAGCTAATTAATTAAGTTGTAAAATATTTCATTGGCAGGAAATGATTTCAGGTTTCTCCTGTCAGTTCCTTTTTGCCTCATTCTATCTCAGATGCCCGGTTGGCAGCTGAGCAGAAGCCACTTCAGCCAGGAGACCTTTAGTGAAAGGGACTTTGTGACAGGGGCAGAGAATGGTAAGATCACACTTTGCTGCCTATTAGCCTGCATCTTGCCTGGATCCATGGCAAAGGAGGAAATCTGATGAATTTGTTAAATATTAATGGCCTATCCAGCAATTCTGTCTGCCTGCATTATTAACCAAATAAGTCCATTTTCAATAGCAGAGTCAAAAGTCAGCCTGTATAGTGAAATCTTCCTAATTACTTATACTATTAGTCTAATCCAGAGACAGAATCATCTATTCCATCTCCTTTGTTTTATGTTCTTATCTTTATATAATGAGACATGCTAGTAAATGTTTTAACAACTGACTTTCTAGGAAAAAAAAAGTACACATAACAATGCAAATTAAAGATTCTCTTTTAGTTCGTTCTGTGATTTATGCAATTTTTCTATATATTATTTCTTCTCTGATATTATTTTGTCTTTTTTTTTTTTTTGAGGCAATTGGGGTTAAATGACTTATTCACAGTTTCATGGCTAGTGTTTGAGGCTGGATTTGAACTCAGATTCTTCTGACTCCAGGGCCACTATTTTATCCATGTGCCATCTACCTGCCCCTTGATGTTAATTTTAAAAATTGTCACAGCTTTGCGTTATTTTAAAAAAATTAAATTTTGTTTTTTAAATGAAAAAACAGTTTTTTTTCTCCTTCTGAATTCCTAGAGGGAAAAAAGGACAAAATCCTTTTGTAACAAGATGTATAATCAGACAAAACAAGTTTCTTTCTTTTTTTTTTTATTAAAGCTTTTTATTTGCAAAACATATGCATGGGTAATTTTTTAACACTGATCCTTGCAAAACTTTCTGTTCCAAATTTTTCCCTCCTCCCCCCCACCCCTCCCCTAGATGTCAGGTTAACAATACATGTTAACTATGTTAAAATATATAACAAATTCAATATATGTATACATATTTATACAGCTATCTTGCTGTGCAAGAAAAAGTTGGATTTACAAGAAGAAAAAACCTGAGAAGGAAAACAAAATGCAAACAAATATCAACAGAAAGTGTGAAAATGCTATGTCAAGGTCCCACAGGCCTCTCTCTGGGTGTAGATGGTTCTCTTCATCACTGCACAATTGGAACTGGTTTGAAACATCTCATTGCAAAATAAATTTCCAAATTGACCATGTCCAAAAATTTCCATCTCATTCCATTCATATTTAGTCTATTGTCTCTGTCAGAAGAGTTGGTAGCATTCTTCATCATTGGTCCTTTGCAATAATGATTGATCTTTGCATAAATCAAAATTCTTAGGTCTTTTAAAATTGCTTATTCTTGCAGTGTTGTTATTGTATAAATTGTTCTCCTATTTCTGCTCACTTTACTTTGCATTAATTCATACAAACTTTCCCAGGTTCCTCTAAACCTGTCCCTCCAAAATGAAACCTGCTAAACTGGTCTCAACATTTTCATATTTACAACTTCTTATCTCTGGTCAACTCAGGTCCACATTTTTAAATCCACTTATTCTATGAACTTACTTGTTTTTTAAAAAAATGGACAGTTTTGAAAAGGTGCTTCCTGTGGGGGATTATCTAGAAATCTGATTATCCTGTGTATTTTAAAATAAATTAGTTTTGGTCTTTGGTTTTCATTTGAAGTGTGTTGTTTTGTTTTCTCACCAACCAGTCTGTATTTGATTAAATAAATGTGTTTCATTTAAAAATCATCTCTTTACACAGTCTGATTAACAGCACATATTAAAGGATAGCGTTTTGTTATCAAGCTTTAAATAGCTAACGTTAATATGGTATCTACTATGTCCTAGGCACTGTATTAAATGCTTTACAATTATGTGTCTGTGTATGTGTGTCAGATTACCTTTATTCCTCACTGGACACGACCAAGGTGAAAGCTCTAAGTTTTCTTAAATAATATTAATTTTATAGAGACCAAAATCTGAGGCAACTGAAACATTTTCAAATCCTGTACATGCTAGAAGTATTTTGTCTTCTGAGTGTTCTGAACTAGATGCATTTCCATGACAGCAAAACTATATAACAACCAGAATATTCTAAGAAAAACTGTCTCCTGCCACAAGAATCTTCTCTTCTGAGTTTTCTGAGATGAGAGGTGTTTCCATAGAAAACAAGCCTGTAGTATCTGTAATGTTCTCCAGTCACAAATATCTTGTCCTTTGAATGTTATATAATTGACCTGACATTTCCTCCCCTACCCCTTCCTGGAGGTCTGAGGTCCCCTTTTGTTACACATTGCACATGCTTTCTGAATTCACTGATAAGTGGGGCTTTTACCCCCCTCTCCCACACATCTCCAAGCATACACATACAGGTCAATCTGGAGAGGGGAAGTAGATTAGAAAGTGGGAAGAGAAAGGGGAGTAGGGTAGGCAAGTCTAGAACTGTCTGTGGTCCCTTTTCCCAACCTGGGAAACTAGGAGTTGAAACTCATTCTCATTAATGTTCTTTTAATCTTACTCATTCTCTCCAGGTATCTTATACAAACTCCTTCTTTTATCAAAGACTAATCAGTTCATCCATTTGGCACCAAATTGGCAGATTATGCCATGTAGGACTTTCTCCTGTTCTTAGTCTATTTAATAGATGCTGAATAGAATTCTATTTAGTAGAGGCAGCCTGGGATTATGAAAAGTTCTGAACATGGAGTTAGGACAAATCTGATTTCCACTGATCTTTTCTGGATATATTACTTTGGGTAGTACACTTAAAGGAACTTCAGTTACCTCATTTAGAAACATATTTAATCCAATATTTACATGAAGTATTTGTGTCCATGGTAGATCATACTGGTCCAATCAACCACAGTTGGACACACTATTCCTTGGCTCCAACATAGAGATGCCATTTTGGTCTTCTTCAAGAATGGACAACCAACCAATCAGCCAACTCTATAAATCTGTAAGTGCTATATAATGTGAGTTGTTATTAATGTCCTTGTACTTACTGTTAGAACATCAAAGTATAATAAGTAATTTAATTCAATAAGCATATATTTAATGTGTGCTATATATCAGGTATTTTGTTTTTTTTTATTTTTTAGCTGAGGAAATTGAGGTTAAGTGACTTGCCCAGGGTCACACAACTAGGGAATCTTAAGTGTCTGAGACCAGATTTGAACTCAGGTCCTCCTGACTTAAGGGCTGGTGCTCTATCCACTGCGCCATCTAGCTGCCCCTGTATCAGGTATTTTGATAGGCACTTAGAGACTAAGACAAAAAATGAAACAATCTTTATCCTCAAGGAGCTTATATTCTATTGTGGGGAAACAACATGTATATTAAAAATGAACTGAAAATATACTCATGTAATTGTATTAATAAATACACAACTATATATGTAAATATGTAAATTTATACAAGTAATATAAAGAAGGGAACTAGTAATTAGGGGGATCAGGATAGACATTCTATTAGAGATGGCAGTGATGTTTTCCTCCCCTCTCAAAAACTTTCTTCTATCACCTGCTTCATTCATAGTCTACGTTAAATTTTTAAAATTACATTTTCCTTTTTTCTTCAGTTAGCAAGAATTTGTTTTCTTTTTTAACGTCTTCCCTTTTCCCCAATGGAGGAAATAGGAAAGAAAGATAAAACCCATGGCACTGGAATTTTGAAGGAAGCAGCCTGGTGCAGTGGAAATAACTTTTTCTCTGGAACCAGGAAAATCTGGGTTCAAAACTTGCCTCTGATGCTTGTTGTAGACAGATGATTTAAGGTCTCTGGGAAATGGTTTGGTCATCTGTTAAAAAAAAAAAAAGTTTCCCCTTTCCCTGTGTCAACAAAGAGATCAGACCTGTATCAGACAATGCATCTATCTGGGATCAAAGTGACTAGATATACAGGAAATAATACATTTAGTTAGGATCTATAGTCATTCTAGAAGGTACAGTTTTCTTCCATGAAGAAGCATCATCTCTCATGGAAGAAAGATGTGAAAGCTCTGGTCTCTGCAAAGGCACAGAGATTTGAACCCCAGCAGAGAACTGCACCACACAGTTTATAAGGACTCTTCAACATCAGGGTTAGTAGGTTCCTCTTTTGCCACATGTACTCTCTATGTCTGTGCCTCATTACTTTTGTGCCCATTCTCCCCATTATATTTGGGACAGTATTAGCCAGACTTTTGGAGAGAATGCTTTCATAACTTCTGTTCTTGCTCTACCATTTTAGTAAATACTTTTGCTAAAAAAGCCAATTATCTGGCTGATTGTTGATTGGAAGCACAAGGTGGGGGCTCATTAGTATTGGTAATGGAAACCTAGCTCCTCAAAATTGTCCTTAGAACTCTGAGACCAGTAGTGGTAGCTGCCCTCAGGGGAACTGGTCAGTCAATGCTAGTGGGAATTGAGAAAAGCATGTTATACCTTCTTAAAATGTAGTACCCAGTCCTGAATATGTTCTTAAGGTGTCATGATGTTGGTCTTTATGTGATCAGTGTCTTGCACATAGAAAGAGATTGCTAATTTTTTTTTGAAATGAATTAAAAGGGCAGGAGCTTAACCAATAACCTGCTCAATGCTGTTCAGAAATAAGTGTGCTGTCTCCCTTTTCTTTAGGTTTTATCATTTTTTATAAGCAATTATCTAAAGGGAGATGGGACTTTGCAGTCATGATTCACCTGAATTCACTGAACACCAGCAGGATGCCTTCTGCTTTGCCATTCACATCTCATCAGTCTCCTCAGTAGCTTCTGCCTCTCTGAAGGGCTGAAGGTGAAGCAAAAACTCTTCCCAAAGCCTTCAAATTTTCAACAGTCTCTTAATGGGCCACCAGATGCTCTGCTTGATTTCGTGGTTTCTTGGTTTCTCCATGAACTTCATGTTCCATCTGGCACCTTTCTTTCTCCAGCTTCCTTTTGTGTATTTTCTTCCTCTATTAAATTGTAAACTCCTTGAGGACAAGGAACTGTCTTTCTTTTTCTTGTTTTTGTCCCAGCACTTAGCACTGTGCCTGGCACATAGTTGGTGCTTAATAAATGTTTATTGATTCAATTTTATTTTATTTTCCATTCCAAATTTTCTTCCTTTCTTTCCCTTTCCCTTCCCCTATTCATTGAGAAGGCAAGAAAAGTAGAATTCATTATAGAAAAAATGACAGTCATTGTTATGGAAATGTTTTGCATGATTGCACATGCATAACCTATATTGAATTACCTGCATTCTCAGTGAAGGAGTGGGGCTAGGGAGGAAGAAAGGGAAAGAGTCTGGAACTCAAAGTTTCAGAAACAAATGTAAAAAAAATGTTTTTTTCATGTACCTGGGGAAAATAAAATACTAAATAAATTTTAAAAAGAAAAACATTATAGTCATGCTAAACAAATTTCTGCATTAGCAGTTTAACAAGAGTTTATCATATTATATTGTAACTGGGTTCATCCTCTAATAAACCAGCAGCTTGTTAAAGAAGCAGAGATGAGTTTGTGGTCATTAGAATATAGTTACCATCTAAAAGCACTGGGAACATTGCCAATATTTTAATAAGTGTTAGACATTGAAGTGGGACACTGATGATCTGATTACAATTTGGGATGAGAAAACAGAGAGATGTGTTTTTCTGAAAACACAGTGCTGGATCCCCATGGGAAGTTGGATTATGAGTTGTGTTTTGTGCAATAAGTTTACTTCCCACAATTTTGTCGGTATTTAAATGTCTTTACAATCTATCCAGCTACTTTCCTTTCTAGTTTTCTTACATATTTCTCCATTTTTCTCCATTTGTCTCCATTTATTATCCAGCCATTTTGGCCTATTTTCTCTTCTATGCATAGTTTTCTATCTTGTCTCCATGTCTTTGACGGCTGCCTGGAAGATATCCCCTTTTCACCTTTGGTTCTTGGAATCCCTGGTTCTTTCAAGGCCCAATTTAAGTTCTACTTTCTACAAAAAACCTTTCCCAATGTCCTAATCCTAGATGCTAGTATACTCTTTCCTCCAACTCCAAGGTATGTAATATACATATAACTATATATGCAATTGATATAGATTTTGAGGATTGTTTTATCAAATCCTGTTGAGTCAGGTACTCCTTGGCAAGAATAGTTACATCTTGCCTTTAGGGTTCAAGTGTTATGCCTAAGGAGCAGGGAGATAAATTTATCTGTTTATTTATAGAAATATGTTATTTTAAGCATTTTTCTCTTTTTAAACATTTTTTCCTTTTAAAATTTTGAGTTCCCAATTTTCTCCCTGCCTCCAACATGCTCCTTCACTCACTGTGAGGGCAATGGTATCAACTATCCATGTGAAATTATACAAAATATACCTCTATATTAGCCATATTTTTAAAAAAGAAGAAGAATAAAGTGAGAAAATTATACTTCAGTTTATGCTCAGAGTTCCTCAGTTCTCTTTCTGGAGGTGAATTACATTTTTTTTTTCCAGAATTAGTCCTTTGAAATTGTCTTGGATAATTGGATTGCTCAAAGTAACCAAGTCTTTCACAATTGGTCATCATTACAACATTGTTGTGTAGTGATTTCTTGATTCTTCTCATTTCATTTTGCATTAATTCATATAGGTTTTGCCATATTTTTCTGAAATGACCCACATGGTCATTTTTTAAAACACAGTGGTATTCCATCACAATCATATACCACAATTTTTTCACCTACTCCTCAATTGATGGTCATCCTCTCATTTCACATTTGAAGAAATTGAGGCAGAAAAAGGGCATCGAGGCTCCATAGTGGAAAGAATACCAGGCCTGGAGTCAGCAAGACCCATTAAATCTGGCCTCAGTCACTTACTAGCTGTTGGACCCTGGCCAAGTCATTTAACCCTGTTTGCCTCTGTGTCCTTATCTGTAAAATGAGCTAGGAAAGGAAATGGCAAATCACTATAGCATTTCTGCCAAGAAAACCCCAAGTGGGGTCATAAAGAGTCAGACATAATTGAAATAACTGAACAACAACAATATTATGTGCCAAGCATGTGGTAAGTGTTAGAGACACAGAAAACAAAAACAAAAACCCAAAAAAGTCCCTGTCCTCAAAAGCTTATAGTGTAACAGACAATTGTGCAAACAAATATAAGCAAAACAAAATATAAAAAACAAAAGGCATATATATAAGAAAGATATATGTTGTATACAGGAAAACTGGGAAATAATTAACCGAGGGAAAGCATTAGAATTGAGAGGGATTGGGAAAGGTTTCCAGTAAGAGATGGGATTTTAGATAAACTTAAAGGAAGCCAAAAATGTCAGAAGACAGAATAGAAGAGGAACAATGTTCCAAGTGTGGGGAACAGTCAGAAAAATGTCCAGAGCCCAGGTATGGAATGTCTTGTTTGTGGAATAGCCAGCGTTACTGGACAAAGAGTATCTGTTAGGGAGTAAGGTATAAGGAGACTGGAAAGGTAGGTGGGAGTTAGATTATGAAAGGTTTTGAATACTAAACAGCATTTTGCATTTGCTCCTGGAGGCAATGAAAGCCACTGAATTTCATTGAGTGACATGATCAGACGTACTTTAGAAAAATTACTGTAATGGAACAATGGAAGGTGAATTGAAGTGGAGAGAGACTTGAGGCTGGTAGACCCACCAGCACCTATTGCAAGAGGTAATGAGGACCTGCACTAGAGTGATAGCAGTGTCAGAAAAGAGAAGGGGGTTATCATATAGAAATTTGTTTAAAAGGATTGTACATGTATAACATATCAGATTGCTTGCTGTCTTTGTGGGGAGGGGTAAGGAAGGGAGGGACAAAAAATTTGGAACACAAAGTCTTCCAAAAATGAATGTTGAAAACTATCTTTACATGTATTGGAAAAATAAAATACTAATGAGAAAAAGAAAGAAAGAAAAAAGGAAGGGAGGGAAAAAAGAAAGAAATAAAAAAGGGAGGGAGGGAGGGATTAAAGAAAGGATGGGAAGGAGGAAAGAAGGAAGAAAGGAAAAAGAAAAAAGAAGAGAAGGGAGCATATTTTAGAGATGTCACAAGGGTGAAATCAACAGTCTTGGCAACAGATTGGGTGTGAGTAGTGAGAGATAGTGAGGAATCTAGGATATCTCTTAGATGGTGAGCTCAAGGGACCAGGAGAATGGGGCTATCCTCTAAAGTAATAGGGAAGGTAGGAGAAGGGGACAATTTAGGGGAAAAGATGAGTTCCATTTTGAACGTTATTAGTTCAAAATGTTACTGCTTATCCAGTTGAGCTATCTGAAAGGAAGTTGGAGATGCAAGAATGGAGGTCAGTAGAGAGATTGGAGCAGGACAAGTAGATTTGAGAATCATCAGCATAGAGAAGATAATTAAATCCATGGCAGCCAATGAGATTACCAAATGTAGTAGTATATAGGGAGAAGAAAAGGGGATCCAGGACAGAGCACTATGGTACATAGTTAGAAAGTGTGAAGTGAAAGAGATTTAGCAAAGGAAACAGAGGAGTACTCAGGTATGTCTTTATATTTGAGAATAATCTAGAATTTCATAATTATTTAAATTTGTTTTGTAGCTATTAGATAACTTTAATATAATTTTTGTTTAATGTATTCCTTGCAATAAATATTTGAGGAGCTTAGATTCACTTAGTACGTCTTCTGAAATAAAGGTTTATTTTAAACTTTTTTTGTGCTTCAGTCTGCTAAATGACGCCAACAAACCTGTTTTCAGAATGTTTTAAAATGTGTGAAATAAAATATATAGGATTACAAAAGAAATCAATTATATTGAAATACAGTGATGAAAATATTAAAAAAAATTTTTTTTTCACAGACCTCAAGTTGACCTTCTGCTCTAGAGAATTGTGTCAGATCAAAGCTCAAACATAAAAATGTTTTAAACATGAAATTCCTGCCCTTACTCTATAATAACCTCATGTGAGAGGGGTGGGCTATGGCTAGAAACAGATGAATTAACCTAGGGGTTAGCATCTTTTCAGAACTGGTTGTGCTAAGTTCTCATTTATTCACTTGGTCTTAAGGTTTTTCACAGGCAAGCAGTGTTCTCTGTATGCATTTCCTTCATGTAAGCCCTATTTTGCATAAGTAATTCTTAGCAATGTGCTATAAACTACTTATGTCCATGACTGTCTCTCCATTACCTTAGACAACAGACAACTCTAGCAACCCTGGCAACTCTTATCTTTCAGAGATTTAATGTTCTAAGATTCACAGTCATCCAGGATCAATCAATAAACATCACTTAAACTCCTATAGTAGGTAAAGCTGAATGTTGGAGTCACATAAAGAGGTAAAAGAGCTTTGTTTAATGGCAGAGACAACATGTAAATAAGCTATATATAGAACAAATTGGAAATAATGAACAGAGGAAAAGCTCCAGAATTGAGGGGGTTTGAGAAAGGTTTCCTGTAGAAGGTGGGATTTTAACTGGAACTTGAAAGAAGATAGGAGGTATAGCTGGGGAAGAAGAAAATTCCAAGTATAGTAAACAGTCAGTGGAAATCCCTGGAACTGGGAGATGTAATGTCTTGTTCAGGGAACTCTAAGGAGATCAATGGCATTGGATTGGAGTGATACTGCCTATTGAATAGTAGTGTTAAAAATATGACTCTGTGTGTGTGTGTGTGTGTGTGTGTGTGTGTGTGTGAACAGCCTAAGGTTGTTAGAGACCTTGCTCAAAAAACCAAAACAAAACAATTACCTAATGACTGACTGCCATAACATAGATGGAAAGAATAAATACAAAAATAGTTGAAAAGGAATGTTGAATGTTGTTCAAACAACAGGATAATTTCAGAAAGGCCTGAGTAGATTTACATGAACTGATGCTAAGTGAAGTAAATAGAACTGTTAAGGACCACACCTAAGTGCAAAACCCTGAAAGCCTGTAAAGAGTTTAAGGGAACTATACCCTTAAGGGGTGGGTGGATTCTCCAAAAGTCTCCACATCTAGGAATCATAACACCCTTGATGGAATTGCAAATAAGCCTTTACTGACCCAGATGGATTGGGAATGAAATAAATCTGAGGCAAGAGAGAAAAGGAGAGAGGTCAGAGAAAGCAATTGTCTCCTTGTATTGTTATCATCCTCTCAAGTGAAGGGATCTAGTCTGCAGGATCAAATTAGATCCCCAGCAGCCACTAGCAGGTTGCTATAGTAACATAGAACCAAGAGAACATCTTACATAGCAACAAGATTGTACAGTGATCAATTTTGATGGACGTGGCTCTTTTCAACTGCATTTGATTCAGGCCAGTTCCAATGGACTTGTGATGGAGAGAGCCATACAGAAAGAGGACAATGGGGACTGAGTGTGGATCACAACATCGTATTTTCACTTTTTTTGTTGTTGTTTGCTTGCTTTTTGGTTTCTCTCTCTCTCTCTTTTTTTTAATCTGATTTTTCTTCTGCAGTATGATAATTGTAGAAATACGTATAGAAGAATTGCACATTGGATTACTTGCCGTCTAAGGGAGGGGGTGGGGGAAAGGGAGGGAAAAATTAGGAACACAAGGTTTTACAAGACTGAATGTTGAAAACTATCTTTGCATGTATCTTTTTTTTTTAAATTAAAACTTTTTATTTACAAAACATATGCATGGGTAATATTTCAACATTTGACCCTTGCAAAACTTCTGTTCCAAATTTTTCCCTCCTTCTCTCCCCTCCCCTAGATGGCAAGTAGTCCAATACATGTTACATATGTTAAAATATATGTTAAATCCAATATATGTATACAAATTTATACAGTTATCTTACTGCACAAGAAAAATCAGATTTAGAAAGAAAAAAAACCCGAGAAGGAAAACAAAATGCAATTTGCATGTATTTTGAAAATAGAAAGCTATTATTTTAAAAAATGACTGTTGCTAAATTACAAAGAACAATCCTAATCCCAAAGAAGATATGAAGAAATAACCTTTCCCAAGTCCTTTGTAGAGGTGAGTTACATGGAACAATACATACAATGTCAGATTTTTAGGTATATTGATTGGTTCTTCTTTTTTTTTGTCTTTGAAAAAAATTCTTTGTTATATGGGATGGCCCTCTGAGAAGAGGTAAAAAGAAGAATATAGGAGAAAATATAAAAACAAAAGATATAAACAAAAATTTATTTCAAAACTAAAATAATATAAAACTATACAATTTCTCAAGTGTAATTTAACCTGCTCTCTTCTATACTCTTCAGTTCAGTACTGTCTATTTATTGTTGAATTGAGTGTCTTTCCCAGATGTGTATACTGATAAATTGTCTCCGTACATTAGAAATCCAATCTCACATGAAAGATGGCAACTCCCAATTGCCTATTTTGTGGATTATCCAGGCCTTTTGTTCCTCCTTTTTTTTCTGCCTTTTGGATGTTGATCAATTCAGCTCAGCTAGAGTTGAAGTAGGGGTCAGACTTGGTTCCTGTTAAATAACTGGTCAATTCAATTCAATGCAAGAAAGCATTTATAGAGAATTATGTGTTAAGCAAGGAAGCTATATTGCTCAGTGGTTAGAGCACTGAGTCTGGAGCCAGGAAGACCTATGGTCAAATCTGGTCTCAAATACTCACTGGCTGTGTGATTCTGGGCAAATCATTTAACCTGTATTAAATGGAATCCACTGGAAAAGGAAATGACAAACATTCTAGTATCTTTGCCAAGAAAATCTCATGGACAGTATTTTCCACTGGGTCTCAAAGAGTCAATGAGCAACTACAAATATGGTAAGCAGCAGAGACTGGAAGATCAACCTGCCCTCAGGGAGCTTACATTCTACTAGGGGAGAGTAACAAAAAGAGAACTGGGCAATATATTCACCTAGCACCAATTCAACCTTGACCATTCTCCTGAACCAAGGCAAATATCAGAGCTATCAATGGTTGGTCCCAGGATTTCCTCTCCCAGCAAATATATACCTCAGCATTTTGGTTAGTGTGAATATTGTTTGACTGGAGGCAGGTGAAAGGGTTCTTGACACAGTCACTCTCACATTGACCTCTGGAGTATTTAACCATATGGTCTAGGAACTTGGACTAAGAGATGATTGAGAAAAGGGGGAGAAATATTCTGAAATGGCTAGAGAATTTTGCTACATAACATTTGCGTTTGTTATTTTAATAAAAAATGCTGTACTGAAACCTGGGAAATGCATTAATGCTTAGACCTGGGACTCCTAACCTGGGGTCCAATGAATTTTTTTTTAGCATTTAAGTTTTTATTTTAGTTATTTTTATAGTATTTTATTTTTTCCAATTATATGTACAAACAATTTTACATTCATTTTTATAAAATTTTGAGTTCCAATTTTCCCTCCTCCCCTCCCTTCCCCTTTTCCTAAAATCATAAGCAATTTTACATGTTATATATATGCAGTGATGTAAAACATATTTCCACGTTAGTCATACTTCCTTCAAAAGGAAGAAAAACACACACCAAAAAATAAAATGAAAATAGCATGCTTGGATCTGCATTCAGTGTTCTTCAAATCCTTCTCTGAATGGGGATAGCATTTTCCATCATGAGTCTTCGTACAATAAGAGATAATGAGCAGAAAAACCTGGAAAGAGTTATATGAACTGATGCAAAGTAAAATGTAATTGCAACGTTGTATGATGATCACTATAAATTACTTTGCTCTTTTTTGTTTGTTTGTTTTGTTTTATTTTTAGCAATACAGTGATCCAAACAGTTGCAAATGTTTAGTGGGTCCTTTGCAACTGTTTGGATCACTATACAACACTATATCATTACATTTATATACCATAGCTTGTTCAGTCATTTCCCAATTGATGAGTACCCTTCAATATCCAATATTTTGCCACCACAAAAAGAGCTGCTATAGTAGCCCAAATATGATGCTGATAACTAAACTAGGAAGAGCTAAAAAAGAAAGGAAACTATAGACCAATTTTCCTAATGAATATCAATGTAAAAATTTTAAATAAAATATTAGCAAAGAGATTACAGTAATATATCACACGGACTATACATTATGAACAAGTGGGATTTATATCAGAAATTCAGGGTTGGTTCAATGTTAGGAAAATTATCAGCATGTAGTGCATATTGGTCCTTTTCCCTTTTTGAGTGATCTCTTTGGGATACAGACTAATTAGTGGTATTCCTAGTTTTAAAAATATACACAGTTTGGTTGCCAAATTACTCTCTATTGGTTGAATCTATTCACATCTCCACCAAGAGTTCATTAATGTTCCAATTTTCCCATATCCTCTCCAGCATTTATAATTTTCCTTTTCTGTCACATTAGCCAAATCTGATAGGTCATGGTCATGCCTCAGAATTGTTTTAATTTGATTTCTCTAATCAAAAATGATTTTAGAACTTTTTTCCATATGTTTATGGATAACTGATTTCTTTTTTGGAAAATTGCCTGATCATTCCTTTCACCATTTATCAAGAGAAGAATGACTTGTATTCTTACAAATTTGACTCAGAGATCTTTGCTGTAATGATTGCTTTCCAGCTTCCTAATTTCTTTTTGATCTTGATTGCATTAGTTTTACTAGTACAAAAGCATTTTAATTTAATATAATCAAAATTATCTATTTTATATTTTATATCTCCATTTCTATTTATTATTTCTCTGTCTCTTACTTGGTTATAAATTCTTCCCTTCTGCAAAAATAACTATTTCTTGCTTTCCTAATTTGCTTATGGCATCACCCATTATGTCTAACTCATGTATTCATTTTGATCTTGGTATACAGTGGAAGATGTAGGTCTATACCTACTTTCTGCCAATTGTTTTTTACTTTTCCCAGATGTTTTTGTTAAAACATCCCAGAGCCTAGGATCATTAGGTTTATCAAACACTAGATTATTATGGTCAGTTACTACTGTGTCTTATATGCCATCTCTATTCCACGGATCTACCACTTTATTTCTTAACTAGTGCTAGATAGATTTAATAATTACCATTTTATAATATAGTTTGAGAGCTGGTACTACTAGGCCATCTTTCTTTGCAGTTTTTCTCATTAATTTCCTTGATATTCTTGATCTTTTTTGTTCTTCCAAATGAATTTTGTTGTTATTTATTATAGTCTATAAAATATTTTTTGATAAAGGCCTCATTTCTAAAATATATAGAGAATTGTCTCCTATATATAAGAATTCAAGCCACTCTTCAATAGATAAGTGGTCAGGGGATATGAAAAATTTTCTTTTTTTTTAAATTTTATTTTATTTGCAAAACATATGTATGGGTAATTCTTCAACATTAATCCTTACATAGCTTTCTGTTACAGATTTTTCCCCCCAGCTCCCCACTCCTCCCTTAGACGGCAGGATATCCACTACATGTTAATTATGTTAAAAAAACTTGACAAATCGAATATATGTATACATATTTCCAAACTTATCATTGTTGTGCAAGAAAAATCGTATCTACATGAAAGACATCAGATAAAGGAAACACAATGTAAGCAAATATCAATCAAGAGTATGAGAATGTTATGTTGTGGTCCACATTTCACATCCCTCTCTCTGGGTGTATATGGCTTTCTTGAGTGAACAATTGGAAGTGGTTTGAAACATTTCATTGTTGAAGAGAGCCATGTCCATCAGAATTGATCGTCATATAGTATTGTTGTTGCCGTGTATAATGATCTCCTGGTTCTGCTCATTTAAGTCTCTCCAGGCCTCTCTGAAATCGTCCTGCTGGTCATTTCTTACAGAACAATAATATTCCATAATATTCATATACCAATTTTCAGATGATGAAATTAAAGCCATCTCTAGTCATATGAAAAGTTGCTCCAAATCACTATTGATCAGAGAAATGCAAATTAAGACAACTCTGAGGTACCACCACACACCTGTCAGATTGGCTAAGATGACAGGAAAAGATAATGATGAATGTTGGAGGGGATGTGGGAAGGCTGGGACACTAATACATTGTTGGTGGAGCTGTGAATGGATATAGCCATTCTGGAGAGCAATTTGGAACTATGCTCAAAAAGTTATCAAACTGCACATACCCTTTGACCCAGCAGTGTTTCTATTGGGCCTATATCCCAAAGAGATCTTAGAGGAGGGAAAGGGCCCCACATGTGCAAGAATGTTTGTGGCAGCCCTTTTTGTAGTGGCTAGAAACTGGAAACTGAAGGGATGCCCATCAATTGGAGAGTGGCTGAATAAATTATGGTATATGAATATTATGAAATATTATTGTTCGGTGAGAAATGACCAGCAGGACGATTTCAGAGAGGCCTGGAGAGACTTGCATGAAGTGATGCTGAGTGAAACGAGCAGAACCAGGAGATCATTATACACAGTAACAACAATATTACGTGACGATCAATTCTGATGGACATGGCTCTCTGCAACAAGGAATTGTCTCAAACCAGTTCCAATTGTTCAGTGAAGAAAACCATGTACACCCAGAGAGAGGGAAATGAAATATGGACCACAACATAACATTTTCATGCTTTCTATTGAGGTTTGCTTGCATTGTGTTTCCTTTTTCTGATTTTCTTTTTTTTCTTGTAGATAGGATTTTTCTTGCACAACTTGTCAAGTATTTCAACATTATTAACATGTAGTGGACTTCCTGCTATCTAGGGGAGGGGAAGGGACTGGGGGTAAAATTTGTAATGGAAAGCTTTGTAAAGATCAATGCTGGGGAACTACCCATACATATGTTACACAAATAAAAAGCTTTAGTAATAAATAAATAAATAAATAAACAAACAAATAAATAAATAAATAAATAAATAAAAAACAATAAAATAATTTTTGGTAATTTGACAGATATAGCACTGAATAAATAAATCATTTTGGGAAGAATTGCCATTTTTATTATATTGGCTCAGCCTACCTATGAACAATTGATATTTTTCCAATTGTTTAGATGAGTTTATTTGTATGAAAAAAGTTTTGTAATTATGTTCATATAATGCCTAGGTTTGTCTTGGCAGGTAGACTCCCAAATATTTTATATTATCTATAGTTATTTTAAATGAGATTTCTCTTTCTGTCTCTTGCTGTTGAGCTTTGTAAGATATAGAAATGCTGATGATTTATGTGGGTTTAATTTATATCCTGCAACTTCCCTAAAGTTGTTAATTATTTCATGGAGTTGTATAATTGATTCTCTAAGTAAATCATCATATCATCTGCAAAGAATGATAATTTTGTTTTCTCATTGCCTATTCTAATTGTTTCAATTTATTTTTCTTCTCTTATTGCTGTATCTAACATTTCTAGTACAATATTGAATAATAATGGTGATAATACACATTCTTGCTTCACCCTGATCTTATTGGGAAGAATTCTAGCTTATCTACATGACAGATAATGTTTGCTGATGGTTTTAGATAGATATTTCTTAGCATTTTAAGAAAAGCTCCTTTTATTCCTATTTTCTCTAGTGTGTTTTATAGGAATTGGTGCTGCATTTTGTCAAAAGCTTTTTCTACATCTGTTGAAAGAATCATATGATTTCTATTAGTTTTGCCACCAATATAATCCATTATGCTGATAGTTTCCCTAACATTGAAGCAATCCTGAATTTCTGGCATAAAGCCCACTTACTTGGTCATAATGTACGATCGTTATGATATATTGCTGAAATCTCCTGACTAATATTTTATTTAACATTTTTACATCAATATTTGTTGGAGTGAATACCTAGAGTATGAATTGAATATTCCACAAGCCAGGTGGAAAAATTTGCTTTGCAATTTTCATTTATTAATCTGAGAGCCAGAGTTTATATACAACTTTAAACTAGTGTTGTATTAATAGCAGTTACCTCCAGATGGCACTATGTACATTCCAGGGTTAATGTATAGACCATACTTGGACATTTCAGTTCTACCTTAACTAGCAATAACAAGATATTTTGTTATATAACAAGGTAACAATATATAGCAATAATAAGGTAAGGTAAATAACAGTAACTAATAACAAGGTATTTATCAAAACAGAATTGTAAATAGCACTAATTATCAATAACAATGTATTTGTCAAAACAGACTTGTAAAAATAGCATAGCTATGCTGCCTTGTTTCTGTCACTTGCATTCTCCATCAAGATTATCCTAAATTTATCTTGAGTATGTCTTTCATTCATTATTAAGGGAGGTGGTAAGTCAATGCTTTGAATTGTTTGCCTTTACAGAGAGCAGGTCTCAACTAATGCCTGAACTGGACTTTTTTTGTACATGGACTTATTCAATACTGACCCTTTACAATTATTCATTAGGAAAATTGGTCTGTAGTTTTCTTTCTTTTTTTAGCTCTTCCTGGTTTAGGTATCAGCATCATATTTGGGTCATAAAGGGAATTTTCTAGGTCTCCTTTGCTTATTTTTCCAAATTGTTTATGTAATATTGGAATTCATTTTTTTAAAAATGTTTCGTAGAGTTCATTTGTGAATTCATCTGGTCTTAAATTTTTTTTTCCTTAGGGAATTAATTGGTGATTTGTTCAATATCTTTCCTAAAATGGGGTTATTTATTCTTTTTCCTCTTCTGTCAATATGGGCTATTTATATTTTTATAAATAATCACTAATTTAGCTCAGATGACCAGATTTATTAACATATTATTAGTTAAAATATTTTCTGATGAATGTTTTAATAGACTTTTCATTGGTAGTGAATTCACCCTTTTCATTTTTGATATTGGGGATTTATTTTTTTTCTTTCTTTTTTAAACCAAATTAACCAATGGTTTATCTATCTTATTGGTTTTTGTTGTTGTTGTTGTTGTTCTTCCATAAAACCAGTTCAGTTTTATTGTTAGCTCAATTGTTTTCTTTCTTTTGATTTTATTAATCTCACCTTTGTTTTCAGGGTTTCCAATTTGGTGCTCAATTAGGGATTTTTAATTTGTTCTTTTTAAAGTTTTTTTTTAATTGTATGCCCAATCTGGTCTTTCTATTCTAGTATTTTATTGATTTTTTTTATTTTATTGATATAAGAATTTAGAGAAATGATTTTTCCCTCTAACTACTTCTTTGATTGTATCCCATAAGTTTTACAATATTGTCTCATTGTTGTCATTCTTTTTAATGAAAATGTTGACTGTTTCTATGATTTGTTCTTATTCTTTAGAATTAGATTATTTGATTTCCAATTAATTTTTAATCTATCTTTCCACTGCTTTTTGTTTAATGTAATTTTTATCATTTGATTTTGAGGCTTTTATGTTCTAATACATGGTCAATTTTTGAGTAAGTGCCATGTACTGCTAAGAAAAAAGAATATTCTTTTTCATTCTCATTCAATTTTCTCCAGAAGTTTGTCACATTTAACTTTTCTAGAACTCTATTCAACTCCTTAACTTCTTTCTTGATTATTTTGTGATTGGATTTATCTAGTTCTGAGAGAGGGCAGTTGAGGTCCCTGACCAGTGTAGTCTTTGCTCCCAGTTTTCCAAGGTGTTAGCATATTATCTGATAAACATCTTAAAAGTGTTTAAGGATTTTAACTGTGGTGAACTGAAAGGAAATAGCTTATTTACTTTTGACATTCTTATAGCACTTTCTTTTTAAAAAAAATTATTAAAGCTTTTTATTTTCAAAACATTTGCATAATTTCCAACATTCACTCTTGCAAAACCTTGTGTTCCAAATTTTTTCCCTCACTTCCCCCCCATGCCCTCCCCTAGATGGCAAGTAATCCAATATTTGTTAAACATGTGTATATTTCCACAATTATCATGTTGCACAAGAAAAATCAGAATAAAAAAAGAAAAAAATGTGAAAGAAAACAAAATGCAAGCAAACAACAACAAAAAAGTGAAAATACTATGTTGGAATCCACATTCAATCCCCACAGCTCTCTCTTTGGGTGCAGATGGCTTTCTTCATCACAAGTCCATTAGAACTGGCCTGAATCACCTCATTGTTTAAAAGAGCTACATTGATCATCTTGTATAGCACTTTCTTTCCCTTGAACTTCTAGTGAGAAAGTAAGATCAGAGATTGATTTCTCTCTTCTCTCCCTGCCCCCTAATCCCACTAGAAGTAATAATGTGGGCTATAAGCATATAGCAGCAAGAACATGTATTTGCCTAAGCGAGTCTTCCAATTGTTTTCCCTGAGCATGGACCAGTGACCAGTAATATTGAGAAATGAATGTTTTTAACTGGCAATAACTTTACCAGTTCAAAAGGGCAAGAGTTTCCAAGAAGTGGTGGTATTGTGGGAATCCCCTCCCTATCACTGGTGACCAATAAAAAATGTTATATCACTTTAACTATCCACATGATCATCAGCTGTGGGCTGTCTCTATAGGAGGTGCTCCAGTCTAGCAGATTAGGGAAGGTCCCTTTGATCAGCTCAATATGTAACTGATAGTTAAATACAGTGTTCCTCTATAGGATATTTGTACTTTCATAAGGGATGCAATATCTCTGAAGTAAAACAGAAAATGTCTCCAATGATAAAAAAAACTTTCAGAAATGGTAAGGGAAGGAGGAGTATCTTTGGACTAGTCAAACTTTTTGGTTCCAGATAGCTGCCTATAACAACAACTCTCTTTAAAGAAGCTATTCAAATCTAGTATCTCTGAGTCCTTCCATTTTGCCAGTCATTCACTAGTAATCCTTCACAAATAACATAGTAAGAATTCATTAGAGTTAACAGTACCAACCATTTTTATTTCTGCCATTAACTGTCTTCATAGAATAGAGATCAATATAAAGATAGCACCCAATAAACCCAGACCCTAAAATGGAATGTTATACACACACACACACACACACACACACACACACACACACACAATCTAGAAAATAGAGCGCAAATGCCAATTGTTTAGCAATTTATTCTGTGCCAAGCATCTGTTCCAAAAGGGAAAAAATACACTGGAAGGTGATGTCTACATCCTACCAATGGCTCTGCCAGGAGGGTTAGAAAGCCTTTAGCTGACTGTCAACTAAAATTAACTTTACAACAGCCAGGGATTACTACCTCTTCTAGAGCACCAAACACATGAAAGACTTCTGTAGGAGGAAATCAGACTTATTGTGCAAACAAGGTATTTCCTTTATTAGAGGATGGGACAGAATGGAGACTGTCTATAGTTAGTTCTAGATGAAGACCAACAAACATCCTTCTAGGTGGAGTTTATGACCATTAAAACACATCAACCATTAAGAAGAAATTGAGTGGGATAGCTAGATGGCACAGTGGATAGAACCCTGGTCCTGAAGTCAGGAGGACTTGAGTTCAAATCCAGCTCCAAACTTAATACTTACTAGCTGTGTGACCCTAAGCAAGTCACTTAACCCCAATAGCCTCACAAAAAAGAAGAAACTGAGACTGACACAATAAGTGTAATTCCTAGATATTAGATATTATTCTCCTGAGGATGTCTATCACTGCAAACTTACTGCCTCAAATTCAAATTTCCTTTTTGTCTTCAGGGCTTTTTACTTCATACAGTAGAATGTAAGTTTCTTGAATACCAAAAATTTTTCATTTTTGTCTTTGTATTCATAACATAGTATCTGACATGTAGGTTCTAAATAAATGTTTGTTAAATTGAATTGACCACATTTTTCCTTTGTGTGTGTGTGTGTGTCTTGTTTCTTGGCTTGCTTCACCGGGCTTTTTATTTTATTTTTAGTAGTTTTTATTGGTTTGAGAATTACCAGCAAGGAAAACTCCCTTTACCAATATAGTCTAGAATTTTCTTTCTTTTACAATTTTAGAGAGTTACCTAGGGACTGAAAGGTAAAGTGACTTGTCAAGAGTCACATGGCTATTTTGTGCCACAAACTCAGGCCTTTTTTGTTTGCTTGTCCTTGGTGGGGAAGTTCTTGATAAATGAGAATTTTATTTTTTTATTTGAAACTTTTGCCACTTTTTAAAAAAAATTAATATTTTTAATTTAATTTAATATAAAAACAATTTTATCATTCCTTTTTCAAATTTTGTATTTAAATTCTTTTCCTCCCTCTCTACCTATTCTTTTGAGGAAGCAAGCAATTTGACAAAGGTTTTCAAACACATTTTCATGTAAGCCATACTGTGAAAGAAAACAAGAACCAAAAAAAGCCATGAAAAATAAAGTAAAGAAAAAGTATCTTCATTTTCATTCAGGGTCTATCAGTTCTTTCTCTGGAG
Organism: Myrmecobius fasciatus; assembly: GCA_023553655.1. Taxonomy (NCBI): domain Eukaryota; kingdom Metazoa; phylum Chordata; class Mammalia; order Dasyuromorphia; family Myrmecobiidae; genus Myrmecobius; species Myrmecobius fasciatus. The sequence goes on from JAJPUD010003510.1 coordinate 107,114, forward strand.
ATGGACAGAATGTTTCATCATGTCTTTGATCATTGTGTTACTGAGAATAGCTAAGTTATTCATAGTAGTTTATTATATATTATTGCTATTATTGTGTACAATGTTCTCCTGGTTTTGGTCACTTCACTCAGCAATCTGTTAATGTAATTCTTCCTAGATTTTTCTGAGAGCATCCTGCTCATTATTTCTTACATAGCACAATAATCTTCTATCACATCAATTGTTCAGTCATTCCCCAACTGGTGGACATCTTCTAAATTTCAATTCTTTGCCACCCCTAAAGTAGGTGCTATAAATATTTTTGTACATATAAGTCCTTTTCCTACTTGTTTTTTATTTTTTTGGAACATAGTATTGTTATGGTCAGTGGTATTGCTTGGTCAAAAGGTATACATGATTTTACAGCTCTTTGGGATTAGTTCTAAATTGTTCTCCCAAATGGTTGAATCACTATACAACTTCAACAACAATATCTTAGTATTTAATTGTTCCCACATCCCCTTCAACATTTGTCAGGCACTTTATTTTAAACAGTCATTTAAAAAAAATTTGAGTTCCAAATTCTGTTCCTTCTTCCAGCCCTTCTCCTAGTTCTTGAGAAATGAAGCAATATGATGATCATTATACCTATGAGATTATAGAAAACATATTTTCATATTATTCATGTTGTTGGGTTTTTTTAAGACAAGAAAAGTAAAGAAAATTAAAAATAAATCTTTCAATTTGTATTAATTTCTTCAGTTATCTCTCTGGAGGTGATAGCATTTTTCATCATGAGTCCTTTGGAACTGTTGTGTTTCATTTTATTAATCAGAATAGTTGTTTTTCATATTGGATCATCATTACAATATTGCTTTAACTATGTACAATATCATCTGGTTCTATTCACTTCACTTTGCATCAGTTGAATTAAATCTTCCCAGGTTTTTCTGAAACTATCTCCCTTATCATTTCTAATAACACAATAATATTCCATCACAATCATAGACTTTTGAACTCTTTATGAGTCTGAAGTTATCTCTTTGATAGGGTTCTATACATGCTAAAAGATAAAAATAACTCCATGACTTAGGTATTATAATGGTTTTACAGACCATTAAAAAAAGTTTTTCAAATCTTTTTCCAGATTCTACCCTTTTCCCATCCCCCATTTGTATTGTCCCTGTCCTAAGTCCTCCTCATACCACCAGCCCTGCAATATACAGTCTCTGCTATCTCCTTTTTCTCTAGTTTTACTCTCCCAGACATCTAGTTGCCAACTTGACATAACACTTTTGAAACACTGGTAACCCTTGGCCCCTTAGAAATAGACCCAGAAGACTACCTATTAATTGAGGAATAGGTAAACAGGCTGTGGTATATGAATGTAATGGATTACTCTTGTGTTATAAGAAATGATGAGTAGGCAGATTTCTGAAATCCAGAAAGACTTATATGATACTGAGTGAAATGATCAGAACTAGAAAAATATTGTACATGGTAAAAGCAACATTGTGCAAGATCAACTATGATTGACTTAGCTTTGGTAACATAATGACCCAAGACAATAGCAAAAGATTCATGATGGAAAATGCTATCCAAAAAAATAATTGTGGCCTTTGAATGCAAACCAAAGGATACTATTTTTTTTTGTTTTATTTTTAGTGGAGTTAACCTTTTATTTTATTTCTTCTACAACATGACGAATGTGGAAATATCTTTGATTGCACACATATAGCCTATATCAAATTGCTTACCATCTTGGGGAAGAAGGAAAAAAGTTAGGAAGAAAACATTTAAACTCAAAATCTTAATAAAAGGAAATGTTAAAATTATCTTTCCATGTAATTGGAAAAAAATAAAATCCTATTTACAAAAAGAAAAAAAGGGGGAAAAAAGGAATAGATCCAGGAGGCCATGATTGCTAATGTAGCTTCTGCTACCCATGTTGGGTACCCAGGGAATAGGTTCAAATTCATGCTGTATAACTCTCTCTAGAATCCAGAATAATCCTTTCTTTTTCTTTTCTATTATTTGTCCTTCATTTCAGAAGAGAACCAATGACATCACAGGGTGATATCTTGACTCTTACATAAAATGGATTAAAGTAAGGCAGAGTTGAACAAAGTCATCAACCTCACTCTCTCTTCCAGTCATTGATGTCCAGTGACAAGACAAAAGTCTGTTTGTTTGTGGGTTTTTTTGTTTATTAAAGCTTTTAATTTACAGAACATATGAGTAATTTTTCTACATTGACCTTCGTAAAATCTTTTGTTCCAAATTTTTCCCCTCCTTCCCCCCATCCCCTCTCCTAGATGGCAGGTAGTCTAATACATGTTAAGTATGAAGACAAAAGTCTGTATGACTGGCAATGGTCTAGGATGGAGTAGTTGATCTTGGTGTCTTTGATATCTGACCAAGCTGTTAGACACTCCACAACACCTGTTTCAATCACCTTCTTGGCTGTTAGAACAAATTGTTCCTATCTGTCCGTTCCATTAGGGGACATTTTCATGTAATTGAGGTAAACTTCCTCCTTACAAGGTGATCATTGTCATTCATCTAGGTAAGAAAGAGCAAAATAAACTTTCTGTGATGAGCTGGACATTTGTTGAGAAACCTTAGGAGCCCAGGGCCTTTTTGTTTCATTTTATGAATTGATTTTCCTTGACCCAAATCAAATTTTTGTTTGGCCTAGATACAATGGGCTATTATCAATTTTCTTTCTTTTTTTAAAAAATAGATCTTTATTGGTATATCTTGTTTTTATATGACCTAGATTTTCTCCACTCCACTTCCCAGAGAATCATCATTCATGAACCTTTTTTTAAAAGAAAAAAAAAGTAGAGAAAAAATTACTAAAACCTATTATTTTGATAAAAATCTAATCACAACATAAGATTGCTAATCATAGCATTTGTTCAATGTAAAAAAGAAATATTATTTCTTTATAGACATCAATTCTACATAATGAATCATTGGAAGTAATCATTTTACATGGAAATCTAAACATTATCTTGCTCATACAACCTCTGTTTTGAAAACCTTATCTAAGCTGCATTCTGTCTGCCTAGGGACTATGATTTCTCACAGTGCTATATGGCTCAAAAATCTCTAATTGAGGAGCAGCTAGGTGGCACAGTGGTTACAGCATCAGCCCTGGAGTCAGGAGGACCTGAGTTCAAATCTGGTCTCAGACACTTAACCCTTCCTAGCTGTGTGTCCCTAGGCAAGTCACTTAACCCTAATTGCCTTACCAAAAAAAAAAAAAAAATCTAATCATTTTGGTAGTTAGGGTTAAGTGACTTGCCTAGAGTCACACAACTGGGAAGTATCTGAGACTGCATTTGAATGCAGGTCCTCCTGACTTGAGGACTGGTTTTCTATCTACTGCATCACATGTATTTCACAAATAGTTAATAATATTTCCAGAGTGATTTAAGATTTATAAAGTACTTTCTTTAAACAGCCCTGGGTGATAGAAGTACAGATATTATTTTAATTGTCATTTGTGAATAAGGAAACTAATAAGGTCTGAGTGCCAAGTCTTCTGACTTCAAACCCAGGGCTCTTTTTGCTATGATTGATCTATAATTTCCTCTGTATGTAGTGGAATAAATATGGCTTAGAGTGAAAAGAAGTTGGAAGGGTTGGTTCCGGCTGTACTTCTAAACAGCTGTATGATCCGGATCAAAACTACACCCCACCTCTTCCTCCCTGGAAGATAGTCTTTATAGCTGTTTTGTCTTACCAAGCCAAATGTTATTTTGCAACCAAGAAACAAATTCAGCAAGATTTTATATTCTCTTCCCATTTCAGGGTGACTAGGAAGCTGAAATTTGCTGTAGAAAATCATTCCCAGAAACTAGGTGGTTCTCATAGTTTTATAATTTCATCAAAAATACTGCTGTGTTGGTCACAAATTATATAAAATGTGATTTTATTAAAAATTATTTATTGAAGCTTATACAGTCTACAGATTAGAAAAGAGGAGAGTTTTGGCAGGGAGGGGAAAGCAAGAGCACATAAGATCTTGCAACATAGATTAAAGGCCCCTCTGTTAGGGATGATTTTAGTGTGGTCTTACTTGAAATAGGAGTATAGAGATAAAAATGCCTTCTAAAAGTCACATCTAGCTTGAGATTCTAAGGTCTCATTTCCTAAGGAAGAAAGGCCAGCTTTTCAAAAGTTGCTTTTGAGTGAATAAACTCCAAAGTACAAGCTACTTTTGGCATATGAGAAAGAGTCCTTAGCAACTCAAATTAATAACAAACTAATATCCTTCTTATTAAGGGAGGTGGGAGAGGTACTGGGTAGTATGAAATCAAAATGTTTCACAAATGTTAGGTTTTTTTTTTCCTTAACACTTAGTCAAAAGGAATAACAAAGTGGGTGGGCCTAGAGACAGGTATCTATTGTTCTGCCAGAGGGCGATATCAGGCAGCAGGCTAGCATTTATTAACTGCTTACTGTATGCCAGGTACTATGCTAAGCACTGGTGTGGTTCATTGGTCTGCCAGGGTCAAATGCTGATGACACATTTAGGAGATGTTTTAGAATGACTTTGTCCAGAGATTTTTGTGGGCCAGAGAGACAATTGGGGTTAAGTGATTGTGCAGAGTCAAGCAGCTAGGAAATGTTAAGTATCTGAGGTCACATTCTTTTTTTTTTTTTTTGATTGTTTTTAATTTTTTTTTTCTTGTGTTCTTTTTTTTTTTTTAAACTAAAGCTTTTTATTTTCAAAATATATTCATGGATAATTTTTTATATTTCCCTCTACAAAACCCTGTATTCTAATTTTTCCCCTCCCTTTCTCCATTTTCTCCCCCAGATATATGTTAAACATGTGAAATACTTGTGGTCATATTTGAACTCCTCCTGACTTCAGGACCAGTGCTTATCCATTCTACCATTTAGTTGTCCACCAGAGTACTTTTTAAATAATATATTACAATATCATGGGAGACTATAGGACTTAAGAACCAGAAAACTTACAGTAAATTTAAGCTGCTTCAGAAACTTGCAAGCTATGTGATTGTAGCGTCTTCCCCAATTTGAGCTTTGTTTCCTCATTTGTAAAATGGCATAATAATAATAATATACTACCTCTACCTCAGAGGAGTATTGTGAATCAGTATCCATAAAGTATTTAAGAGAAGGAACTTTGTATGGATTTCAATAGTGCAGAAAGGACAGCAAGACCTTTCAATGCTAAAGTTGCATTGTCTAGATCACTGCTTCTTGAAGTGTGGTCCAGATAACCCTGGGGGTCTCTGAAACCCTTTCAGAGGGTCTACAAATTCAAATTTAATTTTTATTTTTAATATGATAGAATATAACCCATACAAAAAAAACTTTTTGGAAAGATCCTCAATAATTTTTAATAGTATAAAAATACTGAGAACAAAAGTTTGAGAATCACTGACCTAGGCCTTAGTATTTCCTACATATTTCTTCTTACTAACAGTATACTCTAGGTTTGTGGTAATTTTCCCCACAGATTCTAAATTTATTGGATAGTGTGTCCCAGGTTTGGGGGGAGAAATATTTGGTAGCTATTTCTCTTATGTCATGTTAGTAAATGCCTTTGCTAAGGGCTAATTGGGTTGACTGGCTGATTATTAATGGGAAGTATATCGATTGTTTTTTATAAGATATAATAGTAGGAATACCCATTGAGTACTCCTGGAATCCAAGGTAATGGCTATGCTCACCCTGTAAATATAAGTGAGTTAGAGGAGTAACCCCCAGATAAGTGAAAAAAAGAGCTACATAAATGTGAGCTGTTGTATAGATCTCCTTATCTGATAACTCTTACTATTATTAGACTCAGTTGAGTAATAATATTACTTTAATACTTTACAGTTACTTAAAGGTCAGCTATTGTACAAATATAAATGCTTAAAATTAAAAAAAAACTGCAAGGCAAAACTAAAGTGGGTGTATGATTTTTTGTTCACCAATATTGTGCACTCCATGTAGTCTTCAAAGCTGAGATGCGACAAAGTATGGATGGATTCTCTCTTCTTGCATTAATTTTGGCTTAACAATTAACACTAAGAATGCACAGGTCCTCCATCAGCCACACTATGTCATCCATATGTGGAACTATCAGTTACATGAAATGGAGAAGTTTTGAATGTTGTGGATAAGTTCACTGACCTTGGCAGTCTACTTTCCAGGGATGTTCACATTGATAATGAGATTGACACATGCATTGCCAGAGCTAACTCAGTATTTGGGAGGCTCTGAAGGAAAGTGGGAGAAGAGAGGTATCGGTCTACATCAAAATGAAAGTCTACAGAGCCATTGTGCTGACCTCATTGTTGTATGCCAGTGAAACCTGGGCAGTCTTAGTGCCATGCCAGGAAACTGAACCACTTCCATTAGAATTGTCTTAGGAAGATTCTGAAGATCACCTGGCAGGATAAGATGCTTCAGTAAAGTATAATGACTAGTATATCCACACAGATTTGAAAATACGTTTTATTGATGCCTTTTGTCTTTTTATCACAATCATTTACTCCTTCCTCCTAAGCCCAATGAACCTTCTTTTGCAATCTAAAAAACAAATGAAGAAAAACACCTGCTACTGAAACTGTCTGAAAATGAATATCAGCCTGCTGCCCTAGAACTATTCTACCTCCCTGCTGTAAGGGAAGGAGTTAACAATATTATCCGAGACTCTCCTAGGGTTTGCTTTTCTGTTAGTAAGAGTTCAAGTTTCTTTTAGTGATCTTTTTATTTACATTATTGTAATCACATATATTGTTCTACTATTATGTATTTTTCCTTAGTTCATACAAATATTCTTATATATCTCTGAATTCTTCATAGTCATCATATCTTACTTCACAATATCCAGATGTGTGACTCTAGATAAGTCATTTAACTCTGCCTCATTTTTTTCATCCATGAAATGGTGATAATAATAGTATCTAACTCCCAGGGTTATTGTGAGAATCAAATGAGATAATATCTGTAAGATTCTTTATCAAACTTGAAGTACTATATAAATTCTAAATACTGCTGCTACTTTTGTATTATGTTACATGTGAATCATGTAACCACTACCCCCCACACACACCCCTCCTCCAATTGATTCACATCCTTTTTGTTTCTATTTCCTCCCCCCCAAAAAGCGCTTTTTAGTATATTTTGGTGATTTACTTCTGTATGCTTGGGGCATATACTCAGTAGTAAGATTTCTAGGAAAGAGGCTATGGGGAACTGAATCACTTTTCTTGCACTATTGGTTAGATTACAGATCCTTAATCAATGTATCCATGAATATGTTCATCTTCTCACATTCCCTCCAAAACCAACTCTTGCTATCTTTCTTCACATACTAATTTACATTCTGAGAGGGAAAACTTCAGTTTTCTTAATGTGCATTTCTCTATTAATGATCTACAGCGTTTTTCTCATGTGGTCACTTAGAACTGGCATTTCTGTTTTTGAAAAATAGTTTGGATCCTTTGACTTCCTTTCTATCACAGAATGGCTCTTAGAATTATATATTTATGGCAGTTTCCTCTAAAATACACAATTTGAGAATGTTGTTGTTCAGTCATTTCAGTGACCATATTTGGGGTTTTCTTGGCAAAGATACTGGACTAGTTTGCCATTTCTTTCTCCAATTCATTTTTAGAGATGAAGAAATTGAGGCAAACAGGGTTAGGTGACTTGCCCAGGGTTTCACAGCTAACAAGTATCTGAAGCTGGATTTGAACTCAGGAAAGTAAGTCTTTCTGTTTTCCAGCTCAGTGCTCTAACCATTACATCACCCAGGTGCTCTCATTTGGGAATATATATATATATATATATATATATATATATATATGTATATATATATATATATATATATATAAAATCACTGAATCAGGTAAGGTACTCAGAATAAAAAAGCTCTATATACCTTCCAAGTGTTCTATAAATATCAGCTAGTATAATTTTAGCATCCTTCTCATAAAGGAAGGTAGAATGTGGCCTTCTTCCCTGACTTGAGGTACTTATTACATTGTACATTTCTTGTAGCTGTTCCAAACTGTTATTTTAACATAGTGACTGCCTTGCACCAGTACATACTGGCAAATTGTCTGAAACCTTTAGTCTTAAAATTGCTCAGGGTACTTAGAGGCTAAGGGGCAGAGTATCCTTCTGGTCCTAAAACAGAGTGACCATCCAGGAAAAGGAGGCTGCCATGGTATGATAGAGAAACTCTAGAGTCAGAAGTGAAATCCAGAGAGAAATGAAGACATGAATAACTTTCCTTAAAAAGAAGCTTTTGATAATATAAAGCTTGACACTTTAAAAGTACCTTTTGAAAGCCCAGCATTTCTCCAATGTAGAATCCTAAGATCTTAGAATCTTATGGTGAGTCTATCAATGCTGAGTTCAAATCCAACCTCAGCTATGGATCTTGGACAAGTCACTTCAATCTTGTTTGCCTAGGTTTCCTTAACTGTAAAATGAGCTAGAGAAGGAAATGGCAAACCATTCAGTATCTTCAGTATTTGGTGTCAAGAAAATACCAAATGGAGTCACAAAGACTTAGACATGAATGAAACAATTAAACTGATAGCATCTACCTTCCAGAGTTGTGAAGATCAAATGAAATATTATTTGTAATACACTTAACATTGTGCCTGACACATCATAGGTGATTTGTAAATGTCCCTATTTATAATAATAATAAAAATAAAGCTATAAGTAATTTCTAGGATCTGTTACTTTGTATACTTAGTTTATTTCAAGATCTTTTTAAATCTTTTTTATTATTAAAACTTTTTAATTTTCTTTTTTTAATTAAAGCTTTTTATTTGCAAAACATATGCATGGGTAATTTTTCAACATTGGCCTTTGCAAAACCTTCTGTTCCAAAATTTTCTCTCCTTCCCCCACCCTCTCCCCTAGATGGCAGGTAGTCTAATACATGTTAATTATGTTAAAATATATGACAAATCCAATATATGTATACATGTTTATACAGTTATCTTGCTATACAAGAAAAATCGGATCTATAAGAAAAAAAACTTGAGAAGGAAAACAAAATGCAAGCAAATATCAACAGAAAGTGTGAAAATGCTATGTTGTGGTCCACACTCCGATCCCACAGGCTGCTCCCTGGATGTATATGGCTTTCTTTATCACTGAACAACTGGAACTGGTTTGAAACATCTCAATGTTGAAGAGAACCATGTCTATCAGAATTGATCATATGTGTATAATGATCTTCTGGTTCTGCTCATTTCACTCAGCATCAGTTCATGCAAGTCTCTCCAGGTCTCTCTGAAATCATCCTGCTGGTCGTTTCTCACAGAACAATAATATTCCATGATATTCATATGCCATAATTTATTCAGCTATTCTCCAATTGATGGGCACCCACTCAGTTTCCAGTTTCTGGCCACTACAAAAAGGGCTGCCACAAACATTCTTGCACATGTGGGTCCCTTTCCCCCCTTTAAGATCTCTTTGGGATATAGGCCCAGTAGAAACACTGCTGGGTCAAAGGGTATGCACAGTTTGACAACTTTTTGAGCATAGTTCTAAATTGCTCTCCAGAATGGTTGGATCCGTTCACAGTTCTACCAACAATGTATCAGTGTCCCAGTTTTCCCACATCCCCTCCAGCATTCATCATTATCTTTTCCTGTCATCTTAGCCAATCTGACAGGTGTGTAGTGGTACCTCAGAGTTGTCTTAATTTGCATTTCTCTGATCAATAGTGATTCGGAGCACCTTTTCATGTGACTAGAGATAGTTTTAATTTCTTCATCTGAAAATTGTCTAGAACAATGATATTTCATTACATTCATATATTTATTCATATTCAAATAACATATCAATTTCCTCACTGATTATACAGTTCTTAAAGTACATCTGAGCTTGTCTATTTTTTTCTTTTCAAATTTCAGACCATTTCGACCTTATCTTGGTATAGGGTGTAAGGTGTGGGTTCATTTTAAGATCTTTTGCTTTTGCTCACTCAGGTTAAGTGGCAGAGTTGACTTTGAGTCTCACAAAGAACTAGATACTACCATCCAAATCTTTGAAAGGCAGTTTCTCTTATAGGAAGCCTTTTAATCGCTATTCCTCTTGCCTTTTCCTCTCAAATGACTTTGTGAAGTTCTTTCTCCATTCCTTTTAAAAAATATTTCAAAGGTGCTACAGCAAATAAAAGATATGTCTAGAAAAAAGGAACAAGGAACTTGGGCCAGAAAATTTAATACATTAATCTTTAATATAGTTTAAAAACTTAAGAGTTGAAAAGGAACTTAAAGGTCATCTAGACTGACCTCCTACTCAAAGAAAATATTTTTTCCATGAAGAATGGGTTCTGGATTGAAAATCAGAGAACATTAGACTCAGATTCCAGATCTGTTTACTTTATTTTAGTGTTAATTTTACTGCTTTTGCCCTTGATTTCTTCATCTTTGAAATAAATTTACTTAATTATAATATCTCTGAAGTCCTTTCCAGCTTTAAGTTTTTGATTCAATGAACAGGCCTATTAGGTGGTCAAAGAGTTTATGCACAAACATTTCCAGTGATGGAAAACACATTTCATGAAGCAGTGAGGTGGCACAGTAGATAGAGCACATTACCTGGATTCAGGAAAACCTGAGTTCAAATCCAACCTCATACTAGTTATGTGACTTCTGTGATTATCAATTTCCTCATCTGCAAATTGGAGATGATAGCACTTACTTTACAGGATTGTGGTGATGAGATGATGATCTATAAATGAGATGATATTTTTCCTTTTAAATTTTTTTTACTTAATTTAATTTATTTTTTAGTTTTATATATATATCTATAAACCAAAATATATTTATTTATTATATATATATTTAGATTATATATATATATATTCAATATTCACCATTATAGGATTTAAGTTCCAATTTTTTCTCCTTCCTTACCTTCTTTCCCCTCCTCCCCAAGATAGCAAACAATCTAATATAGGTCACACATATGCAATCATGGTAAATCTATTTCCATATTAGTCATATTATGAGAGAAGAATCAGAACAAAAGGGAAAAATATGAGTAAGAAAAAACAAAAAAACAAATTTAAAAAAAAGTGAAAATTGTATGCTTTGATCTGCATTCAGTGTCTATAGTTTTCTCTCCCTATGTGAATGACATTTTCCATCCCAAGTCTATTTGAATTGTCTTAGATCACTGTCCGGCTGAGAAGAGCTAAGTCTATCATAGTTGATCATGAGATTATATTTGTAAAGCACTTAGCATGGTGCTTGGCATATAGGCCCCATATAAATGCTTATTCCCTTTTCCTCTTCCATTTCTGAACAGGATTTGAGAAAGTTATTACTGAAGCTTGTCATAGTAGAGAAATACAAGGTCATCTTCAGAGTTAGTTACATTTGGGTTTAAGTTCTATCTCTGATCTATATCAGCTGTGTGACCCTGGGTAATTCATTTAATCTGTCAGGTCCCAGAAAACTCTCTAAAATGAAAAATTATAGAATCGTTAAAGATCTAGAGCAGTGAAAGGAGTTTTCTCACCTCTGATGAAATCATGGGTCTGAACAGAAAGTTATTTCTCAGTTTGCCATATATATATAACACAGAGGATCCATCAACCAATGTTATATTGGATGAGATTATGGGAAAAGGTGGAGTTTTTTGTTTTGGTTTGGTTTGGTTTTTTTGGTAGAAAATTATGAGAGAAAGGTGCTAAGAGGGGAGAGCAGGTTCAAAGCTTGTGAGGAATTCTCTATCCTGGCTCCATGTGGGCAGATGCTGGACACTCAGGTGTTCCTTCCTCCCTTTCTCCTCTCCTTTTCTATTCTTTTCAAAGGGAGTGTTGCTAAATACAGAATTGTGTCCCTGAGGACTATGAAGATGTTTGCTGTATTGATAAAGACAATGATTAATGAGATAATTTAGCACCCTTCAAAGACATTCCCCCTTTCCACTATTTCTCCAAGTTGACTCAGAAAAGAATGTAAAGAGACAGAAAATAGCCTGAATTAATTTTAAAATACCCTAGATTATAAAAGATAAGCCTCTTGGAGCATATGTGATTTAGATTGGGAATGTGTGGGATGGTAGCAACCACTAACACAATCAGAAGTCTGAGTATGAGTGAAGGAAAAAAGTTTATTTTTCTCGTGAGAAAGGGTGTGCAATTTCTGACACACAAAATGTGATTTGACAGATACACACACACAAGCAAAGGGTAGTCCCTTTTTTATTCCTTCATGTGAGCTCCCCTCCCCAATCCCCTGCCTTCTTTCCCCATTGACTGGGGTTTCTAAAGCAGTTTCTAAAAATGTGAGGTAAGAAAGACTGAGGCTATCAAATGCTTAACAGGGCTGGATGTTTCCACTCAATCCAGTCCTGCCCCCAGGAGTTTCCATTCTAGAAGGGGAAGATAACAGTGGAAAGCCAAGGGGCAAAGAACAAAAGATTTTTTTCGAATCTCAGGACCTGGTTTAAAAACTCAGTCCCTGTCCCTAAAGAGCTTATATTCTTACATCCTTTTGGGGGAGATAACCTTCACCCCCAACCACTCTCCGATGTCTTTGTGGATTTCAACCCTCCAATTCAAGTCTAATTTCTCCAATTCAACCTTTATAACTATGGAAACCAAACAAATGCCCATCCATGTCTCACAGGAAGAAGGGGGAGGGGAGTTGCTTTCCACAGGTACCACATGATTCTCATTTGGGGTTCCTTTATTGGTATATTTTTCATTGTTCTACTATACCTAGCTTCCTTTTCAGCAACTTACAAGTGGGTAAGGATATCTGCAGAGTGAAGTACAGTCCCATCAACCATCCCCATCCTTTCTTACTCCCCTTCCAATGTATTTTTTCCCCTCCATAATTCTCTGAGATACTCTCTTCCCACAATCCTAGTTCCAATATGTCACACTAGCTTATGGATGTTAAGTAGCATTTCTTTATTTTTTTTAAGATTTATTTTTAGCATTGTTAGATTTTCCTAATTACATGTAAAAAAATTTGATATCATTAAAAAAAAATTTGAGTTCCAAATTCTCTCCCTTTCTCCTAACCCTTCCTCTCCTTGAGAAGGCAAGCAATTATATATGTGAAGTCATGTGAAACATATTTCCATATTAGCCGTGTGGCAAAAGAAAACACAAACAAAATAAACAAAAATAAAGAAAATAAAAAAATATGCTTCAATATGTATTCAAAGTTCATCCATTCTCTCTCTGAAGGTAGGTGACAATTTCATCAAGACTCCTTTAGAATTATCTTGGATCATGGTCTTGATCAGAGTGGGTAGGTCATTCACAGTTGATTATCATGCAGTATTGCTGTTACTGTATTCAGCTTTCTTCACTTTGCATGAGTTCATATAGTCTCTCCAGATTTTTCTGAAATCATCCTGCTTGTCATTTCTTATAGCAAAATACTATTCCCTAACAATTACATACTATAACTTGTTCAGCAATTTCCCAGTTGATGAGCAGATTAATATCGAATTCTTTGCTTGAGAGGCATTTGTTTAGCAACCACTAGTCTGTACTTTTTTGATCCATGTATTGGATCGATCAATGTCAACCCTTAAAATATATTGAGACCATTTTCACAGTTCTCCTTCGTTGTCTGTTTTTCATGTTAAACATCCCCAATTCCTTTAACCTCTTGCCATCTTAATTGCCTCCTATGAATAAATTTTAAATTATAAGTGTACCCCTTAAAATCTGATGATACTAAAATAAACAGATCAATTTTAATATTCTCATTTATCATAGTAACCATCCCTCTCAGCTTTGAGTCATCTGAAAAAAAAATCTGTTACACCTTCATCCTTGTACATTGAGAAAAATGTTGAAAAAATTAAGCTCAGGACCAGAACCTTGTTTCTATGGCATATGATAATAATGATGATGTTGTTGATGATGATGATGATGATGATAATGATAATAAACAACTAGCATTTATATAATACCTACTAAGTGTCAGATATTCTGCTAAGTGTTTTACAAATATTATCTCATTTGATCCTCACAACAGTCCTATGAGGTAGTCATTATCCCCATTTTGCAGATGAGGAAACTGAGGCACCCATCCTTGCAAGAATATAAAATAAATCTTTCCTGAATTAATCAGTAAGTCAGCAGAGTTTTTGGTAAGACATTTTGTTTCTTATACCTCTATTTCTACTACTAACTATCCCTTCTCAGTCTTCTTAGTCATCATCATCCATATGCCCCACTCAATGGCTAAGGATGCTTTAGGCTCTGTGCTAGCTCCTCCTGTCTCTTAGTATGCTCTCTCTTCCCTGGGACCCTACAGCTCTGATAGCTGAACTCTTTGTCTTTTCTTTCTTGCAACCAAAACCACTTTTTGGTTATTTCCAAACCATGCTTTCTATCCCACACTTCTGCCTTTTCTTTATATGTTGTCTTCCCTCATTAAAATGTAAGTATCTTGAGAACTTGCATTTGCTGCTCATGGATAGGCCAAGCGAATATAATAAAAATGACAATACTACTCAAATTAACTTATTTATTTAGTGCCATACCAATCACACTCCCAAGAAATTATTTTACAGATCTAGAAAAAATAGTAGCAAAGTTCATCTGGAAGAACAAAAGGTCAAGAATTTCAAGGGAATTAATGAAAAAAAAATGCTGATGAAGGTGGCCTTGCTGTACCAGATCTAAAACTATATTATAAAGCAGCAGTCATCAAAACCGTTTGGTACTGGCTAAGAAATAGAGCAGTCAATCAGTGGAATAGGATAGGATATCAGGACAATCTAGGCAATAACTATAGCAATCTAGTGTTTGATAAACCCAAGAACCCCATCTCCTGGGATAGGAACTCACTATTTGACAAAAACTGCTGGGAAAATTGGAAATTAGTGTGCAAGAAATTAGGGCTTGACTCATAACTAACACCATATACCAAGATAAGACCTAAATGGGTTCATGATTTAGACATAAAGAGTGATATTATAAGCAAATTAGAGGAACATAGGATAGTTTACCTCTCAGACCCGTGGAGAAGGAAGGAATTTGTGTCCAAAGAAGAATGGAACTCTTAATTGAACACCAGATAAATAATTTTTTTTTAAATTTTATTTTATTTGCAAAACATATGTATGGGTAATTCTTCAACATTAACTGTTACATAGCTTTCTGTTACAGATTTTTTCCCCCCAACTCTCCACCCCTCCCCTAGATGGCAGGATATACACTACATGTTAATTATGTTAAAATACTTGGCAAATCGAATATATGTATACATATTTCCCAACTTATCATTGTTGTGCAAGAAAAATCATATCTACACAAAAGACATATCAGATAAAGGAAAAACAATGTAAGCAAACATCAATCAAGAGTATGAGAATGTTATGTTGTGGTCCACATTTCACATCCCTCTCTCTGGATGTATATGGCTTTCTTCAGTGAACAATTGGAAGTGGTTTGAAACATTTCATTGTTGAAGAGAACCATGTCCATCAGAATTGATTGTCATATAGTATTGTTGTTGCCGTGTATAATGATCTCCTGGTTCTGCTCATTTCACTCAGCATCAGTACATGTAAGTCTCTCCAGGTCTCTCTGAAATCATCCTGCTGGTCATTTCTTACAGAACAATAATATTCCATAACATTCATATACCATAATTTATTCAGCCATTCTCCAATCAAAGGGCATCCATTCAGTTTCCAATTTCTAGCCACTACAAAAAGGGCTGCCACAAACATTCTTGCACATGTGCGTCCCTTTCCTTCCTTTAAGATCTCTTTGGGATATAAGCCCAATACAAACACTGCTGGGTCAAAGGGTATGCACAGTTTGATAACTTTTTGAGCATAGTTCCAAATTGCTCTCCAGAATAGTTGTATCTGTTCACAGCTCCACCAACAATGCATCAGTGTCCCAGCCTTCCCACATCCCCTCCAACATTCATCATTAACTTTTCCTGTCATTTTAGCCAATCTGACAGGTGTGAAGTGGTACCTCAGGGTTGTCTTGATTTGCATTTCTCTGATCAATAGTGATTTGGAGCACCTTTTCATATGACTACAAACAGTTTTAATTTCATCCTCTGAAAATTGTCTGTTCATATCCTTTGACCATTTCAGATAGATAATTTTGATTATTTTAAGTTAAAAAGTTTTTGTACAAACAAAACTAATGCAGACAAGATTAGGAGGGAAGCAATAAATTGGGAAATTATCTTTACATTTAAGGATTCTGACAAAGGCCTTATTTCTAAAATAAAGAATTGACTCATATTTATAAGAATTCAAGCCACTCTCCAATCGATAAATGATCAAAGGATATGAACAGACAATTTTCAGATGATGAAATTAAAACTATTTCCAAATCACTATTAATCAGAGAAATGCAAATTAAGACAACTCTGAGAGCCACTACACACCTGTCAGATTGACTAAGATGACAGGGAAAGATAATGACAAATATTGGAGGGGATGTGGGAAAACTGGGAAACTAATACATTGTTGGTGGAACTGTGAACAGATTTAACCATTCTGGAGAGCAATTTGGAACTATGCTCAAAAAGTTATCAAACTGTGCATACCCTTTGACCCAGCAGTGTTTCTATTGGGCCTATATCCCAAAGAGTTCTTAAAGGAAGGAAAGGGACCCACATGCGCAAAAATGTTCGTGGCAGCCCTTTTTGTAGTGGCAAGAAACTGGAAACTGAATGGATGCCCATCAATTGGAGAATGGCTGAATAAAATTTGGTATATGAATGTTACGGAATATTATTGTTCTGTAAGAAACGACCAGCAGGACGATTTCAGAGAGGCCTGGAGGGACTTGCATGAACTGATGCTGAGTGAAATGAGCAGAACCAGGAGATTACTGCACACGGCAACAACAAGACTATACGATGATCAGTTCTGATGGATATGGTTCTCTTCAACAATGAGATGTTTCAAACTAATTCCAGTTGTTCAGTGATGAAGAAAGCCATATACACCCAGGGAGAGGCCTATGGGATCTGAGGGTGGATCACAACATAGCATTTTCATGCTCTCCGTTGATGTTTACTTGCATTGTTCTCCTCAGATTTTTTTCTTATAGATCCAATTTTTCTTGTACAACAAGATAATTGTATAAATACGTATATACATATTTGATTTGTCAAGTATTTTAACATAATCAATGAATTAGACTTCCTGCCATCTAGGAGAGAGGGTGGGGGGAAGGAAGGAAAAATTGGAACAGAAGGTTTTGCAAGGGCCAGTGTTGAAAAATTATCCATGCATATGTTTTGCAAATAAAAAGCTTTAATTAAAAAAAAAACTTGCATTTGCAAAACTCAGCTCTTTGCAAGTTCTTGACACTCAAGAAATACTCAACAAATCTTTTTCTCATGCATACATGCATTCATTCATTCCCATGGATTTAATTGTTATCTCTGTACAGAAGTCTTTCAGATCTATATATAACCAGTTCTAGTCTTTTTTTCCCCCTTTTGTCCCATACTTACAATTACCTATTGGACATTTTGAACTGGATATCACATAGACATCTCAAACTCAACATGTCCCCAAATTGGGCTCCCTCCCCAGATTTACCCCTGTTTGTTCACTCCTTCATTTTTCCAGTCACCCAGCAATTGGGAGACAAGATTGTGTTGTCCACCACTATCTTGATCCTGTTCAGCAGAAAGGATTAGGTGTTCAGCCATTTATCCTGGCATATGGTGCTAACCTCCATGTTTGTACCCTAGCATAAGTGATTTCAAAGTTCTTCAGAGAGGGAATGATTTTATAATTCTCAGCTCCATCTTTTTATAAGCATCCGAATCATCTTGTTACCTAGAAAGTATTTTTATTATGTATTTACTTCATTAGAATCAGCTCCTACTTAAACTTGCTATATTTTATTGTTTTAATGATGTAATTTTGCTATAACAAAGTCACTTCCCCAGAAAAACTGACATAGCATGTGAAACCTTTGGCTCAAAGGCCCAATTTAGGATATTCTCTCCTTATTGGTAGAAACTGATTATTCAACATACCAGGCTTATGTGAGAGGTGTATGGAATTGATGAAAGCTAGAGAGGTCCTACATACTTCTGGCTTCCAGTTTTGAGAGAAAAGATGCACAGTTTTAAATTCTGTTTAAGTCCTTTAAGGAAGAAAAAGATTCTGGAAAGTAGCTTACATGAGTCTCTATCATGTCCCTATTTCCAGCTTGCTACACTTCAGAGAATTTCTCCCTAGATGAAATCTGGGATTCTTTATTGATCTTGTTGGAGCTGAGTTATCTTGCTTTCAAAGGGAAAACTCATTTAATCTGTTTTATCTGGTACATATGCCAGATGTCTTTTTTTTCTGTTCTGCTATTAACTTGGATAAATGGGTACATTTACTTTTCACTAGGTATATTCATCATAGAACTAGCATATGGTGAGAAAAGAGTCAAACTTTGGATTTATAGCTTGGGGCTTTTTTCTCTATTAAAGAAAAACAATAATGAGTTTAGTTTGGATCTGAAAATTACTTGACTAACAATACTTAAGGGAGCAGGGAGATACAATTCTAGACCAGTATCCCCTTTCTCTAAAGAGAGCAGAGCGCCTGCCTCCAGTCTACCCTTCTACCTCTCCTCTTGTTAGAAATCTAAGTTTCCATTGGAGAAGAGAAAGAGGGATGAAATTTTTTTTAATTTTATTTTATTTGCATAACATATGTGTGGGTAATTCTTCAACAATAACCCTTACATAGCTTTCCGTTACAAATTTTCCCCCCAACTTCCCCACCCCTTCCCTAGATGGCAGGATATCCACTACATGTTAATTATGTTAAAATATTGGCAAATCGAATATATGTATACATATTTCCAAACTTATCATTGTTGTGCAAGAAAAATCTTAACTACACAAACGATATATCAGATAAAGGAAACACAATGTAAGCAAACATCAATCAAGGAGTATGAGAATGTTATGTTGTGGTCCACATTTCGCATCCCTCTCTCTGGGTGTATATGGCTCTCTTCAGTGAACAATTGGAGGTGGTTTGAAACATTTCATTGTTGAAGAGAGCCATGTCCATCAGAATTGATCATCATATAGTACTGTTGTTGCTGTGTATAATGATCTCCTGGTTCTGCTCATTTCACTCAGCATCAGTTCATGTAAGTCTCTCCAGGCCTCTCTGAAATCATCTTGCTGGTCATTTCTTACAGAACAATAATATTCCATAATATTCATATACCATAATTTATTCAGCCATTCTCCAATTGAAGGGCATCTATTCAATTTCCAGTTTCTAGCCACCACAAAAAGGGCTGCCACAAACATTCTTGCACATGTGGGGCCTTTTCCTTTCTTTATGATTTCTTTGGGATATAAGCCCAATAGAAATGCTGCTGGGTCAAAGGGTATGCACAGTTTGATAACTTTTTGAGCATAGCTCCAAATTGTTCTCCAGAATGGCTGTATCCGTTCACAGCTCCACCAACAATGCATCAGTGTCCCAGCCCTCCCACAACCCCTCCAACATTCATCATTAACTTTTCCTGTCATTTTAGCCAATCTGACAGGTGTGAAGTGGTACCTCAGGGTTGTCTTGATTTGCATTTCTCTGATCAACAGTGATTTGGAGCACCTTTTCATATGACTATAAATAGTTTTAATTTCATCCTCTGAAAATTGTCTGTTCATATCCTTTGACCATTTATTGATTGGAGAATGGCTTGAATTTTTATAAATATGAGACAGTTCTCTATATATTTTTGAGATGAGACCTTTATCAGAATCCTTGAATGTAAAGATGATTTCCCAATTTATTACTTGAGGAATGAAATTTTAAAAACATCCATTCTTGAATCCTTGCAAGCCACCTTTGTACAGACCTCTATCACAGACAAACAAGCATGAAGCAAAACAGTACCTACACATCATTTCACATGTCATATATACTTAGATATTACATGCAACATTTTAATCTTGGCATAGACTCAATAAAGGCAATAAAACAATCCTTAATAAAAAAAAAAACACTCCCTCCCAAACACACATGCAACTTGCCACATGGCTTCATACCATTAGTTTTTCTCAGACCTAGGCAGCCCCTAGAATTTTGATCTTAGTCCAAGAATTCTAAGAAGTGTGCAATTCATTTTGTTTAACAATTATAACTACTCTTCTCTGAGTGTAAAGAACACAACACAATTAGAAATTGATGTTCAACTCATATACCCAGTAGGTTCAATTGTTAAATGAAGATTTAGGAATTTTGAATTGAGATCTTAGTTCCTTAATGCAGGTCATGGACTTAGACTCTGCTAGAATTGGAAGAAGATAGAAGTTCTCACAATCAGTGCTTTTCTTGGTTTCAAACAAGAATGTGCTAGAGTCAGTTGGTTGCTAAATTTTCTGTATTTATATTTGAGAAATTGCAAATACTACAAATCAATTCTTGATCTATTGTTTTGATGATTGTTTAGACTTAAAAAATTGATAGAGATGTTAATAACGCAAAGAAAGCTTGAAAATATGTCCCAAATAAAATCTCATCTTTTACTAGAAGCCTTCTCCAATCCTTCTTAATGCCTCCCCTCTGTTAATTATTCCTCATTTATCCTATATATTAGTTTGCTTTATATCTATTTGTTTGTATGTTGTTTTCCCCCAGATTGTAAGATCCTTGAAGCCAGGAGCTGTCTTTTTCCTCTTGGCCTATCTTTATTTCATTCATATTAATCAGTCAATTAATTAATCAATTTTTATTCTGCACATAACAAATCTCAAGTAAAATGAAAATCTTAACACATGAAGTAGGATAGAAAAAGAGGATTATACATAAAATTGCAAATCTATATTGTGTATTTGTTTTTCTTTTAAAATATATAATAAATTCAACTTGTGACTTTCAAAGTTACCTTGCTTCTCTGGGAGTCTTTCTGGTCTTTCTGTTTTCTGTTGGAACTTTAGAAAAGGCTTCAAAGACTATCCTCCCTCCTTCCCTCTCTCCTTCCCTCCCTTCTTCCCTCCCTCCTTCCCTCTCTTCAACCTTCCTTCCTTCCTTCCTTCCTTCCTTCCTTCCTTCCTTCCTTCCTTCCTTCCTTCCTTCCTTCTTTTTTTTCCCTTCTTTTTTTCTCCTATTTTATCCCCAACCACTTTTCCCCTTTCACCTATTCTATTTCCTTTTCAACTGAATAAAAGGAAAAATATGCATCATCAAGAAAAATACTTATATTGGTCATGTCTGAAGATAATGTCTCATTCTGTATCTTGAGTCTATCATCCCTCTGTTTGGGGGTGAGATTCTTCTCAAGTCATAATAGATCACTGCATTGATCGGAGGTCTTTTTAAAAATAATTTTAATCTGTTTTCTCTCCAAAACACCCCCAGTTGAGAAAATGAAAAGAAAAAAAAACATTTTAACATATATTTTTATATATTCATATGTACATCTGCACTCTTAATCTATCATTTCTCTGTCAGGAAGTAGGCATTATGCTCCATTATTAGTCCTCTGGAACTGTGGCTTATAATTATATTGGCCAGCATGAAGTCTTTCAAAATTGTTTGTCTTTACAATGAGTTATTATTATAGAACTGCTCTCCTGGTTCTATTCAATTCATTCTGCATCAATTCATGCAAGAATTCCCAGATTTTTCAGAAACTATCAATTTTGTCTTTTCTTATTTTATAATAATATTCCATTACACTCATAGTTTGTGTAGCAATTTCCTACTTGATAAACATCTCACTTAATTTCCAGTTCTTTGTTTTTATTTTTTTAATTAACATTTCCCTTTTTCCCTCAATTATAAATTCTCTCTTTTGGAGGGGGGGGGGCAAAGAAATCTCTTGTAATCAATATACATAGCGAAGCAAAAAAAATGTGCATCTTGTTATTCACCTTGAATCCATTATCTTTCTATTAGAAGGAGAGTAGCAGTTTTCATCAGCAGCATTCTGGAATCAAATTTGACTTTTGCATTGATATTATTATATACATTGTTTTCCTAGTTCTGTTTACTTTGCTCTGTATAAGTTTATAGAGTTTTTTCTGGGTTCTACTGAAATGATAATTTTCATAATCTTCTATTAATCCATATATCATGATTTGTTCAGCCATTCACTAAATGATGAGTACCCTTTTAGTTTCCAATCCTTAGTTCCAACAAAGGAGCTCCTAACACAGGTTTTTGTTTTTTGTTTTTTTGTGCATATGGGTCTGACTTTTTAAAATCTCTTTTTGTGCATATCTTTGATCTCTGAGTCATAGGCTTAGTAGTAATAGCATCTTGTCAATGGAAATACATAGTTTAGTTACTTTAGGAACTCAGTTCCAAAATTGCTTTCCAGAATGGCTGGATCAATTTACATCTTTACTAATAATTCACGAAAGTTGGGAGAATGAAATATGGTTACAAAAAAGTGAACAGGAACCTGCTCATTTTAAAAGCCAAGCTAAGGAGTTAATATTTTGTTCATTCTGTAGATCTGTAAGCAACCACTGAAGGCTATTGAACAGGAATAACATAATCAAATCTATGCATTAGATTATCTTAGCTAATGAGATTACAAAGTTGGTATTCCACAAGGACAAATCAATACTACAAGACTATTTTTCAATATACTTCTAACAACTTTGGAGGGGTTATAAAGATAATTATTAAGAAAGAGCAATGATTGGGGGAAGTTCTGGGTTGCAGAAGTAGAACAAGACAATTCATGCTCTGGTGATCATTGGTTGATTGGGAGAAAAATCATCCTCTTATTTTTGTAGAGAACTATGATGATCACTCTCAATGTGTATTTAAAATATTTTTTGACCTTATAAAATTGTTAGCTTTGGAAAAGGCTTCTTTCAGGAACACTTTGGGAATGAGTTACAAAATAAATGTGGGTCTAGGCCTGAGGAAATGGATGATAGAGCTGTTATTAGAGAAATTGGACATACCAAGAGGGAGCAACAGAATCAACACTATGGTTGGGGGAAAAATGTAGCTGCTACTTTTGGAAGGCCAGTGAGATGGAATTTTTAAGGAAAAAGAAGGGCTGTTACAGGCAGCTATGTGGTACAGTGGATAGAACTCCAGATCTGGAGTCAGGAGGAAACTAAGTTCAAATCTGGATTATGTGTGAAACTTCAAAAATCTTCATTGGCTCCACCTTTAGTCTGGCATTTAAGGCCCTTTATGATCTTGTTCCTTTCATCTTATTACATCTCACTGGCCTTTAAGCATTACACATTCTAGTCAAACTGGGTTACTAGCTATTCCCCAAACTTCACAGATCAGTGCAATTAAATGAACCATCTTCCATCTTTAGAATGTCCTCCTTTTTCATTTCTACCTCTTTAAATATTTATCTTAGCACTTCTTCCTTCCTGTAATTATCTTATATTTAGTTATCTGTTTGAATATGTTGCATCTTCCCAATGGATTATAAGTTCCTTAAAAGCAGACACTGTATTACTTCTGTCTTTAGATCCCCAGTATTTGGTTCAGTGTCTGATAGACAGTGGGCACTTAATAAATATTGTTATATTGAACTGGATTTTTTTTTTGAATGAACAATGATGAAATAGAATTAGAGAAGTTAGGAAGAACATATTTTGAAGGAAAAGATAATGAAGCTGATTATGCATATAATCAGTTGTGACTATGTCTATATGGTGCTATCAGATGGGCTCTTTAACTTTGGGAAGTCATTTTCGTTAGCTTCTTCATCTATAAAATGAAGAATTTGGTTTAAATCAGAGGTGTCAAATATGAAGCCCATGCTGCCTGGAATATTCCCAGATGCTGCCTGAACCAGTTTAAAATATAATTAGGAAATATTTAGCAACAACAACAACAAACCAACCCCAAATGCAATAGAACAGTGTTTTTCTAAGTCAATGTGCAGTGCGCAAGGATCCTTATCTACAGTTTAGCTCCTATCATTTTTTTTCCTAATGATATTTAAGGTTCCTTCTATAATTTTCTATAACTATTAGCAACTAATTCTCAGATTCCTTGTGAGGATGAAATGAGATAACATTTATAAAATGTTTTATGAACCATAAAACACTATAAAAATTGTAGTTATCATCATCCTCATTATTATTTTGAGATTACATATATGCATATGTACATAGTCTTTATATCACTTTTCTTCTTATCTTTATAGTATTGGAGGGTTTCAACTTTCATTTTTGCAAGTCTTTTGAATTGCATTTTTTTCTTCCTCTCTCACTTACCTCTCCCCTTCCCATAGTAGCAAGCAATCTGATATAGGTTATACATATGCATTTATTTTTAACATATTTCCATATGAGTGATTTGGGAAAGAAAAATTAGAACCAAAAAATAAGAAAAAAAGAAAAGAAAAAATATATGAAAATATTATATTTCAGTTTGTATTCAGTCTCCATAGGTCTTTCTTTGGGTGCATTTTCCATTCATAATTTATTATCATTGTTTTAGATCATTGAATTACTGAGAAGAACTAAGTCTATTGTAGTTGATCATCACACAATCTTGCAATTGCTGCAGAATTTCATTTCTGATTATTTCCCATCCTATCCCATCCCCAACCCAGTAATCCTCTGCTTCCTTTTAAATTTATTTTTTTCTTTCATTCTTTTTTTTTTTTTTTTGTATCATGATGCGCTTTACAATGAGAACTCTTATGAGTGCACATAGAGTGCTTAGCTTGATGTAGCCCTCCCTGAGATCTTCAGAGCATGAACAAGTCTGCTTTTTCATTGACTTCTGAGTCAGAACTCAGTGTGCTGATTGGCCAAATCAATGGCTCTCATCCTCTGTTTCTTGATTGCTTTCCAGGAAGAAATATGTGAGCCTTTGTGTTCAGGGAGGGATCTTGTACTTTCTCTGAAAGCCTGCAGGAAGGAAGCTTCATGGGCATGATGCTTGTATTGCTCTTGAAGGTAGTGATGACACCTGTCAATGTGAAGCCATGAGCACATGGTTCTGCTTCTTTCTATTCTTTCCCTTTAGATGAAAGAGTGGACCAGACTGGACAGTGATACTGTGAACTTCAAAAGGTTGCAGGAATGAGCCACTAAAGGTCCAGTGATTGGAGAACATGCAAAAGTGGACAGCTAAACCTGGTTAAGTTAGAAGTGTTAGTGATCTGCTTGACCCAGCTTAGCAGTAGATGGAAGGCATCCGAGAAAGAGTGACTGTCATGTTTGAAAGTGAGAGCAAATGCTTTGTGAGTAAGCTGTTCTCTCTCCAGGAACTGATCTACGAGAGAATGTATGCTTGGGTGTTGAGAATGTCTGTACTTTTGTTCTTGTTGTATCTTTCCAGTAAATATTCCTTTGTAACAATTAATCAGTATTAATTGGTTAAATTATACTGAGGTGCTAATCACCTTGTCTTGATGATATAAAGTAATTACTAACTGTAGGTGGATGTTGATATTAGGGCAAAAACGCCAGAATATGAGGACTCAATCTGATTCCTAGATACACTTTAGAGTCACTTACTTGGAAACCTAAGATGTTGCCTTCTGAATCCATCCTCTTCATCATTTTTTATGGTGCAATAATATTTCACTCTATTGCTTTCTTCTGAGAGACCTAGTTAACTAATGGGAGTGAGATAAAAAAACCCTGAGTTTAAATGGATTACATTTTGTTATTCTGAATTTGACAAACATTAACAAATATGAGTATCTCATATACAAAGAACAGAAAAAGAGGATTATATGTGAAACTTCAAATCTCTATTACATATATCTTGTTCTTTTTAAAAAGTATGTAACAGGGGCTGCTAGGTGGCACAGTGGAGAGAGCACCAGCCCTGAAGTCAAGAGGACCTGAGTTCAAATCTGGTCTCAGACACTTAACATTCCCTAGCTATGTGACCCTGGGCAAGTCACTTAACCCCAATTGCCTCCGAGGGGGGGAGAGTATGTAACATACGGTTCTAAGGCTGCACTTCTTATCTATATCTTTCTGGATGTCATTCTCTCTATAAATTTTGAATTAGTGTCAATGAAACAATATCATTGACAATCTTTTCTTTTGAGGGGCATTCTTATCATTAGTTCTCTTTCCCCACTAATTGACCTTTATAAATCTGGCATCCCTTCAAAAAATTCTCCCTTCAAGAAAAACGATTCTACACTCTATGTCTGAATATATCTGGCTCATTTAGTCCCTCTAAAAATTACTTTTTATATCAAAATCATATATGTATTCAGATGTTTATTAGCTGTGTGATCCTGGGCAAGTCAATTAATTATTCCTTTGTCAAATGTTAGGGCATGCTTTTTAGTCAGTCTTTTAGAGTCATAAATGACCCTTACATTTATTAGAGTTCTTAAGTCTTTTAAAGCTATTTTTCTTTACAATGTTGTAGTCATAGTATACATTTTTCTTTTGCTTCTGCTCACTTCACTCTGCCTTTGTTTATATTAATCTCTCCAGGTTTTTCTCAATCCATCTCTTTGATTATTTCTTATGGTGCAATAATTTCTTTTGGTATAATAATATTTCTTTATATTCATGTACCATAATTTGTTCATCTATTTCCATGATTTATGGGCACCCCTTTAGTTTCCAGATTACAGCAAAAATATTTTTTGTACCTATGGGTATTTTTCTTCATTCTCTGATCTCTTTGAAATATAGGCCTATTATTGGTATTGCTGGGTCAAAGATTATGTTCAGTTTAGTAATTTTAAGGAATAGTTCTAAGTTGTTTTTCAGAATGGCTTGAACATCTCTGTCAATAGTGCTAATATTATTGAGTCTCTTTTTCGTTAGTGCCTCCAACAATTGTCATTTTCCTTTTTTTTTGGTCAACTTTGGCACTCCAATAGATGTGAAGTGAAACCTCAGAGTTGTTTTAATTTTCATTTCTCTAATTATTAGTAGTATGAATCATTTTTATATGGTTATTGATAACTTTTTTGTTTTCTTTTTCTTTCTGTTTATATTCTTTGGCAATTTATGTAAAGGGGGAATACCTCATTTTCATATACTTGAATCAGTCTCCTATATATTTAATATGTCTGCCCTTTATTAGAGAAACTCAGTGTAAAAATTTCTCCCTGAATATCTATTTTCCTTCTAATTTTAATGACATTAATTTTGTTTGTGTAAAAGCTTTTTACTTAATGTAACAAAAAGTGTCCTTTTTATCTTCTGTGATGCCCTTTGTCTTTCATTTGGTCAAGAACCCTTTCCCCTATTTATAACACAAGGAGAATATCCTTTATTCCTCTAAAATGTTTACTAAACTACTTTTTATATCAAAATCATATATGTATTTGGAACTTAATTGTATTATGTGGTATGATATGTTGGCCTACACTTAATTTTTGCCAAATTGTTTCCCCATTTTCCTGTCATTTTTTATTGAATAGTGATTTCTTATTCTAGGAGTTGGAGTCTTTGAGTTTATTGAACATTATGCTATTATTTGTGTTTGGTTCTACATGTAGGATGGAGCAGCGGGGTGATACAGTTCATAGAGTACTGGCCTACAATCAAGAAAATCTGCTTTCAAATCTGGCTTCAGGTATTCATTAGGTGTGTGATCCTGGGCAAATCAATTAATCTTGTTTGCCTCAGTTTCCTCATCTATAAAATGAACTGGGGAAAGAAATGGCAAACCACTCCAGTATCTCTTCTAAGAAAATCCCAAATGGAGTACAAAGAGTCATACGTGATTGAACAACATAACAACCAAATAGTTTTGATGACTATTACTTCATAATATAGTTTGAGATCTAGGAACTTCTGAGTCGCCTTTTCATATATATTTTTTTCATTATTTCTCTTGAAATTTTTGATCATTTGTTCCTCCAGGTTAATTTTGTTATTATTCTTCCTAGCTCTTTAAAAATAGGCCTTTGGCATTTAACTGTTGTGTAGCACTGGATCTATAAATAAGTTAAAATAACATTAAATTTTTATTCTATTTTCATTGTCCAATCAGTAGCAATTATTTTTTCTGACTCTACTTCTATAAATCACTTTGTGCTTGCCTTTGTATAATTTCCATGAATTTTTTGTAAGTGTACTACCATTTTTTTTTACATTTTTGTAATTAATTTAGATGACATTTATTCTTCATTCTCTTCTGGATTTTAGTAATAATATATAGAAAGGTAAACATTTCTTGTCAGCTTATTTTACATTCTGGGACTATAAATGAAGTTCTGAATTGTTTGAATTAATTTTCAGTTGAATCTTTAGGGTTCTCTGAGTGAATTGTCATGTCATTTGCAAAAGATTATAATTTTGCTTCCCGTTTGCCTATGCTTTATTTTTCATTTTTCTTATCTAGTATTTCTAGTATATAGTTATGCTATACTAGTATATACTAGAGCTACATAAAATAATAATGGTAACAAAGTATGTTCCTTGTTTTGTTGCTGAATTATTGAAAAGATTTCTAGCATTCTCATTAGTTTGCTAGTCCAAGAGTTTATAAAGATGATATTACTATATTAGGAAATGGTCCACTGACTCCCATGATTTTAAACAGTTGGTTGTTGGCAATTTTTTTTTAACCAAAGAGGTAATATATCTTGTCAAAAGCTTTTGGGGAGAGCATTTATTTATGTAATTATGTAGTTTAAAAAAACTTATATTGTTTATCTTATTTATGGTTTTCCTAATATTGAACTAATCCTATATTCCTGGTATATATTCAATATGGCATTAGTGAATAATCTTTCTTTTCAATTTTATTTTTTGTTACATTTTAAATTCTGAACTGTATCCTTCCTGACTGCACTAGAAAAGGTCAGCATTTTACACACACACATACATAAATGTGAAATCATACTATGCATATTTCCATTTATCAGTTTTTTCCTCTGGAGCATCTTCCTTCATAGATCCTTTGTAGTTGATTTGAATATTTATAATGCTCAGAATAGCTTAGTTATTCTTGGAACAATATTGTTATTACTGTGTACAGTGTTCTCATGGTTCTCCTTATTTCACTCTTCATTATTTTAAGTATTTCCATTTTTTCCTAGAATCAACCTGCTCATTGTTTCTTACAGCACAGTAGTATTCCATCACAATCATATACCACAATTTATTTAGCCATTCTCCAACTAATGGGCATTCCCTTAATTTCCAGTTTTTTTTTTTCCATCACAAAGAGAGCTGCTATAAATAATCTAAAACATTTAGGTTCTTTTCTTTTTCCACTATTACCTTAGGAAAACATATCTGGGGTAGCTAGGTGGCGAAATGGATAGAGCACCAGTCCTGAAGTTAGTTCAAATCTGGTTTCAGACACTTAACATTCCTTAGTTGTGTGACCCTGGGCAAGTCACTTAACCCAATTGCCTCAGTTTAAAAAAAAAAAAAAAAAAAAAAAAAAGGAAAACATACCTAATAGTGGTATTGCTATCTCAAAGAGTATAAACAGTTTCATAGCAATTTGGGCATAATTCCAGATTGTTGTCTAAAATGGTTGGATCAGTTCACAGTTCTATCAGCAGTGTATTAGTCCCATTTTTCACATATCCCCACGAACATTTGTTATTTTCCCTTTCTGTCATTTTGACCAATCTAGGTATAAGATAATATCTCAAAACTGTTTTCATTTGTATTTTTCTGATCAATAATGATTCAGAGCATTTTTATATGACTATAAATAACTTTGATTTCTTTATCCAATAATTGCCTGCTCATCTTTTCACTATTTATCAATTGGGAAATGACTGATATCCTTATAAATTTGACAAAGTTCTCTATTTATTTGAGATGAGGTACTTATCTGACAAACTGTCTATAAATATTTTCCCTGTTTTTCAACTTTCCTTCTAATCTTGGCTTTAGTTTTATCTTTACAAAATCTTTTTAATTTAAGCTAATCAATATGATGATCAATTCTGATGGATGTGACTCTTTTCAACTGCAAAGTGATTCAGACCAGTTCCAATGATCTTGTGATGAAGAGAGCCATCTATATCCAGAGAAAGGACTGTGGGGACTGAGTGTGTTTCACAGTATAGTATTTTCACTTTTTTTTATTGTTGTTTACTTGCATTTTGTTTTCTTTCTCATTTTTTCCTTTTTGATTTGATTTTTCTTGTGCATCATGATAATTGTGGAATTTTGTACAAAAAAATTGCTTGTTGATTTACTTGTGATCTAGGAAAGGGAGTGGGGGGAAAGGAAAGAAATAATTTGGGAACACAAGGTTTTGCAAGAGTGAATTTTGAAAATTATCTGTGTATAGGCTTTGAAAATAAAGAACTTTAATAAAATGGGGGAAAAAAGATGCATCACCAAAAAAAAAATAAAGTAATCAACATTATCCATTTTGCATCTTACAGTGCTTACTACCTTTTATTTATTCATAAATTCTTCTTCTATCCATAAGTCCTAATTTATTTATGATATATTCATTTATATTTAGATCATGTATACATTTTGACCTTCTCTTGATAAATGGAATATGATATTGGTTTGTACTTAGTTTCTGACACACTGCTTTCCAGTTTCCCCAATTTTTTTTTGTTAACCAAATAGTGAATTCTTATCCTTAAATTTATTTATATTTTCAAACACAAGGTTATTATAATCATTCACTGCTATGTTTTGTATATCTATTTTGTTCCACTGGTTCACCTTTCTATTTCTTAGCTAGTACTATATAATTTTAATGATTTCTACTTTATAACAGTTTAAGATCCAGTACTACTAAATCTTCTTCCTTTAATCATATAATAGTTTTAATATGTTGCTGTAGCCTCTTAGCTAATATTTTATTCAATATATTTGCACCAATATCCATTGGGGATTTTTTTCTCTCTTTTTAAATCTTTCCTTGGTTTATATCTTGAGATTATATTTATTTTATGAAAGGAATTTTGTAGATTTTTTCTTTTCTAATTTTTTTCAATTAGTTTTATAATGTTTAAATTAATTGTTTTCTGAATGTTTGATAGACTTTACTTGTAAATCCATCTAGTACTAAGTTGGGAAGAGAAGAGAAAAAGAAGAGAATAAGAATTTATTAAATGACTACTATACTCCAGGCAGTGTTATAATAAGTGTTATACAAAAACTGTTATGATAAGTGTTATACAAATATTATCTAATTTTTTTCTTTGGAAGTATGTTTATAGCTTACTCAATTTCTTTTTCCGAGATTAGGTTATTTAAATTCTGTTTATTTTATTCTTGTTCTTTTATATTCTTGTAAATATCCCATTATTTCATGTTATCAGTTTCATTGGTATATAAATGAACAATGTAGTTTCTAATAAATTTTGTTTATTTCCTCTTACTATAACTGCCAGAGATCTATCATATCTCATTTTTCTAAAATACTAATCAAACCTTTAGCTTATTTTTTTGTTTAACTTTTTGTTAGATTTATTTAAATATAACAAGAACACTGAGGTCTCAAACTATTACAGTTTTGTGTTTTGTTCCTTCTTGTAATTCTCTGATCAAGCCACTCAAGACAACAATAATTATGCCTTATAATTCAATTAATTTTTCTTCTAAGTACTTAAATGTTATGCCAAAACCATTACTCCTAATAAAAAAAATTGTGAAGAGAAAAAAATCTACACAAAAGCAACCAATGTTTCAATGATGTCTGAAAGTATTTTCAGTATTCTATGCCCATCATTTCTCTTCCAATTCTGAGAAGAGGGAAGAAAAGAACATTTTTAAATTCTTTTCCATGGCTGAGCTTAGTCACTATAATTACATATTATTACATTTTCCTATTTTTCTTTTTTTTCATTTACATTTTTATAGTTATTGTGTACACAGTTTTCCTAGTTCTGCTTATTTCATCCAGAATCAGTTCATACAAATCTTTCCATGATCCTCTGAATTTTTCATATCTGTAATTTTTTTTTTGCTTAGGCAATTGAGGTTAAATGTTGCCAAGGGCCACACATCTAGGAAGTATTAAATGTCTGAGGTCGGATTTGAACTCAGGTCCTCCTGATTTCAAGCTCAGCACTCTATCCACATATTTATAATTTCTTAAAGTGCAGTAAATTGCATTATATTCAGGTAATACAATATATTTAATCAGTATGTGTCAGAGATGACATTAAACTGAGGTCTTCCTGGTTCTAAGACCACTAGAGTGATATATCCATTATGCAGACCACTAGAGTGATATATCCATTATGCAACACTGCCTTTCTCTATTTCAAAAACAGTATGCTCATAGTCTTTCCTGGGCCATTTATGTTCCTTCTGTCTGATAGAAATGAAAAAAAAAAAAAAACCCTGCCTTTTTTTTTTCCCTAGTTAAGGGGCAAAGTTTTATTGTAATTGTAATGCCATGACAAGTAGACTAAATTCTAAGAGAATTTAGCAAGGAAACAAGCAAAGAGGCACATTTATCCAGCTTTCTATCATTGACAGGCTAATTCTATGGCCCAGAGGAGCAGTTTCTGGAATTTGGTTATCATGATCAGCAGATTATGTGACAGTCAGCAATGAACTGAGGAGTGGTCTGTTCACTATTGTCTCAGGAGTTTGATCTGTGGGATTATCCTGAAGCCAGAAGCTACCTGACTGAGGAGTGGTCTATTTAGAATCAGACAGATTTGGTGTGAGGGACTCCAAAGCCAGAAGATTTAGTATTACTGACTTATTGTTAGAACAGAAGCCCCCCCCCAAATCAGAGGACCACAAAATCCTATTACATCATTTCCCCCTCTCAAGCAGTCATCCCCCAAATTCATTTGGGACAAAGGAACAGAGGGCTCATCTTCTGAAGCTGCTTCAAGCTGATAAGGGGTGTAGAGCTCTCCCTACTTAGTGGGAAGATCTGCCTTTTTAGATTTGGTGAAAATGTGCTTGTCATGGGAAGAGTGAACTAGAGATCTTAGCAGGTCACAGGCAAGGGGCTGGTTTATCAGAAAAAAAACTAGTTTTGATGGCTTTTCTTCTGACACTGTCAGTAATAAAACAAACTCCTCACTTGAAGTCCCTTCCCTGATGCCTTTTATTTCAAGTTCACTTAGTATTTGGTATCTGTGCTTTTTTTTTTACCCAGCCTCCAAGCTCACATAGAACCCTTGCATTTCTCAAAGCCACAGCTTCAGAGTGGGGGCTTCTGATGGCTGTGTGGGATGGCTGGGCATCCTTGAAGCTCTTGAGCTAATATTGGGATGATGAAGAAACTGAGCTGAATGTTGGAGAATGATAAAGGCGGCTCTTCTGGCTGATGCTTCTGCTAAAATAGGTTCAAGGACATCTGCCATGATTCACAGGGAATGGAAATAAGCTAGGAAGCCATATGATTCAGCTGTGGTTACAGTAGTTCAGATAAAGAAAGGAGCCTATTAGTCAGAGCTTTTTATTCTTGTTAAGTGCAAATGAAACAGGAATAAATATTGTCAAGCAAACCCTAATTCATACCCCCTGCTATTCAAACAAACAAACAAATCAGCCCACTAGCTCTCCAGAACTCCCAAAGAGAGTCTGTGAACAGCCCAGCCCAGCCCACAGTGCAGATGATTCCTATTGATTAACTGTGTATTGGGTATTTATAAAAATTAATTCACAAAATGCAGGAATTTTTAAGCAAAATCCTATAATAGTTTTACTGACTTAGTCAAATGATAGAACCCATTAGTGATGATCAACACCTCAGAGTCTCTCTGTGACATTCCCCTGCTCAGTCAGCATCTGGATCAGTGATGTCAAACCTAGATAGAAATGACCCCAGCAGGTCCCATATTGACTTAAAAATCCACAAATTAATGTTACCTGTGCTGTATTGTATTTTATTTGGGGAGGAGAGGGAGGCAATCAGGGTTAAGTGACTTGACCAGAGTCACAATTAGGAAGAATTTGAGGCTGGATTTGAACTCAGATCCTCTTGATTCCAAGAGATGGTGTTCTATCCACTTTACCACCTAGATGCTCCACTTTATTATATTTTTATTTATTTTGTTCAACATTTCCTGATTATATTATTACCTGATCGACATGCTCAGGAGTTCTGTTGGAGGAAGAGTTGGATACTTCTGACTTCGAGTCTTCAACAGCATAGAAAAAAAAGATTTTGCATTTCCAGGTGCCAGAATTCCCTCAGGATTGAACCCAAGTTCAGTCCTGCCCAGGCCTCCTTTTTCTGAGTCAGTGAACAC
This sequence comes from Myrmecobius fasciatus, assembly GCA_023553655.1. Lineage (NCBI taxonomy): Eukaryota > Metazoa > Chordata > Mammalia > Dasyuromorphia > Myrmecobiidae > Myrmecobius > Myrmecobius fasciatus. The sequence continues at coordinate 141,180 of JAJPUD010003510.1, forward strand.
CTTCTCATGGTGAGATGGAAGGGAATCTATAGGAAAGATCATAGACACAGTGTGGGAAAAGACCTTGTTGCTCTTCTGGTCCAACACGATTCTTTTTGGCAGATGAGGAAACAAACATGATATGACTTACCTAAAATCAAATAAGTAAGTAGATAGTAGTGCTGGAATTTTAAAACGACATCTCTGACTTGAAATCTAGAATCTTTGCCCTTATTTTAAGTAATTCCATTCAGAGATAAACCAGCTAGTCAGTCAAACATGGAGTAGAGACACCCCTAAAACCTGAGTTCTAGTGTTTGACTCTGCCATCAACTGTCTATGTGATCTCAGACAAAGCACAATCTCCCTGTCCCTCAAAGCTATCATGTAATAAAACAAATGTTTAAAATGTTTAACATGTAATTAGGGAAATTAAATTTTTTTTAAAGTATCTCAGTTCCCTCCCCAAAGTACCAATTGGTAGTCCCTCTTTCTTTCTTCTACTTCTCCTAATTACTTCAAAATCTGATACCGCAGGCATTTTGGGACTCAAGATTATCATATTTTCTGGATGGTAGTATAATTTCTTTCTTTTCTTTCTTTCTTTTTTTTTTTTTTTGCGGAGCTAGTGGGGAAGAGACTAGCCCAGAATCACCCCACTACGAAGTATTAAGTGTCTAAGGTCAAATTTGAATTCAGGTCCTCCTGAATTTAGGGCTATTGCTCTAGCTGCCCCAGGCTAGTATAATTTCTTCAACCATCCCTTTCAAGGTCTTTGTAGGGGAACCAGAGAAGCACAAAGTACCCTCAGCTGAGTGCTTCACTCTGAAAAGTACACATGTTGCCTAGATGGAGGGTAAACTCCCTACTCTCTTTCCAATGTCTTTCTTATGAAATCTCTGCAAAACCAGCTCTAGTTCTGTTACATTCATGACTGATAGATTTTTAGGGAAGTCTTTAATTCTTATTTCCATAATGATGTCAATGCTTGATTTCAATGGAAATTCTCTACAGCTTCCTAGTATCTATGCCTGCTGAAAATTTCTTGGTTATCATTACAAGCCAAGTTGTGCTGATCCCACAAAGCATGTGATGTCCCATGAAGCCTTTTCTAATCTATCCTACACATTATTGTCAGATTTTTAAAACATCTCTTCTATAATGTCATTCTCTGCTTAAACTCTTCTAATGTATTTTCATCACCCCCAAATAAAATCCAAACTCCTTTGTCTGGCATTCAGTCTTTCTTCAAACTTTGGTTTCTATAAATACACAAAATTCTTACACAAAATCTCCTGACACCATCTAGCAAGGTCTTATCTCTGACTCAATTAACACTCCTTGAGTATCTCTGCCTCATGCTTTGGTCACTTCATTTCTCCCTAACTGGAATGTTGCTCATTTTTTCCCCTCCTAGCCAAATCCTACTGCTCTTTCATGGCCCAGTATAAACTCTTTCTCTTCTGAGATTTCCATTACTTAGGCTAGGTAAAGCTTCCTAACAAGTTGAGCTGCTCAAAAATGGATTAGGGTGTTGATGGAGTTTCTCATCACTGGAGAATTTCAAGCAAGGATGGGGTGACTACAGATTATTATTCAAGTACAAATTGGACTAAGTGACCTTTGAATTCCCTTCTAATTAGATGATTCTGAATTCTCATAGATTCATTCCATAATTACTCCATTACATTTACCTCCCATTTTTCTCTGGGTACAATAGCATTGTACCTCTCAAGCTAGTGGGTAAAATTCTAACTATTGGCTGTCCCTGGTTAGGGCAATGGATTTCTTAAACAAGGACTAGTGATAGCTATTGCTAGCAGATGTTTTCCTCACAAACTTGTATAATGAGCAAGACAAGTATTGCCCATTTTACTGATAAGAACACATAGCCTATGAGTCACAGACTTGGAAGAGTCAGATCTTGTACTTAAACCCATGTCTTCTGAAACCAAATGCAATGTCCTTCCTACCATTCTGCACTGATTGTTCTCTGGAAGTCACATTTCCCTTTACTTCACATAAGATTTGACTAAAGTTATAATCAAGGCTAACTTTTTGTTAAAAATATAGAAGAATGATGAATAATAAGAACAGCCCATTAAAGAGACAAATTTCCTAAGCCATATTTCAAGGAGTAAAAAAGAATATATCCAAATTCATGAAAATTACAGAACTAGAATTGGTTTTGCAGAGATTTCTGTAAAAAAAAAAAAAAAGATACTAGAGAGGCAGAAGCCAGGTTAAGAGTTGGGAGTTTACCCCTCTTTTAGGCACCATGGTTACTTTACAGAGTAGAGTACTCAGATGAATATCTGTTTGGTACTTCTCTGCTTCCCCCACAAAGACCTTGAAAAGGATTGTTGATATTACTGCTTGTGGTGATGATGCTTGCTATAAGAATTGAATCAAGTTTAGAAGTATGATTCAACTGCCCCATCAGAAAAAAATTCTTCTCCCAGGCTTCTGAATTTCCCCTATACAGTTTTGTGTCAATTATTCCCCAAGAAAGGAAAGAGTTGAATCAGAAAAACCTTTCCCAGTTCTAACCTCATACCTACATTGACTACTCCTCTTCCTTTTATCCTAAATTCCTTTTTTTGCTATTGTTTATTCACATTGCTAGATCAAGAAAATAGTGACCATTAACTTTTTTGAACCATTTTAATTTAATTTTTATTTTTTAAAATAATAGCCTTTTATTTTTGAAATATATGCAGATAGTTTTCAACATTTACCCTTGAAAAATCTTGTGTTCCAAAGTTTTCTCCCTCCCTTAGACAGCAAAAAATCCAAAACATGTTAAACAGGTGCAATTCTTCTATGACATATTTCTACAATTATCATGCTGCACAAGAAAAATCAGATCAAAAAAGGAAAAAAATGAGAAAGAAAACAAAATGCTAGCAAACAACAACAAAAAAAGGTGAAAATACTATTTTGTGATACACATTCAGTCCCCGTAGTCCTGTCTCTGGGTGCAGATAGCTCTCTCTCCATCACATCTATCAGAATTGCTGAATCACTCATTGCTGGAAAAGAGCCATGATCATCAGAATTGATCATTGCATAATCTTATTGCTGTATACAGTGTTCTCTTGGTTCTACTCACTTCATTTAGCATCAGTTCATGTAAGTCTCTCCAGGCTTTTCTGAAATCATCCTGCTGATTGTTTCTTAGAGAACAATAATATTCCATAACATTCATATACCATAACTTGTTCAACCATTCTCCAGCTGATGGGCATCCATCCACTCAGTTTCCAGTTTCTTAGCACTACAAAAAAGGCCACAAACATTTTTGCACATGTGGGTTCTTTTTCTCTTTTTTATGATCTCTTTGGGATACAGGTCTAGTAGAAACACAGCTGCGTCAAAGGATATTCACATTTTATAGCCCTTTGGACATAGTTTCAAACTGTTTGTTCTCCAGAAGGGTTTGATCAATTCACAACTCCACCAACAATGTATTAGTGTCCTAATTTTCCCACATTCCCTCTAATATTTATCATTATCTTTTCCTGTGACCATTAAATTTTGTTTCATATTTTATATTTGTCATGCCAATAAAGATTTGGGAGAAATAGGCAGTGTGGAAGAATCAGAAGATATATTTAGCCATTAGCATGAGTGTGTATATAATGCTAATAATAAAGTAGCAGATATTTACATAATACCTTAAGTTGTGAAAAGCACTTTAAACATAGTTTTTCTACTATACATATATTATTGTTCCTCACAACAACTCTATAAGGAAGCTACTATTATTGTCTCCATTTTACAGAGAAGGAAGTTGAGGTTCACTAAGCTAATAAATGTCTGAGGTCAGATTTTATCTCAGGAAGATGAGTCTTCCAGACTTCAGGTCTGGCATTCTATATACTGGATTAGCTAACTGCTTCTTCACTACAATAGGTACATAAAATCCAAAACAAAGCACATCGATATCTAATAATACTAATTAATGATGATCATAAAAGCTAATATTTGTATAGTACTTTAAGTTTTGCATAGAAAACTATACATCTTGTTTTTCCCTTTGAGGCAATTGGGGTTAAGTGACTTGACCAGGGTCACACAGCTAGGAAGTATTAAGTGTCTGAGACCAGATTTGAACTCAGGTCCTCCTGACTTCAGGGATGGTGCTCTATCCACTGAACTAACTAGCTGCTCCTACTACACATCATTTAATTTTATCTTCACAAAAATCTATGAGATAGGTTCTATTATTCCTATTTTATAAATAAGGAGATGAGATTGAGAGAAGTTAACTAGGGTCACATAATTAATAAGTGCGTGAGGCTGGATTTGAACTCAGGTTTTCTTGATTCTAAGTTTTGCCCTCTTCCACTTGGCTACTTAGCTTTTATAGACAATGATTCCAGTGAACATACTAAAAAGGAAGAAGCTATATTGACTAAAAGTTACCATAGTGGGACCTTGGTCTGACTCCAAAGGGTTTGTGATCAAACAATTGAAGAGTCAGAAAACAAGTTATACACTCTTCCCATCCCTCCATCCCCCAGCAGTCATAGAAGCTTATTTCCAATGTAACCACACCTATCTCTATTCCCTAACACTGTGGGCCCCCCCCCCCCCGCTGTGTAATCTCCCAACCTTTCTTCTTTTTAGCCTGACATCAACATCTCGGGGCAATTATAATCTAAACTAATTGCTACACTCTGGAGCTGTGCATGTGCCATTGGGAAAATTTTGCTTCCACCCTCTTCCATGAAGATCACTTTGTGGCTGTGGCAGGTGCCTTTGGAGGGTGGGTTCCATGCTTAGGACAGTGAATGGTGAGTAAGTGTACTGCCTCCTCCTTTTTTATTTTGACTAGTTTAGAGTGAGTCACCCAAGATACGCAAGCATGGATGGATTGTGATCTGCATCAAAGATCAAATTGCCTTGTCTTTACTTCCAAATTCACTCATCTTCCAAGCTTTCCTGGTATGTCAAGGACATTTCCAATCACCTGAACAATCTCTGATTCCTTACTTTTCTTTGCTGCCCATTTCCAATTAGTAACCAAATTCTGTTGGTTCTCCACATCTCTCACAGTGGTCCCCTTCTCTACTCCTACAGCCATCATCCTACTCCAGGCCCCTCATCATCTCTCCTTTGGTCTATTTCCTTGGTTTTCCTGCTTGAAATCTTGTCCTTTTCCAATCCATCCACCACACTACTGCCAATGTGATTTTGGGCAGGTCTACATGCCATTCTTCTTCTCAATAAAATTCAGCGTCTCCTTAATGACATTGGGATTAAATATTATTTCATCTTTATCTCATCATTTTAAAATGTCTCTTTTGTATAAATTTCCTAATGTTATATATGTATATGTGTGCAATATGTATGTGTGTTGCCCATGGGTATCATGTGTATCCATATGGGTCTGTCTAGATGTTCACTGGAAAGCACGGATAGAAATCATGAGCATCTTCTCTACCTACCTTTTCTTAAGAGAAACTTTGTTCCATCTGCATCCAGAAAAAAAGACTATGAACACTGAATGTAAATCAACACATGATATGCTCATTTCTTTTTTCTGTTTTATTTTCCTCTCCCATGGTTTTTCCCTTTTCTCTTATTTTCTCTCCCAAGATGATTCATAAAGCAATGCGTATTTTAAATGTGATGGAAGATAGGTTGACATAGCATGATCCATGGGGACATGAAGAATTAGGCAGGACTGAACAACAATCTATATTCCTGTTATAGTATAGATAGTCATGGTGAAGCACTCACTCTTGACTTTTCTTAGGATATGTAAATAGAAGCATTGCTGTCCATGATTCCTAAAATACTTCCAGTCATGTGAAAATACAAGAGAAATAAACATAATACAAATTGACAACATAGGCCAATACTGAAATTTACAAAGTTCTGGGGAAACATATAATTTAAAATAAAACCTGCCATCCTGTCATGAGTAATATGAGATTTATCAAGATCTCCCACAAAGAGTTGTGTTACTATTATCTATATAAAACACAAACATAACCTGTAAAATAAGTATTCCAGAAACACTTTTTAAAAAAGAGAGAAAAAAATTCTGATTCTGGTCAGGGGAGAGTAGGAGATTGGGGCTTATAAGGCTGGCCATTTTATTCTCCTAAGTAAGAGGGACACTGAACTAGAATTATTTCTATCTGCCCTCCTAAATATTGTTTATCTAGAAGAACTATTTTTGAGGAAGATTTCAAATTTCTCTTCTTATCCCTCTCCCTAAATGAGAAAGAGTACCTCAAACTACTTGTCCAAGGTTTAACTCCCTTCCCACCAAATACCAGTTACAAAAAGACCACACATAATGAATAGCAAATAAAACCATCTATCTAAGCAAAAAGCAAATAGAAATCAGAAAAATTATAGAGATGAGAAGATATAAACAATGCACAAAGTGATGAACTTTCCTAGAGGAAGCAAGATAACTTCAGCTCAATCAAGAGAGGCTTAGATCTTATTCAAGGGGAAATTCCCCAAAGTCACCATTGTGGTAAACTGGGGGTGGGAACATTTTTGAAGTCCTGCCTTTTCTAGATATCAGATTCTTTGCAGTCTTTCTCTTCCTTTAGGAACTTCTCCCTAAAGAGAATCTGTAACTGAATACATTTTCTCTTGAAACTGCAAACAAGTCAGAAGAAGTAAGATGTTTCTTTTCCCAAGCTTTCAACAATTCACCCTTTTGTGCAAGGATGGAGCATTGACAAGGAATCTTTAGCAGTGAAGAAAGTCTCATGCAAATAGGCTTCATATGTTGGTTACTTAGCAATTAGTATTGCAGTAGTACCTGGACATAATTTATAAATAAGTAAATATACACATATTGGGGATACCTCCTTGATTTTTTTTAACTGATACGAAGTGTACCTTCAAAAAAGTTTGCTGAGAACGTGAACAACTGATGTGAATGAACAGAAAAATAAATTCTAATTTTGGAAAGAGAAAGAGGAAAGAGTGAGTGACCATAGGAAGCAAAACCAAAAACAAACCCAATAAAACAAAATTTTGTCCTGTATTCAAGATTCAGGAGTTTTATATTGCCCATTGTCCCATCTCTACCCTGATTTTCAGCAGCATAAAAATAAATAAATCCTATTGTTCTTCTTGGACTAAATAGGAAAAAAACAAAGTTAATTAGGTATCCACAGTCTTTGAGCACTTCCTATGATGTCAGACCCCCAGTGAAAATATTACAAACTTTGTCAGAAATTTTGAAGTAATCCAGCAATCAAATTATGCAGTAAACAACTCAATGTTTGGGACTGAATAAAACCTTAGGTCTTTGGTAGTGGGGAGAGAGAGCTTGAATTTATTGTCTAAGCTGCTTCTGAGGAGCAGGGAGGAGCACTGATATGATTGTTTCATTAAGTGGACCTTTTGTTCTTTGTCAAATACCTCCCATTGACAAAATCATCATAACCCCATAGTTACTGTCAGAATACCAAGTTATGGTGTCAATCTCTGAGGTTATATTTCTCCTATAAAAAAATCTACCAGTACTCTGCTAAACTTCTTTAGAAATTGAGCCCACCAGCCAATGACATAATTCCATCATCTCCCACCCCAAACCCTCCTTTTCTAGGAATTTAGCCTGCTTTATGGAGTCAAGGATTCTCTAGGAACTTGTCATACCTTAATGGTGTCTTTCTCCTTAATGGCATCTTCCCTCTGGTTAATTATAAGTTTTGCTGGGGAATTTAGTTTTTGTCTTTTCTCTTGCTAATTGCTAAAACCACTTTTTTTTTTTTTTTTGCTAAAACCCCATGTGGATTTAGCCCACTGTAAGCAGTGTAATAAAATTTTTGTCTCTTGATTTGGAGAAGGTATGAGCCTAAAAATTCTTTTGGGACACCTTGTACATTGTCCCATAACCCTTTCCCCTCTCCCCAACATTTGTGGTAAACCCAAATCTTGAAAACAAAGAATCCACAAGAGACCTTAACCATCAACCTTATCTTAGGACAGGATTAAAGCTGGCTTCTGCTTTCCTGGACTTGAGAGTGAATAAGTCCAAGTTGTTTGGAAAGTAGTCCTAGCTGGTTGATGGCAATTTTGGAGACTTGTCAGGAGACAAGGAAGGTTCAGAGGGAGAAAAACATTGTCAAGTCCAGAACAAAAGCAGCTCATCATAATTTCTATAACAATTAATGTATTTTTCCTTAAATGATATTATTTTCATGTTTTGATTTTTAAAATTTTATTGTATATATTAAGAAAGATGTGTCTAGAGCAGCTAGGTGGTGCAGTGGATAGAGCACCAGCCCTGAAGTCAGGAAGACCTGAATTCAAATCTGGTCTCAGACACTTAACACTACCTGGCTGTGTGACCCTGGGCAAGTCACTTAACCCCAATTGTCTCAGCAAAAAGAAAGAAAGAAATATGTGTCTAATTAGTATTTTGGTCATACTAGTTAACATATGTAATAGAAAATTATCTATATGTTAGATATAGAGATATAGATATTAGATGTTATACATACACTATATTTTGACTTTTTTGCATTGGGGACAAGATTATTTAGCTCTTGGTGGCCAACCTTCTGCTGATTCAGCACTTGGCACAGCCTGGATCCCCCAGAGCACAGGTGCTGCCTGTCCCAGAATTATACTCAAAGTCATTCTATGTTGGTGGTATATATCAGGACTTGTGTTCCTCCAGCATAACCTTTCAGAAAGAAGATAGATGGATAAATAGGTAAATAGATAGAAGAAGCATATGTTCTAATAAAAGACAATATATAATACTTTTACCATGTTTAACATATATTGGATTACATGCCATCTAAGGGAGGGGGTGGGGGGAAGGGAGAAAATTGGAATATAAGTTTATTCAAGGGTCCATGTTGAAAAATTATGCTTGCATATGTTTTGAAAATAAAAACTTCAATAAAAGATTAAAAACAAGTAAATGAATGAATGAATATATATGTGTGTGTGTGTTCATATATATATATACATACACACACACATATATTACATATATATATATATATATGTATGTATGTATAGGAGTTCCTAACCATTTTCTATGTCATGTACTTCATTGTTAATTTGGAGAAATCCATGAGCCCATTTTCCAAACAATATATTTAAATAATTGAAGAAAAAGCTAAATTTCAGGAAGTGACTGTAAGTGACTATAAGAATAATTCATTTTTCCCATCTAAGTTTATAGACCTCTGAAATCTACTCTTAGGAGTGAATAGGATAAGCTGAGTGAAAACCTCTCATAAGAATATGGCCTCAACCTATGCTTTAATTATAATTTGAAATTTTGCAATAACAAGTTGTGCTACAGCCAAAAGCTGCAGTTTCTTTCCATCTCTTTATGTCTCTTTTTCTCTCGTTTCTGTCTCTGTCTCTCTGTCTCTCTTATCTTAGATAAACATACATTTCCCTCTTGTTCCCCCTGTCCTTTTCTCCACATTACTATTGAGTTCTTAATATGTTAGAGAATGTCATGGACTGGTATTATTCTTTGTTTTGGAGGTAGATTTCCATGTTTAGAATGGGAACCTGGATTCCCAGCCAATGGGAAGAAGAGCCAGGAAGGGGGGGGGGTCCACAATAGGATCTATATAATCCTGTGTTTTGCACCTTACACTTGGGACTTCTCTACTGAATCCACCTTGTCTGTTGGGAGTTGCCCTTTCTTTCAAGATCGTAATAAATCCATTTTGCTTTTTAACTTGAGAGTCTCTGATTTCAATCTGGGAAGGGTCACTGACCCACACAGGAGTCTGTAGACCCTGCATAAAGGAGAGCAATAAGGGAGGAGGGAGAGGGAGGTAGAGAAATCTAGGGTTTGGAGTGGAGCCACAAGCCAGGCTTTAAGGGAGGTAATCTCTTAACGCTTTGTGATTTTTGCTGTCACTTTACTGGTTTGTGGATCCAAGATTAACTCTGTGAAGGCTGGGTCAGTTCCTCCAGGTACTAGGTTATTAATTTAGATGACCTTCTGCCAAGGAAGAGTGATGCTTTGGGCAATGACAGGGTAAGTGACTGTCTAGGCTTCCCTCACTAACTCAGTCTCAATCAATATTGTTTTATAAAAAATGGATAAAAATAAACTAAGCCTCTTTTAAAATGCAAATAAGCTGGCTGGGGAAAACGACATAATCATTATCATCCATTGGGATAAAATTAGTGTATCAGGGTAGCAGCCGGGAGAGCATGTAAGGAGGCAGAGAGGGCTGGGCCATTGTTTATGGAGGGTCCGATTTTAAGGGAAAGGCTGTTCTAGAGCTCAGGACTCATCTGGGAGAGAGGTGGGGGCAGGGGCTAGGAAATGATATTCGGGGAACCCTGGGGCAATAAGAAAGAGCTCTAATAGGGAGAGTTGGGGGCTGTGCTGGTGTGGGAAGGGAGGAGCACCCGCCGCCCAATTTTGCCTTGCTTGGATGGGGGTGAATGAGGCAGGCTGGGCTCAGATGGCCGAGATCCCCGAAGTGCAGCCTGTAGATGGGACACCAGCGTGCACACATCCCTATCACCAGGGTTGCTACCGCTGCAGCTCTTTTAGATAATGAAATCCTCTCCATCCCTGGCTCCTGCTGGGGTCTGATATCTGATTCCTGGGCTGATAAGAGGAGGCAGCTAAGGATGGAGCTGTGAAACACTGGACGGAACGTCTTTAGGTCTGCGGACTCTGCGGCTCATAGATTGTGCAGAGAGCTTTGTAGTCCCATCCCCATGGAGAGAATTGCACATTCATTTATGGGACATTCTACTCTTGGCAAACATAGATAAAGCCTTTAGAGCTCTGAATCTAAGGCATAGCTTCTACAGCCCCAGAAACAATCTAATCAATAGATTTTGCTTCCTGTCTCTCTGTTTATGTCTCTCTCTCTCTCTCTCTCTCTCTCTCTCTCTCTCTCTCTCTCTGTCTGTCTTCTCTCCCTTCTTCCCCTTTTTCTCTCTTTGCCTCTATTTTTTTCCTCTGTCTCTCTTCCTCTGTCTCCCCCAGTTCCTCCTTCCCCCTGCCATGTGTGTATCTCTCTCTCTGAGTTTCTTTCCATCTCTTTATTTCTGTCTCTTTCCCTGTCTGTCTCTGTTTCTCTGTCTCTGTGTCTCTCTTTCTCTTTCTACTCTCTCTCTCTCCCTCCCTCTCTCCTTTCTCTCTCTGTCTCTGTCTCCATCTTTTTCTCTCTCTGTCTCTTCTCTGTTTCTCTCTGTCTCTGTCTTTCCCCTCCTCTCTCCTCTCCTTTCTCTCTCTGTTTCTCTTTGTCTCTCTCTCTCTCTCCATCTGTCTCTCTCTGTCTCTTTCTATTTCTCTGTCTCACTTTGTCTCTGTCTCTTTGTCTCTCTCTCCATCTCTCTCTCTCTCTTTTCTCTTTCTCTCTCTGTTTCTCTCTGTCTCTGTCTCCTCTCTCTCTTTCCCCCTCTCTCTCCTTCTCTCCTTTCTCTCTGTTTCTCTCTCTTTCTCTCCATCTCTGTCTCTCTATTTCTGTCTCTTTCTGCTTCTCTCTGTCTCTCTGTCTCTCTGTCTTTCTGTCTCTTTCTGTTTCTCTCTCTCCCCCTCCATCCCTCCCCCCACCCTGTCTCTATTTCTTCTTGTCTATCTGTCTCTCAACAAATGATGCAGATTATAATCCTGCTTTTCTAGATGTGGCTTTGTTATTTCTCCTTCCTGTGGGAATTCTGAATTTGGAGGATCCATTAGTACAAATACAGTGAGTAGTCTCGTAGCACAGGGCCCCAGAGTTAGAGGTAGAAGAAACCTTAGAGGTAACAGAATTCTACCCTCTTATTTTACAAATGAGGAAACTGAGGCCCGTTAAGAAAAATCATTTACCTATGGTCAAACTGGTAATAAATAATTGGATGGGGAATTGAATTTATGTTTCTTTACTCCAAACCCAGATCATTTTCCACCATCTTGTGCTGCATATGATTAACCTGGAGCGAAGAAGAACTAGGTTTAAGTCCTTCCTCTGACACATACAAGATGCATGACTTTGGCCAAATAATTTACCTTCTGTTTGAGTGTGATTGTGCTTGATTTGGTCCATACAGACTTTTTCTTAATGCTTTCAGCACCCAAAATGATAATCTTTGCTTAAATGTTGCATACAAGTTGCCTCACTGCATCATCGAAGGGAGTTCCTACTCTGGAAGTCTTCCTTTTGTTGTTCAGTCATGTCTGACTCTTCATGACTCCATGTGAATTTTTCTTGGCAAAGAGAATGGAGTGGGATGCTGTTTCCTTCTCCAGTTCATTTTATAGATGAGAGTGAAGAAATAGAGTGAAGTGACTAATAGTCACACTATTAGTAAGTGTCTGAGAGCAGATTTGAACTCTGGAAGATGAGTCTTCCTGACCAGAATGATATTCTATCCATAGCACTACCTAACCACTCACCTCCAGGGAGTGTTCCTATATCTGATGAAAGCACAGATTTTGACTAAATTACCTAATACATGCGGAGTCATGTCTGGGTCTTTTTCCCCTACTAAAAGGAACCTTAGAGGTCATTGAATTCTACCCCTTCATTTTATATATGAAGAAACTGAGGTAGAGACATAAAAAATTTGTCAAAGGTCATAGAGCTAATGTCTGAGGTGGAATTTGAATCCACGTTTTTCTCACTTTAGATCTAGGACTATGGCATGCACTTATGTGCTTGCCTTGGATTGGTCCTTCTGAAATTGTCCCGGGAAGACAACATGCTGTCAAAGTGCTTCTGAGAAGGGATCCTGGCCCAGGAGTGTGCTAGAGCTAGCTTCAATCTGAGAAAAGCTGATATTTTCAGTATGAGCAACCTGAGAAACTGATAAAAGCTACAAATCAGAGACTGAGTTATTTTTTTGGTTGACTAGATTTAAGAAAATGATGGAGAAAACTTAAAAGTGTGTTTTATGTATTTTCCTAATGAGCCAGTTAAACATTTATTAGCACTTTCTTTCTTAACCCTGGATTTAATAGTTTCTGTTTATCTCTTCCTAGGGGGAAGGAATTGGAGAAACTTGTTCAAGTGGGTCAGATTATTGGGGAATGGGGTAGCTGATGCTTTAAATTAACTTTGCTTTTTTTTTTTTTTTTTCTTTCTCAAGGCAATTGGTGTAAAGTGATTTGCATAGATCACACAAGTAATGAGTGTCTAAGACTGGATTTGAATTCAGGTCCTTAGGGCCAGTGCTCTATTGTACTACCTAGCTGCCCCAGAATTAATTTTCATGTAAGCAAACTTCTCTCTTGTCTGAGTGTGGCTTTGTGACACTCTCTATCACCACTTTCAAGAAACAACCTTTTGGGAGGCCTTGATCTCCTGTGGGAGCGAAAGAAGAATAACAACATTTGATATCTGCAGACCCAAATGTACAGTTCTAGTCCTGCAAAGAATACTCTGCATAAGAACATGAATATTCCAGTAGTTGATTCAACCAATCTAGAAAATAATTTTGAATGACAGGATAAAGGTGAATAAACTGTTTATAACTTTTGCCCAATGATCTAAATACAGAGAGATCCAAGGAAGTCAAAAGCAAAAAGAGATTCCATATATACCAAAATATTAATAGCAAAACTTTTTATGGTAGAAGAAACTAAAAGGTCCTCTCATTTGATGAATGATTGATCAAATTGTGGTATGTGAATATAATAAAGTATTATACCACAAGCAATGACAAATATGATGAATTCAGAGGAACATGGGAAGATTTATGCAACAGGATCCAATATTGCTATCTCACAGACCTACCCAATTTTGAATTATAAATTACACAGGAAGATCTGGATTAAAATCTGGTCTGAGATACTTCCTGTCTTAATCACTTAAGTTCTATTTGCCTCAATTTCTTCATCTGTAAAATGGGAATAATAAAATAATAAAATAGGCAACTACCTCCCCAGGTAGGATAAAATGCTGTGAGGACAAAATGTGATAATACTTGTAAAGTGCTGGTACAGTGTCTGATATATAGTAGGTACTGTATAAATGCTATTTTTGTTTTTATAGTTGCTTTTGATGATGATAATTTGAATCCCCACCCACTAAATGTGTTTCTTTAGATAAGCTTAAATTGCTTGTTTTACCACATATTTCATATCAAAGTAAGAATATGAGTGATTGGGGGCAACTACATGGCACAGTGGATAGAGCACCAGTCCTAAAGTAAGGAGATCTGAGTTCAAATCTGGCCTCACACATTTGACACTTACTAGCTGTGTGACCCCTAGGTAAGTCATTTAACCCCAATTGCTTCTCTCTCTCTCTCTCTCTCTCTCTCTCTCTCTCTCTCTCTCTCTCTCTCTCTCTCTCTCTCTCTCTCTCTCTCTCAAAGCTTTTTATTTACAGAACATATAAGTAATTTTTCTACATTGACTTTTGCAAAATTTTCTGTTCCAAATTTTTCCCTCCTTCCCCTACCCCCTTCCCTAGATGGCAAGTAGTTTAATACATGTTAAATATGTTAAAATATATGATAAATCCAATATCTGTATACATATCTATACAGTTATCTTGCTGCACAAGAAAAATCAGATCTAGAAAGAGGAAAAACAACTTAAGAAGGAAAATAAAATGCAATCAAACATTCACAGAAAGCATTAAAATGCTAGGTTCCCAGAGTCCTCTCTCTGGATGTATATGACTATCTTCATCGCTGAACAATAGGAACTGGTTTGAATAATCTCATTGTTGAGGAGAACCATGTCCATCAGAATTGATCATAGTATAGTCTTGTTGCTGTGTATAATGATCTCCTGGTTCTGCTCATTTCAAATAACATCAGTTCATGCAAGTCTCTCCAGACCTCTCTGAAATTATCTTGTTGGACGTTTCTTACAGAACAATAATATTCCATAACATTTATATACCATAATTCTCCATTTGATGGGCCATTCTCCAATTGATAGGCATCCTTTCAGTTTCCAGTTTCTTGCCACTACAAAAAGGGCTGCCACAAACATTTTTGCACATGTGGGGCCCTTTCCCTCCTTTAAGATCTTTGGGATATAGACCCATTAGAAACACTGCTGGGTCAAAGGATATGCACAGTTTGATAACTTATTGAGCACAATTCCAAATTGCTCTCCAGAATGGTTGGATCCATTCACAGTTCCACCAATAATGTATCAGTGTCCCAGTTTTCCCACATCCCCTCCAGCATTGGCCATTATCTTTTCCTGTCATCTTAGCCAATCTGATAGGTGTGTAGTGGTATCTCAGAGTTGTCTTAATTTGCATTTCTCTGATCAATAGTGATTTGGAGCACCTTTTCATAGGACTAGAGATGGTTTTAATTTCTTCATCTGAAAATTGTCTGCTCATATCCTTTGGCCACTTATCAATTGGAGAATGGCTTGAATTCTTATAAATTTGAGTCAATTCTGTATACATTTTAGAAATGAAGCCTTTAACAGAACCTTTGAATGTAAAAATGTTTTCCCAGTTTATTGATTCCCTTCTAATCTTGTCTGCATTCGTTTTGTTTGTACAAAAACTTTTTAACTTGATATAGTCAAAATTATCTATTTTGTGATTAAGAATAATCCCTTTGGTAACAAATTCCTTCCTCCTCCCTAGATCTGAGAGGTAAACCATCCTATGTCCTTCTAATTTGTTTATAATATCATTCTTTCTGTATAGATCATGAATCTATTTTGACCTTATGTTGGTATACAGTTTGGATCAATGCATAGTTTCTTCCATACTAGATTCCAGTTTTCCCAGCAGTTTTTGTCAAATAGTGAGTTCTTATTCCAAAAGCTGGGGTCTTAACCCCAATTGCTTCTCAAAAAAAAGAATATGAGTGATTAGCTTAAAATGAAAAGTATTATGGTGGCAAAAAAGCATAAAGAGAAAAATGGCAGGTCACATCAAATATAATCACTCCACAAGCTTTTCCCTTTCAGGGTCCTGAATCTGAAGATTTTGAATCCAAAATCTCTAGTTGAGTGATCATACAATGGATCCTCTAAATCTATAGAACCAGGGATAGTGTAGTAGGACATTGCATTAATGACTGCTGACAGTGTTATGTCTCAATGCCAGGGTTGCTAGTATCTTTTGCCATGTGATAAGTCACTTTCCTTAGGATCCTGCCTTGTGAAGAAGGCAGTCTCAAGTGCTATATAGATACATCAAGTCCTCAGCAAGAAATCTTCCACAATGCATCAGCTCTCAAGTCTGTCATTACCACAAACAGGAAAGTATCTGTAATAGTAGGCAGTCAGTGGAGGGTCAGACAGACAATGCATTGTATTCATTGCCTGGTATCAGCCCACATCAGGCTTGGTGAGCTATCTATTGGAAATTCATAATGACTCACAATGAAGGAACCTACCTTTAATTCAGAGCATAGCTAGTTATCTGTTGACTGTTTCCTGTCAGCTTATTTTAATTGACTCCGAGTGAGAATTGAGTGGGCATATAAAAGGTACAAACAGATGTAAGTTTTCTCTGTCCCTGGTGGGAAGAGGGGATTGTGAAGAGGAAGTGCCATAAACCTCTGGGTAGAGAAAGAGAGAGAAGTAGTAGGATTTGCTGCCTGCGCCTTGTCCACCTAGCTTAGTCACCATGTGGCCATGAACACATGGCTACCTCTGTTTCTTCTATCCCTGTTGTTTTTATTCTTTCCTGATCTTAAGTGAGTATTGTACCAGATTGTGATCTTTAGAAAGGTCAGAAGTTTCAATAGAATTCTTCCTCTTTATCTCTGTCTCTCTATGTCTCTCTCACTCCCCCTCCCTCTATTTCTTTCTCTGTCTCTTTCTTCTAAGGGAGAGAAAGGTAACTACAGGAATCCACAGAAGACTTTGCTGGGAGCACCAACAATCCAGCTTAGTGATGATGTTGGTCCTGAAGAGTGATCTGCTTTGACTCAATAACTGAGATACCAAATCCTATAAGTAAGTGACTCATCCATCAGCTATTCAATAACCTGAAGTGAACACGGTTGGGGGAAATTAAGTTTGAGTCAGTTCTCTCAGGGACCTAGTGGGTGTGGAGAGGAGAGATTGTGCCCTTGTTTGGTAGGGAAGGGGAAATGTTTTCATAATTCTGCCCTTGTTCTATCTTCTCAATAAAGATACCTTTGTTAAAATTAGTCTTTAGTTAATATTTATTAACTAATTAACTAAAATTACTAACTGGGCTTGTATCCCAAAGAGATCTTAAAGGAGGGAAAAGGACCCACATGTGCAAAAATGTTTGTGGCAGCCCCTTTTTTAGTGGCTAGAAACTGGAAACTGAAAGGATGCCCATCAATTGGAGAATGGCTGAATAAATTATGGTATATGAATGTTAGGGAATATTATTGTTCTGTAAGAAACGACCAGCAGGATGATTTCAGAGAGGCTTGGAGAGACTTGCATAAACTGATGCTGAGTGAAATCAGCAGAACCAGGAGATCATTATACATGGCAACAACAAGACTAACAGATTAACAACTAAATATAATTTAGTTGATAATTATTAGTTTATAACTAGTTAGTTATCTTAGTTAAAACTAGTTAGTTATTTAACTGATATCAGGGACAGTGTCACTGATCAAATTATTATTAATGAAATATCAATTGGTTAGATGGGGAAAAGAAAGGAACGTTTATTAAGTACCTACCACTGGCACTGTAATAAATATTTTACAGCTATTGTTTTGCTTGATCCTATTGCTGCTATGAAGGGATAGAAACTGGTTGATTGGTATTGGGGAGAATACACAGAATGGAAACTTGTGAGTTACAATATTAGAGACACTCTAATCCCAAGAGTTTGTCCCTGGAATCTTGAAGGGGATCAAAAGTCTTGGATTGGAACCCAACTTGCTAGTTGGAATGCCAGTTGGGAGAGTGATATCAGAGCCTAAATATATGTGTTGTTATTCAGTTATTCCATGGCCCCATTTGGAGTTTTCTTGGCAATGGTACTAGAGTGGTTTGCTATTTCCTTCTCCAGCTCATTTTATAGTTGAGCAAACTGAGGCAAACAGGATTAAGTAACTTGCGTGAAGTCACACAACAAGGAAGTATATGAGCACAGATTTGAACTCAGAAAGATGAATCTTCCTGACTCCAGGTCTGGTATTCTATCCAACATGCTATCAATAAGTACAACATCCATTAGGATGGAAGTGTGTCCCACGTGTGGTAACTATCCCCCATTCTCTCCATTTCTGTCTTCCTCTTGCTCTTATATATTAACTGTGGTGTTTCTTACCTTTCAATCTCTTCCAGTAAGTTTGCACCAACCTGGCTGACCAACTTGGTGGTATGTACACATTGTGATGGTGCCTGAAGCATTCATTCATAGCTGCTGCTGGAAAACAGCATCCAGAGAAACTTAGGGGCCATGTTGATTCAAATACACTGCTTGTACTTGTACAAATTGTAGCAGGAGAATATATTCAGTGACTATAATAAGAATTCAAATAAAAACAATACTGAACAAGGCCGGTACTCAGACATAAAGCAATGTTCCAGAATGCAGATGATAAAACAATCTTCTAACATAGGATAGTTTACTTCTCAGATCTGTGGAGAAGGAAGGAATTTGTGACCAAAGAACTGGAACTCATAATTGAACATCAAATAGATAATTCTGATTATATTAAGTTTAAAAAGTTTTGTACAAACAAAACTAATGCAGACAAGATTAGAAGAAAAGCAATAAATTAGGAAAACATTTTTACATTTAAGGATTCTGATAAAGGCCTCATTTCTAAAATATATAGAGAATTGACTCAAATTTATAAGATTCAAGCCATTCTCCAATCGATAGTCAAAGGATATGAATAATTTTCAGATGAAGATATTAAAACTATTTCTAGTCATATTAAAAGGTGCTCTGAATCACTATTGATCAAAGAAATGCAAACTAAGATAACTGAGATACCACTATACACCTCTCAGATTGACTAAGATGACAGACAAGAAAAGATAATGATGAATGTTAGAGGGGATGTGGGAAAACTGGGACACTAATACATTGTTGACAGAATTGTGAATATATCCAGCCATTCTGGAGAGAAATTTGGAATTATGCTCAAAAAGTTTTCAAACTGTGCATACCCTTTGACCCAGGAGTGTTTCTACTGGGCTTGTATCGCAAAGAGATCTTAAAAGAAGGAAAAGGACCCACATGTGCAAAAATGTTTGTGGCAGCTCCTTTTTTAGTGGCTAGAAACTGGAAACTGAAAGGATGCCCATCAATTGGAGAATGGCTGAATAAATTATGGTATATGAATGTTATGGAATATTATTGTTCTGTAAGAAACGACCAGCAGGATGATTTCAGAGAGGCTTGGAGAGACTTGCATAAACTGATGCTGAGTGAAAGCAGCAGAACCAAGAGATCATTATACATGGCAACAACAAGACTATATGATGATCAATTCTGATGGACGTGGCTCTTTCCAACAATGAGATGATTGAGGCCAGTTCCAATGATCTTGGGACAAAGAGAGACATCTACACCCAGAGAGATGACTATGGGAACTGAGTGTGGATCACAACATAGCATTTTCACTCTTTTTTATATTGTTCACTTGCATTTTGTTTTCTTTCTCATTTTTTCTTTTTGATATGTTTTTTTCTTGTGCAGCAAGATAATTATATAAATAGGTTTACATATATTGGATTTAACATATATTTTAATGTGTATAACATATTTTACATTACTTGTCATGTAGGAGAGTGGGTGAGGGAAGGAGTGGAAAATTTGTAGCACAAGGTTTGCTAGGGTCAATGTTGAAAAATTATTCATGCATATGTTTTGAAAATAAAAAGCTTTAATAAAAATAAAATAAAACAATCTTCTAAATATAGATTAGGGGACTAGAAATGTCAAAGGTTATATAGACTATAAGATGAAATTGGTGTTAGTTGTTTTTCCTAAACTATTTTTCCTTCTGACATGGAAGGAATCCATGGTAGTGAGATGGGGGGGGGGAGGTTGGGATTAATCTGTGGTGTAAATAACAAAATTCATCAACAAAATTAAGAATAAAAATAATAATACTTTTAAAAACCTACCTAGGTTTAGAACAGACAATTATGTGACACAGTACATAGAGTGTGGCTTGGTGGCACAGTGGACTGAGCACCAGTCCTGGAGTCAGGTAGATTCATCTTCCTGGTTCAAATCTGACCTCAGTCATTTATTAGCTATGTGCCTCTGGACCAATCACTTAATTCTGTTTGCCTTAGTTCCTCATCTGTAAAATGACCTGGAGAAGGAAATGGCAAATCATTCCAACATCTTTGCCATCTGGAGCCACAAAGAATCATCTATAACTGAACAAATAAGGTTTGCGAATAACTTAGAATCAGGCTGACAAGTTCATGAACTATCTCACCAAACCTTAGTAATATTCAGTACTGGAAATTTGAACTTTTACTCCAGGAACCCATCCTGGGTTCATCCCATTTCTGTTTTTCCTGACTTGAGTTAAGTAGTGTACACAGAAGTACAAATTTAGGGAACATGCCTTGAAAACTTGACAGGATCTCAGAGTTGGAAGGGACTTTGGGGCCATTAAATTCAATCTGAGTTAAGCAGAAATCCCTAACAAGTGGTTATCCAATTTCTACCTGAAGAGCTTACTTCTATAAGCTAGCTATAATCAATTTCAGAGCAGGGGAAAAAAGCTGATACCATCTAAATCACAGGCTCTTTAACAGCTTAATATAATACCTACTGTGTG
This sequence comes from Myrmecobius fasciatus, assembly GCA_023553655.1. Classification (NCBI taxonomy): domain Eukaryota; kingdom Metazoa; phylum Chordata; class Mammalia; order Dasyuromorphia; family Myrmecobiidae; genus Myrmecobius; species Myrmecobius fasciatus. Next base: position 161,808 of record JAJPUD010003510.1, read on the forward strand.
CCAGGCACTGTGCTTTAAAAACACTATCTCATTTGATCTTCACAACAAAACTAATAGGTAAATGCCATTTATTTTTCCACATTACAGTTAAGGAAACTGAGACAAAGTAAGTGATTTGCCCTATTAGAGAATATCTAAGGATACTTTTGAACTCATGTCTTCCTGACTCCAAGCCACTTAATCAATCCACTTTCCTATCTACCAGTCATTCAGCCCAACTTCTTTATTTTACAGATGTGAAAAAGTGAGAATCAGAAAAATTAAATCATTTACCAAAAGTCACATAGATAATAAGTGGCAGGAATGGATTCAACTCTCCCATTTCTGGGGTACTTTCTATGGAAGCATTCTTGTCAAGGTTATTGTCAACAGCCCTGCCTTTTTGGTTCATGAAGTAATTAATGTTTTCCCAATTGTGGCAAAAAGCCTTTAAAAAAAACTGTATTGCAATATTTCTACCACAATGACTGAGAGTTTCTGGATAAGCTTAGTTCTTCTTTACCAACTCCAAGTAATTAGAAATGTGCTAATTAAACAAACAAGAAGTGAGTCAATTAAATTAAACAAACAAAAACTTTAAAAAGGAGAAAGGAGGGGCAGCTAGGTGGCGCAGTGGATAGAGCACCAGCCCTGAAGTCAGGAGGACCTGAGTTCAAATCTGATCTCAGACACTTAACATTCCCCAGCTGTGTGACCCTGGGCAAGTCACTTAACCTCAATTGCCTCAGCAAAAAAGCAAAAAAAAAAAAAAGGAGAAAGGAAACAATGTTACATACACATAGGGGACAGCAGAATGAATAGAGCAAGCAAAGGAAAAACTAATACATTGAGAATCTCAGGAGAAAACTGTCAAAGAAGAGAATAACTCTGCACTAGCTACAACTAGGACTACAGCAAAGAGAAAGAAAAGACCACAAGAATTCTAACACTGGCCAGAAGCCCTAATAAAAGAATAGAAGGAAGAGACAAAGGAATAGAAGGAAGTGAAATTAGAGCTGTTTAATGACAAAATTGAAAAGGAGACTCTGTGAATTGGAACACAAGTTTAAAAATCCTAGTAAAGTAGTGAATGCCCTGAAAAACAAAGAATGGAAAAAACAGAACTCAGTTATTCATTGATAATAATAAATGATAATGATGTTTTTTTAAAAAGCAGCACAAGAGGAATCCGTGAGATATATACAAAGCAAATGATCTACTTTTTAAACTGTTTTTAAACAGATCATCTAAGGTTCCTGCCCAGGATCACTGCCAATAGAGGTAAGAGCTGATCTCTGAGTATCTGAGAGTCTCCTTTCTAGCTGAATTTGCCCCACATACTGGAATTCCCATGTCCATGTTTTCTCTGGCTAAGTGATCATCAGATCTTGGTAGAATGCCAAGTGTGATAAAGCTTGTCATTGCAGAAAGGGGACCAAGTTTGGAAACACAAGTCCTAGGTTGAGTCCTGACTCGTGCATTTACTGCCCATGTATCTGGAGAAGTCCCTTCACCTCTGAGGGTCTCAGCTTCCTCATATCTAAATCTAGAATGGTACTTGTCCTACCTGTGGCACAGAGATCTCAAGATAAAAAATTGCATTGCAAAGTACCCTCTATATGTGAGCTATTGTGCTATAAGAAAGGACGAAGGGGAACAATTTTTGAGAAACCTGAGAAGACTTGCAACAATTGTGATTTATATGTATAATGAAAATGTTACAATTATGAAAACATTATTATAAAGGCAACTTTGAAAGACAGAAAACTCTGATCAACAGAGTAACCAATCATGATTCCAAAGGAATTATGATGAAACATGCTGTCCACTTCCAAGTAGAGAGGTGATGAACTAGCAGGCTGAGAATATATTTTTTTGGACATGTCCAGTGGCAGAATTTGTTTCGCTTGATTATACATCATTGTTTGGTTGCTTTGATTATACAATAAGTAACAGGTATTTTGTTTTTCTTTCTCTTTCAGTAAGGGCAGAGACAGGGGAGGAGGTAGAAGAGAGAAGGCAGATTTTCTTTGATTAAAAAAATTAATTACAAAAATAAAAGTGGTGGTGGTGGTAGCTTGCCCTCAGTGTGACTGAACAGATTGGAATTTCACATCCTTCTCAAGATCTGGAAGGTGTTAACTTCTGATTCCCCAGTGTATTGGCAGGATTGGGCTTTTTAATTATACAAGGGTAGAGGGCAGAATTTATTCATGAGTTCTCTTTCTACCATAGCTTCATTCAGTTGGTATTGCTGACCTGACCAAACTTAATGGAAAAAAAAATCATGTCACTTCTCTAAACAACCAAAACCAAACCTCCTCCTTCCCTTGAGGTATTTTGGAGAGCATTGACCTGCATAGAGATACTACTGAAAGTCCCCCTTCCCTCATTTTCCTAAGCCCAATTACTCCCATTTCTCCCAAACTCAATTACTTCTTAGGCTTGGAGTTGAAAGGGACCAAAAAAAGCCTCCTAGTACAGATTCTTCATTTTTCCGATGAGGAGATGGAGGCTGAATTGTTATAATTAATTTGGGAAATTATGAAGTAAGGATAGGCACCTCTGGTTCACGGGATATTAGCTGGGAAAGACCATGATGGTGGAGTTAAACTGGATCATACTCATATTATAATATGTGAGGATGTGAAGGCAAACAGCACAGCAAGGAAAAAGACAAAGGGTGAAAAAGGTACAGTGGCAGGAATAGAGGATGAGATGGTAAAGGAAACAGATGGGGAGGCAGAAAGTCACAGATTACCACTTATGTAAATGTATTAGAATTGGGAACATCAGGTAGCATGTGATGAAGATACAAGAGAGCTGGGGTTGGGGGGTGGAGTTGGAGAAGGGATTTCAAGTCTCATTTTTATAAAGTTTGTAGGAGAACAAAGTAATTTATCTATAGCACCTTGGAATTAGGGTTGGTTTTTGTTGTTGTTGTTGTTGTTGTTTTTGACATATCCAAATCATCTCAAAATTGTTGGTAAAACCTTTTTTTTTTTTTAATACAGAATTATTTTATTTCTCTTGCAATGCTTACAATATTAACCACCACCACCACCACCACCACCACCACCACCACCACCCCCACTGGGCAATTTAATCGGTTAAATAAAAAGAACCAAGCTTGAAAGCTTGTAAGACATGTTCCTTTCCTTTAGGGACTTATTTATCTGGTTTCTAAAGGTAAGTGGTGGTAGAAAAGGTATAATTAAGGTTTAAAGATTCACAGGAAAAAAAAACTTGTTTAAGTTCTTGTCCTTTGTGAGAATCTCAGATTGTTCTTTTGTAATTCAAACTAGAAATTGTTGGAGCTTTCCTTGACAATCTTGCCTCCTCACCTTTTTTTAAACTCAATAAGCTTTTTTTTTTTTAAGTATTTTATTTTTCCAAATACATGCAAAGAGAGTTTTTAACATTCACTTTTGCAAAACCTTGTGTTGTTGGTAAAGCTTTTAAAGTTAACATATCAACATCATTGCAAATTTATCAGCACCTCTTAGAGTTTTGCTGGTCTTCCTGTGGATGTCTGGAGTTTATATGAGATTTACATATCATAGGATCAGAAGGTCCTTGTGGCAGCTTTTAGACGGTTTCTGCTGATTCAGTACATATTACCAGGCTGTGAATTTTGGTTAATTTATCATGCAATTTATAAATGATCTTTGATCTTTGGGAAGGTTTGTGCTTGATTTTCAAATTCCATTTACAATCTTATTTTCTGATATCCCTTTACTGATTTTATCCCTATATAGAGAGTTACTTAGTATACTGAGAAGATGGATAGGGAGAAAGGTTGGTTAGGGGTATGAGAACATGATACAATTTTTGACACAGAAGCCCAAGTGATTAAAGTGACTAGCATGGGATCACATAGCTAATAACTACCTGAGATGGGATTTGAACCCAAGTTTTCCTGATTCCAATTCCTGTACTGTATCCACTATACTAATAGCATCAGTATTAAATAGAAATGGGGGTCACCAATCATACATAAGGATCCTTGTGAACTACATGTTGACTTAGTTTTTAAGTATAATATTGTTATTATTGAGTAATTTCAATTGTGTCTGGCTCTTCATGATCCTATTTGAGATTTTCTTGGCAAAAGTACTAGAATGATTTCTAGTAGATAAGAAAACTTGAGACAAACAGGATAAGTGACTTGTCCAAAGTCACATAGTTAATAAGTATCTGGAGTCACATTTGAACTGGGGTTGGAACTCTATCCATGCAAATCCACCTAGTTTCCCTAGGTATAATGTTATCTATGTTTTATTGTGTATTTGTTTTTGTTAAATATTTCCCAATTACATTTTAATTTGGTGCCGGCAGCATTCTGGAGTACATGTGGCCTTAGGCCTGTGGTCTCTTTAGATCCTAAAGAATGGAGGAATGAGAAGGTATGGGTGTGTGGGAGGCAGGGAAGGGCTTGTACAAGTGAAGGGAGTGTCCACATTGAAACAACAGCTCCACTAAAATACTAAGAAAACTCAGAGTTTATCTAATCCAAATTTCTGCTGCAGATGAGGAGACCCAGAGGACTATAACTAGTTTGGAATAGTTAATAATAGCTAGAGTTTTTCTCATAAAATGATGCTTCTTAGTGTTTTCGCCTTGTTGTTATTGTTTGTTTGCTTGTTTTTTTCTTTCTCATTTTTTTCCCTTTTCATCTTATTTTTCTTGTGCAGTATGATGAATATGCAAATAATGTTTAGAAGAACTGCATATGTTTAACCTATATTAGTTTGCTTGCTGTCTTGGGGAGGATGGGAGGGGGAAAAAGGGGAAAAATTTTGGAACACAAGATTTTGCAAAGGTGAATGTTGAAAACTATTTTTGCATGTATTTGGAAAAATAAAATACTATTAAAATTTTAAAAATAAAAACAAACAAAAACCCAAATGATGCTTCATGGCCAACTGAGGTTGTCTCCATCCGAGATGTTAGACATTTTGCCCTCATTGCAGCCTATAAATCCAGGCAACCTGAACCAGATAAAAATGTAATAGGGAAGTACTTAACAAAATAAATAAAAATGCAATAAAACATGATAATATCATGTGGTTTTTTAAGTCAACATGTGGCTCTCAGGGAGCCTTCTGAACAGTTAAGTAGCCCTGGTTCCTGGTTTAGAAAGTCAATGCTCCCACCCAAGACAGGGAGATTTAGGACTTGCTCAAAGCTAAGATTGTTTAGGTGGCATTGTTTTCCCTAAAATTATGAGACTCCCGAATCTAAAAAATGTTGGAATAAACAGGAATCACTAAGAAATTTCTCCCTTTACTCTGTCTTTTCATTTGCTAGAAGGGACATTAGTGATCTCTTAGGGACTTGGTGACAAAATTTTAGTGTTAGGAGGAACCTTAGAGATCATCTCTTCTAATCTTCCCATTTTACAGATGAGCCCCAGAGTGGTTAAATTAAGAATCTTGTCCAAATTCACACAGCTAGTTAGGGGGCAATGATAAAATTTGAGAACTTCTAGACCAATATTCTTTCTACTATGTTGCTCTAAATAGTCTCTTGTCCCATATGTTCTAGATTTTGTAGACAAAGAGAAGGGAGGTGATGCTGGGGGAAGATTTATTTGGTATCTTCTGGGAACTGAAGGGATATATATGGATAAGGGATTATATTAAATCTATTTGATTCCAGAGGGCCAAGCAGAAACAAGAGTGTGAAATTGCTGAGACAAATTGTCAGAAAAATCTTCTTAACAATTAGAGCTGATAGGGTGGCACAGTGGATAGAGCACCAGCCCTGATGCCATGAGGACCTGAGTTCAAATGTGGTCTCAGACACTTAATATTCCCTAGCTGTGTGACCCTGGGCAAGTCACTTAACCTCAATTGCCTCAGCAAAAAAAGAAGAAAAACAAAACAAAACAATTAGAGCTGACAGGGAAATGGGTTGCTTTGGAAACTGATGTATTTCTCCTCAGAGGAAGTCTTCAAGGAAAGATTGAATGACTCCACAGGTACATTGTGGAGAGACTTTTCTATTGCAGGTGGCCTCTTGGCTCCCCTCTAATTCTGAGATTATTTTTTTAAATAGTATTTTATTTTTCCAAATACATGCAAAGATAGTTTTCAACATTCATCTTTGCAAAACCTTGTGTTCTAAATATTTTTTCCTCTCTCCACCCCCCTCCCCAAGATAGCAAGCAATCCTACCTAGGTTAAACTTCTGCAATTCTTTGAAATATATTTTTATCCATCATGCTGCACAAGAAAAATCAGATGAAAAAGGAAAAGAAAAAAAATGTCAACAAACAACAAAAAGGTGAAAATACTATGCTTTGATCCACATTCAGTCTCTCAATTCTGAGATTCTGATTTATATTTTAAAAATTTAACTTTTATTAATATTCCTTGGATTTATATTGCCTTTATTTCTGAATCTCTCTCTCTCTCTCTCTCTCTCTCTCTCTCTCTCTGTCTCTGTCTCTCTGTCTCTCTCTGTCTCTCTGTCTCTCTCTCTCTCTCTCTCTCTCTTCTTTCCCCAAACCAGTAGTGAACTGCCTCTTATAACAAAAAACTATAAAAGGAAGAATAGCAATTTCGTAAAACAAACTAATATTTCTTAGGGGTATGACAGTTGGCCCTTCCTCCTAAAGAAGGGAGGAAGTTATATTTTCTCATCAGGATCAAGTTTATTGATTTTGTGATTTCTTAAAGTAACAAGGAGAAAAATACCCCAAGTATAAAATAATACCCAGATCTGGGTCTTTGGAATGCTGCTGCAGCTACTTTTTATCAGTATGGGGAAATAGTTTTGTGTGTGTTTTTCTGGAGGAGATATAGCCCATTCTGGGAAGAAAAGTCTCAGAAGGAGCCTAGGGAAAGGTGCTGCTACTTGTTCTGTGCTCAAATTTTTAGTGATTTAGAGCAGTGAACACATCTGCATGAACCAAAGCTACTCCTGAGTGTGCCTGGAAGAGTGAAGTGAAGCATTCCCATCTTATGGTTTCCAAAGCAATTTATATGTGAAACTCAAAGTACAGAAGCTCAGATATTTGAAATGAGCAAATATTTTCAAATGGAATATGTTGAATTTTCTCCTCTTTTTTAGCTAGAAATGTCAGTTTCATGAGCTAACATGATTCTGAAAGAAGTTTTATTTGCTTCTTTGGTTGGTTGTTGGTTGTGTTGTTTTGTTTTGGTCCCTAAGTGTTTCCATTTTTGAACCAAATCCAAGTACTCCAAAGTTCTAAGTCGACGATGATGGAAGAAAGCCTTCTTCATTCACAGTGCTATCCATGGGTGGAGACCCAGCTAGTTCTGGCCTGAAACATTACTGTGGTTTGGAAGAAGAGTTCTGTTTTCTGGCTGTAGGGATTCTGTACAGAAAGCTGGGGCGGCCCCAGGGGCAGGCAACTCCCATTCTTTTCAACACTAGTCAGACTTGTACTAGATATGGAATTGCATAGTCTGAGTTAATTGGGAGAATGGAAAAATCTCCACTCAGAGGAGAGCCATCAAGGTGATTAAAGGGATGGAAATAACACTGGATCCAGAGGAAAGATGAAAGGACACGGCATTACTTGAGAAAAGAATGTTGAGAAATTGGATCCTTAGCATTTACCATCTCAGACAAATACTGGGTTTTCAGATTCTTTAAGCAAAAAAGGAGGTCAAAGCCAGAAGATAAGAACACTGGATGTCTAGACAGAATCCCAGCTCTGATATTTAGAATCTAAGGGAACTTGGGAAAGTTGTTCCATTCCTCTGACTCATTTTCCTTATCTATGTAAAATGGGAGGTTCAGAAAAAGCATAAATATCTTCAGACTCTGGTCACTCTTTTAAAGTGTTTGGACTAGCAGTTTGAGGTAATGTTATGCAAATTGTCATCTGAGCTATCATCCATCTGATACAACTCTTTCTATTATCAGACCAGACAAGAGATAGCAAGCTAATAAATAAGCCTTTTAATTATGACATTAAAGAAGTATAAGTAGAAAGGAAGGGAATTAATTAGTAGAGTCTACTCTGAACCCCTACAAAAATGTGTACATTCTCTGGGGATTCATTCAGTACTAATGTGATAGTGTCAGATGGATTGGGATTCATATAGGGATGAATTTGATCTCTTGGGATCAGGTCCTTTTTGTAGCCTTTGGAAATAAAAAATTATCAGAGTAGGTTCTCCACTCAGAGAAGCCCAGAAATATCATAGAACTCCCTGTAATTGAGTCCATTTACCTCTCTAGAAGAACTTTCCAGAAAGTATGAAGGAGATAATAAGGTTCAGTGTAAAGGGAAAAGAGGGAGCCTTTGGTGAATGAACTAATTTTTTTTCATTAAAATATGAATCCAAGTCTTTAGTGGAATGATTGAAGGCAGTGCCAGGGAGACTTGAGGAGAGAAAAGATTCAGAACAGCCATGTGGTGAATGAGATAGAGAATATTAGAGGGCCAAGAAGATTACTTTGCTGTTTTGAAGACCCAATTGAGAGTAGATAAAATAAATTAGTAGTGAATCCAAAAAACAGTTTTGTAATCTCCTTCAGCTCCATTCAGCAGTATATAAATAGCAATAAAGGGGGCAGCTAGGTGGTGAAGTGGATAGAGCATCAACCCTGAAGTCAAGAGGACCTGAGTTCAAATTTGACCTCAGACACTTTACACTTCCTAGTTGTGTGACCCTGGGGCAAGTCACTTAACCCCAATTGCCTCAGCAAACATAAATAGATAGATAGATAGCATTGAAGGATGCTGATAATAGAAGTGATCCAAGGCTGGGATTTGGAACATCATGAGACATGATCAAGTGATAGGGCAAGGCAGGGCAAAGGATTTAAGAGTAGAGGAAAAAACAGTTTATCTGCTTCACTAAAAGATTGAGATTGAAGAGGAATGAAACTTTAGCTACTGCAAAGATCATGGCCTAGAGAAATGAAAGGGGTTGCAGGTCCCATTGTAGGTAAAGAACAGAAATGGGGGTCAGAAGTCATAAAGAAAGATGGAAGTTAAAAACAATGATCAGATAAAGGAATTTCAGAATTCACGAACATAAAAATGAAACATTTGTGGTGATGGCAAGATCAAGTGCACAGAATCTTTTTAAAAAATTATTTTATTCTCAACTTAAGAAATAAGAATTTTTATAATAGCATAGGGGAAAAGATGATTGTACGTGAACTGCAAATCTATTATGCATAACTTGCTATTCCTTTTAAATATATAATAAAATTATCATGTAACTCTTTTTTTTTCTTTTTTCCCTTTTTTTCTTCTCTCCGCCCTTTCCTCCATCATAGCATTGACCATCATTAGACCCAAATATGTAACAAATAAGATAGCCTCTTTCTTTATATGTCCTTTGTAGTTAATTTGGATATTTATAATAATCAAAATGACACTCAAAGTTTTTCTTAAAACATTGTTTTTACTGTATATGACATTCTCTTGGTTCTACTCATTTTGTATTTCATGCAAGTCTACCTATGTCTTTCTAAGATCATTGAGTCCATCATTTCTTTAGTATTCTATCACAATCAAATACCATAACCTATTCGCCATTCCCCAATCAGTGGGCATCCCTGAAATATCCAGTTCTTTACCATCCCAAAAAAGAGCTACTATGAATATTTTAGAGCATATAGGTAATTTTCCTTTTTCCCCTAATCATTTTGAAAGCAGATGTAGTAGTAGGAAATTGAGCATATTGAAGAACCATGAAGTTAAGAGTATTTGAGAGAGTATTAATCTATTATGTTGGAGCCCTTTAGTATGAGGACAGGTGTTGGAGCAGAATGAAAAATAGTGAACTCTGGTTCACGGGTGTACTGAACTCCTGAAGTAAGGTCTTGGAGATGTGAGGTGATATCAGTAAATGATGGCTACCAGGATCATGATTTGGTGATAAATTTAAATAGCACCAACTTCAAAAGAGAAGGATTTGTTGTGTGGTGGTAGTAACAAGAGAGAATCAGAAAATGGCAGTAAGGATTAAGGAGTATTCTGATTCCCTCACTATGACTAATGAATAGGAGAGTCTGAGGGAAAATGTAGCCAAAGGAGGAAAGGATGTCTAGGGAAGCACTGTTGTCAAAGGGATCCATGTCTCAGTGAATAACAGAAGATGGAAGGAGTAAGAAGGAAAGAGGTTTTAAGATGAAAGGAAATATGTTATTTTGAATTGGGCATTTCAGAAGCTTAGTGGAAGGGTTGGAGATCTAGAGTGGGACAATGGAAGAAGAGTATTGAGGTCACTGGGGATAAAGGAATGCACAACTAGAGGAGAGGAGAGAGAGATTTGCTCTTTGGGAAACTGGGGGTTCAGTACTAGTATGATAGAGAATGTCAGTGGATGGGGAGAAGTTTGATGAGGGAGGCAAATGAATGGATTTTTTTTTATGGTTGTCTCTTTAGGTCCCTCTTCATGGGAAGCAGTGTTGTGGTGACTTGTGAGTAAAAGATATATCATGGCAAACCTAAGAGCCCACACTTTGACCAGGACAGGGGAAATTAAACTTAGAGAAATGAAGTTATCTACCTAATTTCCTAGAGCTACTTAAGTAAACCACCAAGCTATATCTACATTCAGGTTTCTTGACTTAAAACTAGTATTTTGCTACTATGCCAAAAGAGTTGAATCAATGGTCGCCATGTAAATGTATATGGGAGAACCCCCATAGTTTATCTTTAATATCAAACATCCATAGCCAGAAAATAGAGTTAGCTTTAATGAATTAGGATATTATTAATGGGCCACAATGAATATGTGGCCAGTTCACATGATAAATTAGTTTATTTATTAGCTCTGATCAAACGATGATTTTTTTTTAATTCAGTAACATTTTCTTACATCTTTGTGAACCAATTAACTTAATTAAGGGGAAAGAAACTGTATAAAGTCATGGGATTATAGGATTTAGGTGAAAGAATCTCTAGAGATCATATATTCCAATCTCTTCATTTTATAGATGAGGAAATTGAGGTACAATGAGGGGAAGTGACTACATAGCAAAGCTAATAAAAAAAGAAAACCTGAAAACGACTTTCTTCCCTCATTTATTAATGTTCTTTCAGGGTTGTTAGGAAGTCATATTTGTAAATCCTCATGGTATCAGATTGAAGTAATTCCTCAACAGTAGGTAAAAGTGCATCATCAAGGATTATAAGCATGTGACCCATCCATTTATATCATTTTAGGCTAGTCTGACTGAAATGGTTCATTACATTAATCACATTTCCATTATGCTATTATCTCTGGTCCCATTAGGCAGCCAAGCCTTTCTCATACACTGAAGCTTTTAGAGAGAAGCTTAGGTTCATTTTTTTTTTTTGGATGCAGATGGGGTCATGCTGCTTACAGATCATAGGAGATAATATAATTTTAGAGCTGGAGGAGCTTTATAGATCATCTGATCCAACCTTCTCAATTTTCAGAGGGTAGGCAAACATCCAGAAGGTGAAGTGATGTGCCTGAGGTCTCATGATAAGTCAGTGAGAAAGCATAGTCTATGCCCCAAAGCCATGAAGGAATCCTGAAAAATTCTTGTGCAATAGTTCAATAGTTCAAGAGAAGTAAATGAGCATTAGAAACCCAAGCTTCACTAGTTTTT
>JAJPUD010003510.1:173463-244519 GCA_023553655.1 Myrmecobius fasciatus
CCTTCCTTCCTTCCTTCCTTCCTTCCTTTCTTCCTTCCTTCCTTCCTTCCTTCCTTCCTTCCTTCCTTCCTTCCTTCCTTCCTTCCTTCCTTCCTTCCTTCCTTCTTCTCTCCTAGGGATTTGAGGTACCTTTAGTCCTAGTGTTCTGATGGAGAATATACAAATTATTTAGAGGATGGATATGTAAAGTTTGATTGAGGGTCTATTCTGGATGAAGATTTCACAAAACAAAGAAATTGTTCCCATCCTGGAGAAATAATATGTTGATAGTCCAAGCAATTTGGAAATGCCTTGACTACCATCTACAATAACTCCAACTGGTTTGGGATGTGGTGAGGAACATAACTGGAATACAAAGATTTTACTCAAATTGATGCCAGCTTTCTCAAGCATAGTTTGAGAAGCTAAGCCAGATCTGCATCTGAGGCCAAAGAAAATCATTCAGGGATAAGAGAATTTTAGGTCTATTGCAGGAGTCTGGATAATTGCCTCTATTTTATCCAAGGACATGTAGGTAAGGTGTTGTGTACTCAAGCTAAGCACAAGTAAGCTTAACTTCCTACTGTAACTATTATATTCTATTATATGTATTTTATAATTCAGAGATTTGATTTTTAGTTTTTCATGCTTCAGATTATTGACACTCAAGAGAAAAAGTAGAGTAGAAACTAATGGATAGATCCAATTCCATCCAAGATAGAAATGGAGATGAATAACTTGTTTTTAGATACTAACTACAGGATACTGAAGGGAGAGATAAGCCAGCATAAATTGACAATGTAAAAAAAAAAGTTGTCCAAATTTCTTAACTTTCCCCTAAGTGTAAAGTTTATGTCTGAGCCCTGGATACATCAAATAACATTTGCTAAATAGACTATTTTATTCATTTTAATTCTGGAGACAGAGAAGAGGAAGACAGAGAGAGGGAGAGAGAGAGAAAGAGATGAGAGAGGGAGAGTGGGAAGAAGGGAAAGAGAGAGAGAGAGAAAGGGAAAAGAGACAGAGAGAGGAAGGGAAGGAAGGAGGGAAGAAGGGAAGGAGGGAAAGGGACACAGAGAGAGACAGAGACAGATACAGAGAGGAGAGGAGGGAAGGAGGGAGGGAGAATGAGGGATAGAGAAGGAAAAAGGGAGGGAAGGAGAGGGAGAGAGGGAGGGAGGAGAGAGAATTAAAAAAAGCAAGTGGACTCCCATTTACAAGTGATAAGAACTTCAGAACCTGGACAGGGCTAATGGGGTGGTCACTGAAAAGTTTCTGAAAAGAAAGTGAAAGAATATTGAAAGGGTGAGGGGGGCTGTAATATAAGAAAGACACTATTTCCAAAGTTGGAGGGAGGTGGGGGTGGGTATGGTAAAGAGAAGAGAATGAGTACAAAAAGAACAAGTTCTGAGAGACCAGTTCTGTGACACTCACACCTGGCAGGATTGGGAAGGTACAGGAGAATAGGGGGGAAGAAAAGGAGAAGAAAGAATCATCTTTGCTAATTGGGATGCAGGTGATTTTGCCCCAAATTCTTGGTTGAAAGAAAAATAAATGAATTCAGAGACTAAAGGACAGACTTAAGAAAATCCAGCTGTGACTCAAACAAATACTTTAACCCCCTCCCTTTTATTCCTTCCTCCCCTTCTCCCCCACTGTTTTCAATATGCATCTTTTTCTTTCTGGAGGCTGGCTGAACTGAATGCAGAGCAGTTTGGGAAGAAGAAAGGGTATACACCTAGTAGAAAATAGACTGCCACCAAGAAAGGGAATGAGAAACTGTCATTTGAAAATGACTTTACTAATAATCTTGGAGTCTTCCTCCTCTGGAGGTGTGTTGTTCAAAGGGCTTAACATCACTCAAAGAAGATGGGATTCTCCTTTTTTGAATGTTTGTGCCCTGATAGAATTGCTTGTGTTCAGGTTGCCGTCATTCTGAAGTATAAACTGGCCTGACAAATTCAACCCTGGAAAAAATGATTTCTGAGCATCCCTAAGTTTAAAATGAAACCAACAAACAAAAAACCCTGTTCTTTAAGACTTGGGCTGGAATTATGTCCTGGCTTGGGATTAGGAGACCAAATATCATACCCTGGAGCCTAGATACATGCCTCTAATTAGAATGGTAGATAATAATTCCACAGTGCAACCAGCCTTCACAAAGCATTTCCTATGTGCCACGCACAGAGCAATCAGTCCCTACCCTCAGGGAACTTACAGCATCCTATGAGGAGTTCTGTTGTTGAACCATTTGGTTTGTATCTGACTCCTCATGACTCCATTTGAGGTTTTCTTGGCAGAGATACTAGTCTGCCATTTCCTTCTCCAGCTCTTTTTGCAGATGAGGAAATTGAGGCAAACAGGAGGAAGTACACAATTAGTAATATCTGAGGTCAGATTTGAACTCTGGAAGAGGGATCTTCCTATCCTGAGGGATACAAATGCAAATCTCTCCCCAACTCTATGTCCCTCCCTCCCTCTCTCTTTCTCCCTACCTTCTTCCCTTCTTTCCTTCCTCTCTCTCTCTCTCTCTCTTTCTCTTTCTCTTTCTGTCTCTCTGTCTCTCTCTTTTTTTGTCTCTCTATGTGTGTCTTTGTCTGTGTATGTGTGTCTGTCTGTCTCTGGCTTTCTGGCTGTCTGTTTTGGTCTCTGTCTCTCTGTCGCTGGTGTCTCTCCTATTCATAAGTATTCAAGCTTAAAACTTCAATAGGACTTATGGACCACATTGTATATGTATACGTATATTTGGGAGATGTTTGTGTAAGGCATTTGAATTTATGGATTAACAAAGGAGAGATTGGAGAAAAGGGAGATAAAGAGGTCTAGGACAAGGTCTCTGGGAGGAGGATGAACTACTGAAGACAAGTCACACTGGGAGGAGGAAAAAATAAGGTAGGGATGATGTTTGTTACCTAAGCTACAGGAGGAGTGAATATGCAGGAAAAGGAGTGGATCAACAAGGTCAAAATCAGTAAGTATCATTGCTAAATCATTTCCTTCATTTAAAAAACAGTAGATTTTTTAGTCAAAATCATCCTGTTTTGAGAGGTAGGCAGAGAAAAACTTATTGGCCAGGGTTCAACTTCAGAATCAATTCCTCCAACCCTAAATGATTTCACACAGAAAGCCTTTTAGTAAATGATTAACCCAGTTACCTGCTGAGCTTCTTAATGCCCCAAATTAAAGACCCAGGATATTTGTAAAATTCCAGAAATATTTCTTGTGAAATTTCAATTCAATTATCTAGGGACAGTATTCTGCCACAGGACTCTTCCTCCACATTCTTGAGCCTGTGGCAGGACTGTTTTCCTTATTTCCACCTCCTAGATCCTCCCACCTTTCTCACACCCAGGATCACTATATAAGTTAGTGTCCTTAGTCCCCCAGTTGCTCCTAGGGGACTTGGCCAGTGGGGACTAGCCACCCATACCCTATGCCCATCTAGTTCTTGCCCTCTAGCTCACCTGCTACTAAATCTTGTTTTTGGTCTCACATTGTTTTAAGAGAGCCAGAAACCAAAGCTTCAAATGAGATAGGGCAGGTCCTGGCAAACTATTTCAAAGTGAGGGGAAGGACTAGGTGTGTTAGGAGAAATAGGAAAGAAGGTGGTGGTGGTGATGGCATTTGCTATGGGCATCTTTTCCTCTGTTGGGTCTGACAAAAGCTTTTCAAGAAGCTAAGGAAAGCAATGAACTATTTTCATAAATTACCGAAGCCAAACAAACTTTTTGGATCTGGAAATAAACAATACTTGCATAACTGCTGTATTATGCACCATGCAAGTGCTGATTAGAAATGTATGCTAAGGAGCCCAAATGCCAGGGGAGGCCAATGTTTATTCATAGGAAGCTGCTAAGAGCAGGGAAAAGGAGGAGGACCTGCACAGTTACTTACTCCTGCTGATTCCTTCTTTGCAGGTCATTTGTTCTCAAGGTGCTACATTAACTTTAGATATTTAAAAAATCAATCCTTTTTTTTCCCTTTTAGAATGTCAAAATACTTGACTGAGAAATGTTAAAGAGATTTGAACTGGGAATATGAGCCTAGTTTAGAATGATCCCTTTTTTTTTTTTTTTGCCATGAGATTGCTGTGTGACCTTGAGGAGTGAGGGGATTCAGATATTGGACTAAATTTGGGAACCAGTGAGGAGTCAGAAAGGGTTATGAGGCATTGTGTTGTCATGGATAGAATGCCGGCCCTGGAGTCAGGAAGAGCTGAGTTCCAACCCAATACTTACTAGCCAACGGTATGACTCTTGTAAATTAGATTGACCAATAGAACAAAAAAAGAAATCAACAAATGTTGAAGGGGATATGAAAAAATTGAGCTACTAACACACTGTTGGCAGAATTGTGAATTGATCTAGCCATTCTGGAAATCATTTTTGGCACTATGACCCAGAAGCTATAAAATTGCGTACCCTCTGATCCAGTAATAACACCAGTAGGAAGAGAATTAAAAAATAAAAAATAAAAAAGGAAAAGGTTTCCCTTTTTAAGGGCCTATATGTACAAAAACAGCAGCTCTTTTTTTGTGGTGATAAAAAATTGAAAAGTGAGGGGATACTAACCAATTGAGGAATGGCTGAATAAATTGTGATGTATGATTATGAAAGAGTACTATTGTGTTATAAGAAATGATGAGCAGGGGCAGCTAGGTGGTACAATGAATAGAGCACCAGCACTGAAGTCAGGAAGACTTGAGTTCAAATCTAGTCTTAGACACTTAACACTTTCTAGCTGTGTGACTCTGGGCAACTCACTTAATCCCAATTGCTTCAGGAAAAAAAAAAAAATGATGAGCAGATGGATCCAGAGAAAGGTAAGCAGAACCAGGAGAACTTTGTGCATAGTACAGAGTAATAGCAATATTGTACAGTGATCAATTCAGTAGTACAGATACATTTCTGAAGGGCTTATGAAAAATACTATCCACCTCCAAAAAAAGAAAAAGAACTGATGGAATCTGAATGTAAATCAAAGCATACTTTAATTTTTTTTTTAATTTTTTGCAATTTATTCTCTTTATTCCCTCCCCTGGCAAACTGACAAAGTTCAGCAGCAACCATTTCCTGCCCCCAAATCCACAATTATAAGAGAACATAAACACCAACAGCAGAAAGGCTCCATCCCTTCCGAAGACCATGATCCCATTGAATATTCTCCTTCATCCCTGGGATGCAGTTGTAGGTTCTTGTCAGATTCCTACAAAGCATATTTTTAAAAAAAAAATTTTTTTAATTTTTGCAGGGTTTTTTTTTTTGGTCTATGTGTTTTTTTATCACATGGCTAATATGGAAATATGTTTTGCATGAAATGCAATTGTGTAATTTTTATCAAATTACCTTCTTAAGGGGGGAAGAGAGGAAGAGAATATGAAATTAAAAAATTTTAAATGAATGTTAAAAATTGTTTTGACATGTAATTGAAAAAAATTTAATCAAAAACATTTTTCTGCTTCTCTTCACTCAAAGATGAAATGATTCTGTCTTTGGAAACACTAACTCTTCCATTTCTACCTATAAAACGATTCTTTTTTTGTTTGCTCTAGACATTTCCTCTCTGGCTCAACTCTGCATCTCTCTAATACACACTTTAAATCTCCTTACTCATGAGAGTAAGGCAAATTTAAGCTTAACTTTATCCTAAAGCAAAACTTTCCTTTGACCACCCTCAAATTATCATACAATTTAGTATTTAGTAATTCTCTGCTTTTTCACTGGCAAACCATTAAAAGAAAAATATTTACTGCTGTCTCTTCCTTATCACCCTTTCATTCTTTGTGTTCCCACCACTTAATTGACACAGCTCTCTCAAAAGGAGATAGCATCTCCTTCCTTGGCTTTTGTGACACTCTTCTCTTGATTATTTGACATTTTGTTCAGAAATTAAAGGTCTGTTGGTGATATCTGAGAGTGTGGCACCAATCAATTGGAAGGGGCAAATGCCAAACTGCAATATTTTAAGTAGTAAATGGGGAAAAAAGAGAACCTGAGATTTTAGTAGGATAGTTTGAAGGAGTAGGGTAAAAGGAAAGTTTTGCCTTAGAACAGGGCAAACAAGAATTTGCCTCCTAGTAAGGAGAGAAAGTGTGTATTAGAAGGTAGAGTTGATCTAGAGAGGAAACGATTGCTTGAGGGATGTCTAGAGGAAACAATAGGGGATAGTTTTATTGGTTCTAGAGGAAGAATTAGCCTATTCACTTAAAAGATATTGATTTTGGTTTTTTTGGAGAGGGGAGATTTGAACAAGAAAGGGAAAAGTGCAAATGCACTAGAGGGGGGCTAAATATTGGAGCAAAGTCCCAGAAGAATTTTCACAGGGTTAGAATCAAGAATCAGATGGATAAATTAGCCTTAGCATATCGGATATTTTGAGAGAAATTCCCATTTTCTGTTATAATCAATTATTAAATTACATTTCTTTTCCTTTCTATTTCCTCATTAAATCCCAGGGTCATGAGATTATGATTTATCATCAGTAAATGTTTGATTCATATACCTATTTTATATTCCTATATATCCAGGGTCACATAAAAATTTCTCTTGTGAAAAGAGGTCATCAATGGAAAAAGTTTAAGAAACTCTGGTTTAAAGGACAGAGCAGATGACAAGATTGGCCTAAACCTCTGGGAACTTTTTCCTCAGTCTTAGGAAGAACCCCACCCAACTAGGAGAGCTTACTTTTGATTTAAGTGTAAATAGAATCTAATTTAGGTGAATTCCGACTACAAACATTAGGCACAAGTCCCAAGAAACCCTTCCATTGTGGTGAGTATTCTGGGTGGAATGCATTCTTTTGTCCAGCTAGAAGTCTCACAACTAGCCTGGTTCACAGCAGGAATAGCTTCAGGTTTTTAGCCCATTCACTCCTAGCACCTCTTCATTCATTGTTTAACAATCAGGATTGATCTCTTTCTATCAGGAGCTCTCATTTTTCCAAAGTGATCTCCGAGGTATTGTCTTTGGTTACTAAGACCACTGACCATCAATTTATTGGTTATTAGTTGATTAACCCAGTTGCCTGAGGCAATTGGGGTTAAGTGACTTGCCCAGGGTCACACAGCTTACCCAGAAATTCTGTCTCTTGGCATTTCATTCATTTCAGTTTCTCCCTCAGAAATGAGAATTATGAAATAAGAAGTGTGAGAAGCTGTTGAAGAGACAGAGAAATTTTGTGGTGGAGGAGAAAAGTTTAGAGGAATCAGATAAGTCATGACGAAGAATGAGAAAGCAAGGTTGTACTGGGGCAATGTGGGAATGATTTAGAATGGATATTGTGAGCAAGGTGATAGGAAGTCAACAAGAAGTTAATAGAAGGATTGCTGACCCTCAGGGAGAATCCAGCTAAATTGAATTTATAGTAGACCCTTATTGGGGGTCATTTGGTGATTGGCAAACAAAGTCAAAACTAAGAAAAGAGCAACTGAATCTTTTGTTCTAGTGCACTCATATTAGGGATATGGATATCATATGCAGCCTATTAGCAATTAAGGACAATGGTTTTTAGTAAGAAATAATAAGGAATAATAAGAAATAATAAGTGGAGTGAGTTCTGGCCCTGAAGTCAGGAGGACCTGAGTTCAAATCCGACCTCAGACACTTACCACTTCCTAGCTGTGTGACCCAGGACAAGTCACTTAACCCCAATTGCCTCAGGCGAAAAAAAGAAAGAAAGAAAAAAAAAAAAAGAAAAGAAATAGCAAGGTGAAGTAGGAACTCCAGGAGTTCCTCACACTAGTAGCCACATGCAGATGTACTTTTCCTCAGTTCTATGTGTCCCACTCACTGAATTTCATGCTGTTCACCCAGAACACAAAAATTGCTAGGTACAACTTTGTTGTATAGCAACATTCAGTAACCATAAACAAGAGCAGAGAAATCAAAGCAGTGAAAGATAAGACTATGCATACAAAAACACATACTACAATATAGTCTGTATATTGGTATAAATATGTATATGTATGTAGTTCATATACCATGTATTTATAGATATATATTTTTTAAATTCCACAGGATTCTTTTTACATTTCTAAAATATGTCCAACAGCAAGTTTAAACTAATATAAAATTTTTGGAAATTAAATTCTTTAAATGTAAAAAATAATAATAATAATTCCAACCCTAAAGCTATCAATACATCAGAATTAGATTCCTGAAGAACCTTTCTCTGTTTTTCAAGCAGTAGCTTTCAAGGGCTGCTCAGCCATTTGGAATAAAGAGGGAAAAGAAAAGGGAAAAGCTAATTTTATCAATAAATAAGCTAGATTAGACTTGAGGGCATGTCAAAAACAACTAAGGGAATAATTAGGAGTTAGACATCTGAGCAGAGAAACAAGAGGCTGAAAGTCAGTCACTAAGAAGAAAGATTAATGAAGAAGGTGCCTGATTTTTAATATGAAAGTGGGCACCACATGCTTGATTCTATGTTCCTATGCCAACCAACAGCACATAAATCAGGTACTTTTCCCTTAGCCATAAGGAAAAAAAGCATTTTTTTTTCAGGCTAATGAGTGTTGGACTTAAAATCAGAGAGATCTGGGTTCAGATACTGCTAGTGTCACTAGATAATTGACCATGGATAACTCCTTTAAGGCCATTAACTTTAGTTTTCTAATCTGTAAAAGGAGCATAATAATACCTATAGCACCTACCTCAAAAGAGGTACACAATACGTCAAAAGATGTATTGTGAGGCTTAAGGAAAATTATACATGTAAAGAACCTTATAAATTTTAAAGCATCATATACTCATCATTGTTATTAGTCTCCCCCCAAAGGTGGAAGAAATGGTTCTAAATCTCAGAAACCTTTCAAGATCATCTATAAATTAATTACAATGGAATTCACTTGTCCACTTAATGTTTCCAAGCTTGAATAAATTTTTTTCTGAAACCTGAGTGTCAATGTGTGTTTGGAAAATTATTTAAGGTTAAAAAGAAAAAGAAAACAAAAACCCTTTCGTATCTGCTGACACATGTACTCCTTGGAATGCTTTCTTTATATTACATAGATTGGTAAAAGCAAGGATTGATCTGTAGAAAAATGCCTTTGAAAAGAGGGTAATTTCTATCAATTAATTAAAGCTTTTTATTTACAGAACATATGAGTAATTTTTTCTACATTGACCTCTGCAAAATTTTCTGTTCCAAATTTTTCCCTCCTTCTCCTCACCCCCTCTCCTAGATGGCAAGTAGTCTAATACATGTTAAATATGTTAAAATATATGATGAATCCAATATGCATATAAATATCTATAGTTATCTTGCTGCACAAGAAAAATCAGATCTAGAAAGAGGAAAAAAAAAAAACAACCTAAGAAGGAAAACAAAATGCATGCAAACATTCACAGAAAGCATTAAAATGCTAGGTTGTGGTCCACACTCAGTTCCCACAGGTCTCTCTCTGGATATATATGATTTTCTTCATCACTGAACAATAGGAACTGGTTTGAATCCCATCATTGTTGAAGAGAACCATGTCCATCAGAATTGATCATCATATAGTTTTCTTGTTGCCATGTACAATGATCTCCTAGTTCTGCTCATTTCACTTAGCATCAATTCATGCAAGTCTCTCCAGGCCTCTCTGAAATCATCTTGTTGGTTGTTTCTTACAGAACAATATTCCATAACATTCATATACCATAATTTGTTCAGCCTTTCTCCAATTGATGGACATCCTTTCAGTTTCCAGTTTCTTGACACTACAAAAAGGGCTGCCACAAATATTCTTGCACATGTGGATCCCTTTCCCTCCTTTAATATCTCTTTGGGATACAAGCCCAGTAGAAACATTGCTGGGTCAAATGGTATGCACAGTTTGATAACTTTTTGGGCATTTTCCAAATTGCTTTCCAGAATGGTTGGATCCATTCACAGTTCCACCAATAATGTATCAGTGTCCCAGTTTTCCCACATCCCCTCCAACATTGGTCATTATCTTTTCCTGTCATCTTAGCCAATCTGACAGGTGTGTAGTGGTATCTCAGAGTTGTCTTAATTTGTATTTCTCTGATCAATAGTGATTTGGAGCACCTTTTCATATGACTAGAAATAGGTTCAATTTCTTCATTTGAAAATTGTCTGCTCATATCCTTTGACCATTTATCAATTGGAAAATGACTTGAATTCTTATAAATTTGAGTCAATTCTCTATATATTTTAGAAATGAGGCCTTTATCAGAATCTTTGAATGTAAAAATGTTTTCCCAGTTTGTTGCTTCCTTTCTAATTTTGTCTGCATTTGTTTTGTTTGTATAAAAACTTTTTAACTTGATAGTCAAAATTATCTATTTTGTGATTAATAATGATCTCTAGTTCTTCTTTGGTCACAAGTTCCTGAGGATAATTTCTTCTCTGTGAAAGGTGGTGTCTGTTTTTTGCATTCTTCCACAAAATTCTTTTGATCACATTTATTGTGCAAATTTCTTGAACTGGATTATAAGCTAGATGGGAGCCAGGACCCATAACTTTTTTTTTTTTATTAAAGCTTTTTATTTGTATAACATATGTATGGGTAGTTCCCTAGCATTGATCTTTACAAAGCTTTCCATTATAAATTTTACTCCCAGTCCGCTCCCCTCCCCTAAATGGCAGGAAGTCCATGACATGTTAATAATGTTGAATTACTTGACAAGTTATGCAAGAAAAATCCTATCTACAAGAAAAAAAAGAAAATCAGAGAAAGGCAACACAATGCAAGCAAATATCAATAGAGATCATGAATATGTTATGTTGTGGCAGGACCCATAACTTTAAAAAAATCTAGTTTTCACCTTCAGATTGTCTTCTACCACACTCTTTCCTTTTTCTTTTTTAAAAATTTTATTTAATTTTTATAATAGATTTTTATTTTTTGAAATACATTCAGCATTCACACCTGTGAAACCCTGTATTTCAACTTCTCATCCATGCTCCTCATTCATCTCAAGTTGGCATTGTTTGACCAACTAATGGTCAACCAGAGTTGGCAAGGTCCAGATCTCTTGCCCTACCATGATTTGGGCTTTAGATTTTAGATTTGGGGTGAATACTGTGGGAGACAGTACACTGTGAATGTTAAGAGCTGGAAGAGACAATAGAAATAAACTGTCCTAATTTGCTTATGTAAAGAATCCCACCCAGTCTATGGTTTGTGGCTACAGATGCTGGTAGGTAGTAAAACATGGCAATATCTCTGCTTCTTCATCTCATAGTCTGACTGATACCTGGCTCATTATTAAGCTCAAAAAAGGGAGGGAAATAGGGAAAATATCACTTTGAAAGTTTCTGATTTATTATATTTATTTTCTCTATTGGTTCAATTAAAAAAAAAATCAATGTGACTTTTTCCTTTTTAACTTTACCTCTGCAATCATCTTGACTTTGTCCTGCCCCTGGACTTGGTGAGAAGAAAGAGTGAAGCTAGTCAGTTTTCAAAGTTCAGCATCACTTAAATCCAATTTACCCATGAGGCAAGACATTGCCTGTGATGTCACTGGTACTCTTCAAAAAGGAAGAATGGACAACAACTCTATCTCAGAGTATGATCTTGTTACTTATCTCTGCGGAAAAAAGGAAACTCCAATAAGCTTGCTCCAACAGAGGCAGGATTTTAAAAGGATTCATACACATCAAATAAAAATAAATAAATAAATAGAAGAAAATAAATCTGGGACTTTCAAAATGATGATGGCTAATTGTGCCCCTCTCTGACAATTAAGGAATGCTACTTGCTTTAAGGACTTCATTTGCTTCCAATAATCTTGCCCAGAAAATCAGAAATACCCCAATGGAGATATTGCTCCCATCTTAACTCTTGCAGACCAAATCACCCCTAACTTTGGTAAAGAGAGCAGTTCCGTAGGGAAGGGCCCAGCCCTAGCTGATTCTTTGTTTTAACCTGTAAACAAAGCAACTGGTTAATTAGCAAATCCTTTAGTTCCCACTAGGACAGGCTATCTTTCAAGCTAGACCCAGAAATGGGATTTGACAAAATGAGGAATAGGATGGATTCGAGAGTTATTAAAATGATACAGCATACATTAATTTTCTTCACTGGGAAACTTCTGGAGATCAGGGAGGGCCACTGTGCAATAATGTATTGCCAAGTAAATCTTCTCCAAGTCTTAAATCAATGTGTTCTCTATTAATTAGTGTCAGTGTCTAGTAAGGTGAATAAAAACATGAGAACTAGTTTTTCTTTCTTTAAAAACAAAAACAAAAAACCAGAGCTCCAGAAAACCCTGAGTCTACATATGTCTCTTTGGTTGGAAGTGCAGAGGCTACTAATCACCCTGATAGATATGGGAGCTTTGACCCGCTCTGTTTTTGATCTGGGCCAGTTCAGCCCTCCTTAAACAACCTCATGGAACTCTGCTCTAGGGGGCTTAACCATAGTGGTGCCAGACTTAGTGCCAGATGGGATACCCCATCTGCTCAGCCTCCCCTAATAGCAGGGATTATAGGTGTGCATCAATACACCTGGCTTGTAAATTCTACTATTATTTTTTTTATTTATTTTCCCTGAGGCCTTTGTGGCCCTTAACCTTTTTGGGGTTAAGTGACTTGCCCAGGATCACATAGCCAAGAAGTTTTAAGTATCTAAACCAGATTTAAACTCAGATCCTCCCTACTTCAGAGCTGGTGCTCCATCCACTGCACTAACTAACTAGCTGCCCCGTGGCTTGTAAATTCTATTTAATTTTTTTTTTAATTTTTAAATTTTATTTTTATTTTTATTTTTTTCATTTTTTTCATTTTTTTTTCATTTTCATTTATTTTTTATTTTTTGGCTTGTAAATTCTAAAAGCAAATTGCTAGTGTTTTCTAAATTTTTTGATTGGAAGAGCTTGAGTCTACCTCAGAAAGTCATGTCACAGATTTAAGAGCCATAGCTTCAAAGACTTGGATTCTGCCCTGGCACTATAACTAACTAACCACAGGCCTTCAGGCAAATCATTTCCCTTTAAGCCTCAGTTTCCTTATTGTGAACTAGATGACCTGGGGGGGAGAGAGGGATGTCTCTTCATAGCATTCTGTATTACATTTTTTATCCCAATGGGCTATCAAACATCTTGATTTCTTCTAACTTTTAATTATACTTAAAAGGCCTAGAAATGCTTAAACATTTCTTTGATATCTTTTAATTAGAATCCAGCTTGCTGTGCTTAATCTTGGATCACAGTATGGGCCTGCTATGTGAGCTCCTAGATTTTGTAGATTGTCCTTTCTAGATGCTATCAGACAAGTAGGTCTGTGGGATTCTTTTCTGCTTCTCTGTACTGTATGTGATAAGCAAATTGAGCCCCTTTACTGAAGCAAGGGAAGGCACCCAGCATTTACTAAGCAACTAGGTGAGGAGTATGAGAAGTTAGTTTTCCACAGATCTCAAAACAGGATGAAGGCAGAGGTGAAGTATCTTTTTTTTTTAAATTAAATTTTATTTTATTGAAGTATCTTTTAAAGATATCTCCAATCAATCACCAGGCAAGTCAAGGAACTGGCTAAACAACGAAATTCCTGACAAAGGGGCCAAGACTTAAACCAGCCCCAAACTGGCTAGGCTCAAGCCTTTTGACATATGGAATGGGTAAATAAAGAGAATTGTAAATGACCAATTGTAGCTATGATTGTAAATCCAACCTTATTATAATTTGGATTGCAAAGCTGATCAGTTTTAACTAACTCTGCCTGTAAATCCAACCAATCTGAACCTTGAGGGGAGGAAGAAGGAACAGAACTAACAATATAAAGCTTGCTCCTGCAGCTGCATTCTCATGAGAATTGAGCAAAGGATTCTTTATTCTGAAAGAGCTTTGGTTACAATACTGCTCCTGGACTAGCTTGCAAGGGGGGAAGCAGTGGGCAGCTGCAGCTGGATCAGAACTTACTCCCTGATACTACTAAGTTCCACAGGGACTTTTGATAGCACCTACTATGTGCCAGGTACTGTGCTAAGTACTAGGAACACAGATAGATGCCTAATAGGACTTTGGCAAGTCCATACCACCTAAGATGGTGGTACACACATAAGGGATGTTGGGAACCTGCTTTGAATTCTCTCTTACTGGAAATCTAGTGTACATGATGTAGATGAGCAATACCTTTGCTCCTGAAAGAGTTTGAGACCATCTCATGTCCCAGTCTATAGTTGCAAAAATAGTCATTTCTAGTTATTCAATTAATAGAAAGAAGCTGCTTCCAACTAGGTGGTAGTCCATTGCAGGATACCTTGAGATGTATTTTTTTTTTTTATCATTACCCATAGACCTCCAATTTTCAGGGACTAGGAATTAACATGAAGGTAGAGACAGATATCTTTGGCATTCTTGCATGCCTGCAAATAAGAAGGGAGGAGACCAAAGTATTATTGCCTGCTCCACAAAGAAGGATGGGAATGTCAATTATCATTGCTCTCCCCCATGCATTCCATATCACTCCTCACTGAAAAGAAGAATAAGGGTAGAATGAGGAACAGTCACCTACTGAATGATTATTGTAATTTTTCTAGAGATGCTTCTTCTGTTTCTTTGGAGGAAAATATGGCTGGATATGTTTTGAAGTGAGTGAAAATCTTTATTCCCTTTTTCCTTATAGTGGGTGATTGAAAAATGTCAGAGGTGGAAGGAACTTTAAAAATCATGAGTACAATCTATCTCACTGGCAGTTGGGTGTCGTAGAGGATTGAATATTAGATCTACAATGAACTAGATCTGAATTTGAATCCATCCCCAGACACTTATTGGCTATGTGACTTTTGGAAAGTCACTTGACCTCTGTCTGCCTCAGTCACATCATTTTTATAAAACAAGGGTAGCAACAGTAATATCTTCCACAATTGTTGTGAGGATAAAATGAAATTAATATTTTTTAAGTGCTTTGCAGACCTGAAAGTACTATCTGTAATAATGCAAGGCATTATTATTATTATTGTTACAGGTGGGAAAATTGAGGCTAGGGAAGCTAAGTGACTTTCTTAGTCACACAGAAGCAAATGGCAACCACTAAATGGAATAAACCGTCCTAGAATGACTCTCCCTCATGTCCCACTCCCAGTGAAACCTATAGATCCTTTCTCAGGATGTTCTTTTAAAATTTTTTTTTATTAAAGCTTTTAATTTACAAAACATGCATGGGTAATTTTTCAACACTGACCCCTGCAAAACCTTCTGTTCCAAATTTTGTCCTCCTTCCCTCCACCCCCTTCCCTAGATGGCAGGTAGGCCAATACAAGTTAAATATATTACAATATATGTTAAATCCAACATATGTATACATAATTATACAGTTATCTTGCTGCACAAGAAAAATAGGCTCCAAAAGAAAAAAGAAAAAAAAAACTGAGAAAGAAAACAAAACATAAGCGAACAACAACAGAAAGAGTGAAAATGCTATGTTGTGGTCCACAGTCCTCTCTCTGGGTGTATATGGTTTTCTTCACTGAACAATTGGAATTGGTTTGAATCACCTCATTGTTGAAGAGAGCCGTGTCCATCAGAATTGATCATCATATAGTCTTGTTGTTGCCGTGTACAATGATCTCCTGGTTCTGTTCATTTCAGTCAGCATCAATTCATGCAAGTCTCTCCAGGCCTCTCTGAAATCATTCTGTTGGTCGTTTCTTACAGAACAACAATATTCCATGACATTCATATACCATAATTTATTCAGCCATTCTCCAATTGATGGGCATCCATTCAGTTTCCAGTTTCTAGCCACTACAAAAAGGGCTGCCACAAACATTCTTGCACATGTGGGTCCCTTTCCCTCCTTTAAGATCTCTGTGGGATATAAGCTCAGTAGAAACACTGCTGGATCAAAGGGTATGCACAGTTTGATAACTTTTTGAGCATAGCTCCAAATTGCTCTCCAGAATGGTTGGATCCGTTCACAGTTCCACCAACAATGTCCCAGTTTTCCCTCCTCCCCTCCAACATTCATCTTTATTTTTTCCTGTCATCTTAGCCAATCTGACAGGTGTGTAGTGGTATCTCAGAGTTGTCTTAATTTGCATTTCTCTGATCAATAATGATTCGGAGCATCAGGATGTTCTTAAATGCATAAAATAAAACATAGGATTATGGAAGAAACTAATTCTATTAAGATATAGAAGTAAAATTTTCCCTCATTCTATTTCATGGATTCCTGGAAATATATCCAAGGATCCTGGATTAAGAACCCCTGCTCTGGGAGAAAACCCAAATATTGGTATTTAAAAGCCTTTCTTTCACAATCTTGCTCCAGCTTATTTCTCCTCCTTAATCAATTCTTCAGTCAAAGTGAGTTAATTGCTACTATTCATCTCCTGCTTCTCTGGATTTTTGCACAAGATATCTCTCATGATAAAAATGTTAATAAATGGTCAACAAACATTTATTAAGCACCTACCAAATGTTAGGTACTGTGCTAAGCAATGGGGTTATGAAAAGAAGCAAAAGATGGCCCCTACCCCTCAAGAAGTTCATAATAAAAATGCTTTTCTCTCCCCTCCACCTCTTAGAACTCCAGTATTTGCTTTCATGGTTCAAGTCAAGGGCAGCCTCTTTCAGGAAGTCTTTCCTGATTCTCCAGTTTGTTAGTGCCCCCTCCCTGCAATAACTATATTATATATATATACATATGTATAATATTTACTATGAAATATTAGTACTGTCTCCTATAATGTTAGAGAATTTCCTGGAGGGATGAAAAGTTAAGGAGTCACACAGTCAATATGTGTCAGGGTAAGGACTTGAACTGAAGTCTTCAGCACACAAATATATCAGCACTGAGAGGGATGTCTGAACAATTACAGTTTTTATGAGGGCAAAAGTATGAGGCACATGATTTTTGTTGAGACTATTTTGACTTTTGCTATGGAGAAAATCAAATTGATATATTATCTCCATTTTTTGTAATTGATCCTATTTTGCTCTTTATTTCATGCTGCATCACTGCCAACATTTTTGTAATTGCCTAAGTAATGTTTCATTTGTCTCAGAGTTACGTTGGGAAGTTCAGCTTTCCTGTAAATTACTTATTGTCTTTGAGTTAAGTTTAGATTTTTAGCTGTGTTAATCACTGTTTTATTCTCAATAACAAGAGCCATATGAAAAAGTGCTTTCAATCACTAATCATTATAGAAATGCAAGTTAAAACAACTGTCTTATACTTTTCAGATTGGATAAGATAACAAAAAAGGAAAATGACAAATGCTGGAGGAGATGTGGAAAAACAGATATACTAAGGCACAGTTGATGGAACTGTGAACTAGTCCAACCATTCTGGATAGCAATTTGGAATTATGCCCCAAAGATTATTAAACTGTGCATAATCTTTATTTTTGCAATACTGATACTATGGCTATACACCAAGGAGATCAAAGTAAGAGGAAAAGGACCCATATGTACAAAAGTATAGCAGCTCTTTTTTGCAGTGAACAAAGAACTAGAAACTGAGGGGATGCTTAAATAAGTTATGGTATATAAATGAGATGGAATACAACTGTGATAAGAAATGATGAAGAGGAGAGTTTCAGAAGAACCTGGGAAGACCTGTATGAACTGATGTGTAGTGAAGTGAGCAGAGCCAGAGAATAATCTATACAATAAAAGCAATATTATGATAATAACCAACTTTGAAAGACTTAGTAACTGAGCAATACAATGCCCCACCACCATTCCAAAGAACTCATGATGAAACATGCTATCCATCTTTTGATAGAAAATTGATAGAGTCAGAGTACATATTGAAGTATATTTTCTTTTCTGTCTTTTCCTGGCTTTTTAAAAAATATGACTAATGCAGAAATTTGTTTTGTGTGACTAAAAATATTTATAATAGATTTGTTTTTCTTGCCTTCTTATTGGGCAGAAGAGAGGAGGGCAGAAAGAGAATTTGTAATGAAAGAAAAAAAATAAAGTTTCTGTGCTTCAAAATATTATTTAAATTAAATTTTTAAGAAGAAAAAAGTTGCTTGAATTGCTCAGATTCACAAGAGATTGATGTGTGTCAGAAAAGCAACTTAATACAATTTATGATGAGAAATATGACTGCCATTAACAGAAGTTTATGGTGGCAGATGAGCGTGGTGTCTTCTCACTAGGGAGAATGAATTAATATCAGAAGGTAAATATAGGATTTAAAATAAAAAAAAAGAAGTTGTATATTCTCAAGGCATATTTTCATCAGACTTTGGAAATCTGGTAAATCATTCATCTCTGCTAAAGGGATATAGTTGCCAAGGTGATTGAATTTGTGTTGGCTGGTTAGGATGTCCTGTGGCTGGGTAAAAACTTACCAATTTTTACTTTTAAAATTCTTCGTCTTCTAGATCATTATTTAGGGCTGCCATCCTTCTGCATGCATTTATTATTATACCATTACCTGTCTTCATTGCAACACACAAAACACATACCTGAGTATTGAATATTATGTTACAAAACCAAGATCTGCAGTTTTTACAGGCAATATTTGTGGTTGGTTCATTGTTATCATCTTTCATCTTTTCCACAGTCAAACCTTCTATACTTAGTACTTAGTAGAAGTCATTTCTCAGTAACTTCTGAATTTATCCATCAATTGAAGCTGATTTTTCCAAGATTGTAAACTCTCCAAGACATTTAGCTGCAAATCTAAGCTGCAGTAGTAAAAGGGAATTTCTCATGAGGCTTCAAGTCCTGCCTTTGACACATTGAGGCAGAACTTATTAAATCTGATGTCTTTATCTCAGTCTCATCTTTTTTGACCAATCTTCAGCATATGACATTGTTGATCACCCTCTCCTCCTGACTATTATTTCTCCCTTAGTTTTACTTCACTAAAACTCTATTATGGTTTTCTTCCTATTTGTCTGACAGTATCTCCTTACTTTCCTTTGCTAGGTCATCATCAATATCCCACTCCTTAACCATAGAGGTGTTCCAAGGTTCTACCCTGGACCTTATATTCTCCTCTATACCTCTACACTCCTATATAACTCTCAAGGAGATCTCATGAGCTCCCATGAGTTCAGTTATTTTCTCTAAGCAGCTGACTCTCCCCTCTCCTCCTTTCCCTCTCCCTCTCCATCACCTCTCCTCTCTTTCTCTCTCTTATTTTGTTTGTAAACATCTATTTTTATCACAGAAACAAAAGTCCAACCAAGCCAAGAGTAAGTAATGTGAGATTTCATGGAAATGATATAACAAACTTTTCCCAGTTGTGTTAAAAAGCACCTAGTATTAAGGTCCCTGAAATTTGTTTGCTCATACTTGGTCAATAACTCTTTGAAATAGTATCCTAGTGGTCAGGATTGTAGCTGTATTTACCAGAATCTTAGCTGTGATGCAGGAATAATAATAACTTACTTGTATTTAGTATGCAAACATATAAGTACAAGACTATAAATGGAAAGAATAAGAAAATTAACACAGCTTCCTCAAAACTGAATATTGTATAATTTTAATGATCAAGATCATCTTTGACAAAGAGATGAAATGTATCTCCAATCTTTGTTTTTTAAGGTGTATATGTATATATAAATATATATATATATACACACATACATATAGTGTGTGTGTGTGTGTGTGTGTGTATGTGTAAAAGAGAGAGAGAGAGAAAGAGAGAGCACACTATAGATATAGAATATGGCATATACATATTGGCAAGTTTTACTGCACTGATGCTTGCCTCCCTCCCCTATTTATTTCTTTTTCATTCTTTGTTTAAAAGGGATGGCTCTCTTAGGAGATGAGATAGGAAGAATATATTTGAAAATGAATGTGTTTTTTTGTATGACAAAAGTATCATAAAAAATAAATGCTTGCTCAACTGAATGTAATGGTTGAACAGTTGGTTCCTAAATACATATAGAGAAACTTCATTCACACTGATAGTGTCTCCATCTTGTAGAAGTAATATTCCAAAGTTCTGTCCCACTCAGAATAGGGTAATTTTTTCTTTAAAACATATTAAAATTATTCTGCAGATTTAAATGATTCAGGAGACTAAAACTTGGATCATTGCAATAGATTCCTCATGCCCTAGGTTAAAATAAAAAGTCAGGTAACGAATATTCATGTGTTTGAGGAGGGCTTGATACTAGTACCTGGTTCAGTTTGATGTTTAGACAACATGAGACACAGATCATTGAACAGTTAACAAAAGATTTACTTAGCTCTAACATAGGAAGGATATGCAACAAAGATGTAGAAAGTGTCACTTTGCTTCCATAGTCTCAGACTTCCTAGATTCCATATGGATATGCCCCCGTTCAGCAGAGCAGAGTGTGATGACTTTAGTCTTCTGACATCCATCAAGTCTGAAAGGTACTGAACCTTGAAGGGGATCTTTTATGCCTCCAGGTATATCAGAAATCATGTCAACATAGCCAGAGGCTACCATGAAGCTGTGATAAAGGAGAAAGAGCTTGAGCCTTGTTTCTTTCCAAGCTAGTGGAGTCTTGGCTTTGCATTAACCCATGTTGGAAGAAAAGGAAGGGAGAGGTTGGATTGGGAAGATAAACTGTGGTAATCAAATTATGGAGCT
Organism: Myrmecobius fasciatus; assembly: GCA_023553655.1. Classification (NCBI taxonomy): domain Eukaryota; kingdom Metazoa; phylum Chordata; class Mammalia; order Dasyuromorphia; family Myrmecobiidae; genus Myrmecobius; species Myrmecobius fasciatus. The sequence goes on from JAJPUD010003510.1 coordinate 193,930, forward strand.
CTTCCCTCAAGCTTCTGACTGGTAGACCAACTGCTAAACTGTCACCTTCACGGGAAAGCTATATTTGGCTAAATCCTCTCTGAATATTTACCTTACTCTGAATATTCTTTTTTGATTCATAGAATTAGTTTGATATGATGTTTTTGTTTTTTATTTCTGAAATTTATCTAATATTGAAGTTAATTGTTCTTTGAATTTTGAAACAATTCCCTTTTCAAAACCTCTAAGAGTTTATGACTTTTTCCAATTTTTTTTCTGAGATCAATTATTTAAATTCTTTATTTCTTGTTTTTCTAATTTGGCTATTTTAAATTTTATAAAGTTTTCATTTAATTTATCACTTTTGCTGATATTTTATTTGGCAAATACTTTACAACTATTGTATCTCTGATTCAACAGTTAAATAGAAAAAAAAAACTGATTTTGGTAATCTGATCTTTTTCATAAAAAACAAAATTATCTAATTGTCTATTTTATCCATCTTTAAACAAATACCTTCCTAGTTTTATTTATCAACTCAATGCATTTTTGTTTTCTATTTTTTTAAGCTATTCCTTTGATGGGGTTCTTCGTCCTTGGTAGCTGGATAGATCATATGGAAAAGCATTAAACATGAGTAGGCCTAAATTACTATCTAAACTACTCCCTGAAACAAGCAGAGAGGAATGTTAACAGGATTATCTTGTCCTTAAGAGAGCTCCTTTGGTCTTAAATGGACCTTTTGTTCCTTTTCAAATTTCTTTCAATTTACAAAATTATCATGACTCCACAGTCTACTGTATCTAATCAGAAGGCCAAATTATAATGTCAACCCCTGAAGTTATTTTTCTCCTATAAAAGAACCTACTGGTACCCCACTTCTTCACTAGCTGCTTTTAATATGCTAACTTCTTTTAAGTTTTCCACCAGTAAAATTCTGCCAAACTTTTTTGAGGAATTTAACCCACCTTATGGTGTCTTGGGTTCATTAGGAATTGCCTTTCTTATGGCAGCAAATTCTCTAGGGACTTTGCCTGGTTTATGGCATCAGTAATCCATGAAAAATTTAACTCCACCTAATGGAGTCTTCCTTCCCCTTCTCCCTTTTTGGCCCCCCCTTCTCCTTAATGCTGGGTTTATCTAGGGACCTTAACATGAGTCTTTATTATAGTTATTTTATATTTTATATATATATTATTATAGTTATTATTATATTATAGTTAATTTATTAGCACTTAGCCTGCCTTAATGGTGCAATAATAAAATCTTTGCCTCTTGTTTTGGAGAATGTCTATTTGTATTTATATGGACTTCTTGGTTCATTGCTTTTCTTGAGTTTTGTTGTTGTTTAAGTTGCATGCCTAATTCATCAATCTCTTTTTTCTCTCTTTGTTGATAAATATATTTTACAGATAAGAATTTTCCCTTAAGAACTGCTTTGTCTGTTTCTCAAAAATCTTCCTTTGTTGTTTCACTATTGTTATTTTTTTACTTTTCTTTCCTTCCTTTCTTTCCCTCTTCCCTCCTTCCCTCCCTCTCTCTCTTTCTTTCTCCTTTCCTTCCTTCCTTCCTTCCTTCCTTCCTTCCTTCCTTCCTTCCTTCCTTCCTTCCTTCCTTCCTTCCTTCCTTCCTTCCTTCCTTCCTTCCTTCCTTCCTTCCTTCCTATTTTTTTTTCCCAGACTAAAGATTTCACTGGTATAGAGAATTCTGCATGATGAATCTCTCTCCTCTAAGGTACCCAACTATTCTGCAATTTATAGTCTTTGTTGCTCTGAACACTGAAAAATCAGATCACTTGCCCAGAGTCCCACAGCCAATATGCAAGTCTTGAACCCAGATATTCCTGATTCATTTATTTTCCACTCAAAGCTAATTTCCTAATAGCCCTAAGAATAAAACCTCTGAGTTACATTGTATTTTGTTATATGCAGTTCTCATTTGATAAAATTTTGCAATAGGATTAAGTAAGATTATTAACAAAAAAGGCTGACAATTTAAGACTAAATTTGAGAAATATTGCAGGTTTTTACAGGCTGGTGATCTGTATGTAGAAGAGGTTATTCTCTTCCTATCCATTTGATTTAAGAAATGTTGTAGACAACTAGAAGTACTGCTGTACCAACTCCTGCTGCCATTTTTCCGTCCCAGTAAGCTGATAGCTGTACTGATGGTACTCACTGTAATTTATACAGTTCATCCTCCTTCTCTTGAGGATTCTTAAGTTCTTTTTATTTGATCTAGATCTGAAAATTCATTGATGTAGCAAACTCTCAAAGAGAAAAGGGCCCCTACAAATGCAAATCAACACCTGCTTGGCAAATGATAGATTTACAGTTGCCTGGGCACTGAGGGTTTAAATATCTCATCCAAGGTCACCTAGCCAGTATGTGTTTGAAGAGAGGCTTGAACCCAAGACCTCTTAATTCCAAGGCCAGTCCACTAGTTTATCCCATAGGCCACACTGCTTCTTTTGAGTTTCAAAAGGTGATAACAGTAGCTTACATTTATGCAGAGCTTTAAGGATTTACAAGATATTTTCAACACAACAGTAAGGTAATGGAAACTCAATTTTACAAATGAAGAAATTAAGGCTCTTCACAGACACACAGCTTGTGTTAGAACAAGGGCCAAATTCAACTCTTCTAACTCCATATTCACTGCTTTAATACACACACAAACACATACACACATACACACACACGTTAGGTGACATAGTGGATAGAACACCAGTTCTGGAGTCAGGAAGAACTAAATTCAAATCTATCCTCAGATACTATATGGTGACTGTTGAGGCAAAGGAGTACAGACTGTTGAACCCCTCAAAATATATTGGGGTCTCAAGCTACTATTATGAGTTGTCTCAAAAGACTTTTTAGACTTAAACCATATCCAAATCAAGAGGCAAAAATTTTATTATCATGCCATTAACTGGCATGCAAAACAAATTGTAACTGAAAGGTATGTAATATGTCTAAAGATAAATAATAAGGTATTGAGGAGGTGTTCCTCCTTAGACAGGGAGCCTGGCTTCAAAATATTCAAGTTAGGTTTTACTGAAATGACCCCCATTGGGAAAACAGATATTTACTGACTATAGTGGACCATTTGATAGGATGGATGGAAGCTTTACCCTGAACTCTGCTACTTTAAGGGGGGGGGGGGTTAGTGGAATACCTAAGTATGGACTGGTAGAGACAAATGATAGAGACTGATAATTTAGAACCTCTAAAATTGATTTTGCATTAGGACAATTAGGAATGTTTTGGTGGGAGGGGAGATTAATTGTGCTTAGAGGAATTTTAACAATATTGATATGCTTGTTTATATTTCCAGCAAAAGTTTATACAGATTCCTCAATTGAAGGAAGTTGAATTAACATTTTTTTTAGGATGAAGAAATTATTAATGGTAATTTTGATAGGGTTCTTTAATGTGAAGTTAGGACAACATATTCTATATTATATGTGAGTTTTAATTGGTTGTATTGAGTCATTTTAAAAGTGTTCCCATTGTTTAGGGAGATTCTGAGAACAGTGGTCTATGTTTTTGTTCCTTTGAAGATGGCTAATACCTGAACATATTTTGATATAAATTGGTTATTGAGCATCTTAAAGTAAAATGATTTGGGTAATGTTGAATTTAAAACCATCTACTTAAATATGAAGATAAGCTGTGAACTTTCTAGGATGAATCTCTCTCCTTTTCTTTAGGATGATCTCTTACTGTTATCAATGTAAGATTATAGTCAATACTTATTTAGGATATGTGATCCTTGAGAGCTAAGTTCACCTGAAACTTTGATTAATAAGACTTGCTATTTTAGATGAAATCTCTTGGGACTGTACCTATTATTATTTGGAGTTTTGAATTCAGGTATGATTGCCTAATGGATCATCAAGCCAGAAACCCATTATCTGAAAAGAATATGCCAGAAGCTACTCAAAAGAATGTAATCCTGAATTACATTACAAGTGGAAGTTAGTATCTGGGCAAGAGTTGGGAGGATACCTGTGACCTACACTTGAGGTAGGATCCTTTTTTTTTTTTTTCAGTTTCCCAGTGGTGTTCCTTTCAATAAAAACCCACCTGATTATTCCTGAGACTATAAGGTAGAATTGTTGCTGCTTACAATTGCCTAAAAGTCAAACTGAGCTAAGGATGCTTTGTCCTGTCATGTATGTGCTCTTGGGCTTAAATCATGTCCTTGCTTTATCCTCTTATAGCAAATTTCTATAATCAGGGCAAGTGGTTAGTAAAAGCTAAGAGCACAAATCAAATATGTAAGATGTTGCAGTTTCCTATCTGAAAATTTGTGGCCATTATATTCTAAATAAGTAGGTAAGGGAGGATTTGGACTAGTCATCTATCTGTTGCTGGATGCATTTGAATGTTTTTTTTGTTTTTGTTTTTGTTTTTTAGCATTTCTGATATTGCTGACTTTTGTGGATGCAAATGATTGGGTGATAGATGGTACCAGATGGAAGTTGGGTATACAGAACCCCAGTTTTCATGCTGAATAGGTTCATTATACTCCAAGCCATGATCTAAATAATTACTACAACAAAGGCACTAGATTTGTTAGCAGACTAGGTCACTCAGATTAGAGAAGCAGTACTCCAACATAGACGGGTATTAGATTACTTGTTGGTTGAAGAAGTTAGAGTTTGTGGGAAATTAAATCTATCCACTTGCTGTGTGAAAATTGAGGATAATGAACAGGTAGTGAATGAAATTGCCAAAGACATCAGAATATTGGTCCATCCCCCATTTCAGAACTGGTCCTCACCATTTAATACTTACTCTTGGTGGTCTTGGTCTGGAGGCAGCTGGTGGAAACAGGTTCTTTGGTTCCTGCTGATAGCTTTAAGTGGAGTCATACTACTCCCTGTCTGCCTCCCTTGAGTGATGCAGCTTATCACAAGGGTAGTACAGACATCACTGGCCAGGATGGAAAATTGAACAACCTGAAGGGGGGGGGGTCCAGTTAGACAAAGATGGACCCCAGTAGAGAAAAAGAACAAACCAGGTCCAGAGGAGTGGAGACTAAGAACAAGATGGTTGAGGAAATGTATCAAGAATGGTGTGAGAGGTCTTCAAAAGTTAATAAATAAAAGAGGAGGAATTGAATGGGATGAACTTAGTGAAGACCTCTCATAAGAATGTGGATCCTGGGTAAATCACTTAACCCCAATTGCCTCAGCAAAAAAAAAAAAAAAAAAAAAAAAATGTGGACTCAAACTATGTCCTAATTGTGATTTGAGACTTTGCATTAATAAATTGAGCTATAGCTAAAAGCTGCCGGTGTTTGATTATTTTAGTTAAACAAACATTTCCTTCCTGTCCCCACACATATACACCTTTTCATTAGCATTAAGTAACTAATCTGATAAAGTGTGTATTATTGACTAGTATTCTTCCTTTCTGAGTTACTATTTAGTCTCTAGGTAAATCAGAACTCCCCAGACAATGGAAGAAAAGGTCAAAAGTGGAGGTGGGGACTTCTGCATTAGGATCTATATAAATCCTGTGTTTGCAGCTTGTACTTTGCACTCCTCCACTGACACTTCTCTGTTGGAAGTTGCCCTTTCTCGTGAAATTGTAATAAATCTTTTTTTCTTTTCTTTTTTTTTTAACCTTGAGAGTTTCTGATTTTAATTTGTGTAAGGGTCGCTGTCCCACACAATAATATAATACACTCATACACATATCATATTCCCCCCCCCCGTAGGATATAAATTCCTTGAAGTCAGGGATTATTTTATTTTTATCTTTATAGTCCAAAAGCCTAACATTAATAAATGTTTCTGATTCTCATTTTACATATGAGCAAGCTGAATGTCATATAGAGTAGGAGAATTTCCTGCGGTTATGCTGCTATAAAGTGACAGAATTGGTTTCCTGATAGAGAACACCAGAGCAGCAGCAATGAGAACTAGCCAGATGAGGCAAATAAGCTAAAGGACAGAACCTCCCTGAAGATAAATATCCATGATTCCAGAGACTGTAGAATTAAAGCAAATTGATAGAGCTCTTTGTTGTTTCAGCTTTTATCTGTCTCAGAATCAAATTTCTGCAGCCTAGTCCTGGACTCTCCATCTGGTTAGCCCCCTCTGACTTGATGGATCTTGATTTTGACCCTACTTCTGAGTAGAAAATGCTTTGCATCTTTATTACCTAACTCACTGCTACTGATCTGGGCTTTATCAGGTGGAGGAGAAAGGAAGATCATTTGTTCTGGAACAAACAAGCTGAGCTGATTGTTAGGTTTTCAGTGTGAGCATTTACACATTAGAAATTGGCAAACACTACAAATCAGGACTTGATTTATTGTTTTGTGGATTGTCTAACCTTGAGAGAGTAGTGGAGAAAATGTTAATAATGTACTTTAAAATGTATCTAGATTACATGTTTCCCCCTCAGAAAGCTGGTTGTTAAGCATTTACAACCACATTCCTGGCTTTATGGTATATCCACCCTACAAGTAATCTGTGTATAGGTTGTTTTTGGCTGAAGTATTCCTTTGCTCTCACAAACCAGCTTTGAGCCAGCAGTGTGAGTTGATCTTTTCACAATGACATGGGGTGGGGAGTTGGAAGAATGTAGTTAGGACTGGAATAGTCCATCCTACTCCATCTGGCTGCCAAAAACAAACATCAACAACCCGAGGCATCAAAAGAGCAAGCAGGGCCAGGGGACTGAAGTGCAGCCTCTCATCAGCTTTTATTCTGAGGATTTCCAGGTAGTATAAGCATGCCAAATAACACAGCTAGATCAATTTGTGATCATTGTTGGCTGATGACCCATTCTTTTGCTTTCTCAGTTGTAAATCTTGTTCTGTTTCTGACTTCCAAGACATTACAAAGATCAATTTGCATTGTTGGGTTTTTTCCCAAGAGAAACTGGATAGCAGCCAAGACAAGGAATAGACCATTCATTTCAATTTGTCATTAAACTTTCATTTAATGGACTATCAGTGTTCCAGGACATTTGATCATTAGGGGGCCTTGATAAATTGAGCTGCACCCTGAATCCACTAAATGAAATTATGGGATTTAAGGATGTTTAGGAAAGGCCCTTTTAGGCTTTGTTCTTTTAGACCTTAAATGGTCACCTTGAGAAACCTATTCTCACATTAAAATAGTCAAGAAACTTAGAGTAGTCCATCTGCAAATGAAAAGGTCAAGAAATGGCTGAAGTCCAGAAAACAATTTCCTTTGCTCATTTACTCACTAAGAGAACAGAAAAGATGAAAGTTTAAAAGCAAAGGGGCCAATCTTGCTCAGAAGTCCAGCTGCTAAGTTCTATGGCTTTCTTTTAAGTTCAGATAAAATATTACCTTCTGGAAAAAGCCTTTCCTAGATCTTAATCTCAGTGCCTTCCTTCTAGCAAAATTTTCCAGTCTATATCTTATTTATTTCTAATTGTTTCCCTGTTATTTCTTCCATTAAAATGTGAATTCATTGGGAACCATAGGTCTGCTTTTTTTTTTTTTTTTTTTTTTTTATCTCTGGTAGCTGGCACACAATAGGTGCCTAATAAATGCTAGTTGATTAACTGAGTGAAATTTAGTCATTTACCTGGTAGATGGCAGACCCCAGAGCTAAAATTCCTGTTGTGGGGCAGCTAGATGATGTAGTGGATAGAACACCAGCCCTGAAGTCAGGAGGATCTGAGTTCAAATTTGATCTCAGCCACTTAATACTTCCTAGCTGTGTGACCCTTGGCAAGTCACTTAACCCCAATTGTCTCAGCAAAAATAATAATAATAATAAAATTAAATTCCTGTTGACCTTAGAGTGTGGGTTGTGGTTCTTTTGAAAAGAACATTGCAATTCCTGAGGCTAGGACAAGTCCAAAGCTACAAGTGATACTGATTAGATCTGAGAAGGTAGCATCCATTTTTTTTTTCCCTGAGTCAGTTGAAGTTAAATGACTTGCCTAGGATCACATAGGTAGGAAATGTTAAGTATCTGAGGTCAGATTTGAACTCAGGTCCTCCTGACTTCAGGGCTGGTGCTGTATGCATTACACTTACTAGCTGTCCCCATTTGACCAGCATCTTGCAGCAATTGCTGAAGTGGTATCTGGTAGAGAATGCAAGGCTAATGTTGGAGACAGCAATGTGAAAGGCATTAGTGTTCCTGCAATCCTGCAGTATGTTCAAGAGTTGCATCTCTTTGCATGTTCCTTAGACTTATGTTCCTTCCTTCTGTGACTTTCTACTTGTGAACTCTATTTCTTTTCACTCTTCTCACTGCCACAATATGTATTTGTGGGATAGTGAATTCCAGGTTAATGAGTGAGATGTTTCAACAGTGTGATAATTCAAGGCAATTCTAATAGACTTGGAATGGAAAATGCCATTCACATCCACAGAGAAAACTATTTTCATCTTGTTTTATTTGTTTGCTTGGGTTTCTTTTTTTCTTTCTCATGTTTTTTCCCCTTTTGGTCTGTTTTTTCTTGTACAACATGACAAATATGGAAATATGTTTAAAAGGGCTGTGCATATTTATATCAGATTGCTTGTTATTTTGGGAAGGGAGAGGTAAAGAAGGGGAAAGAAAAACTTGGAACACAAAGTCTTACAAAAATGAAACTATCTTTACATGTATTTGGAAAAATAAAATATTATTGAGAGAAAAATAAAAAAAAATGGGAGAGATGTTTGATTGCTATTTTTCTTATTTTGTTGTTCCAGTAAATGTCTTTGCTTTGAGTTAATTTTGTCTTTTGGCTGACTAGAAACAAGGTAAACACACCAATGGGGGCTTTTGAGCTATAATTTTAGGAGTATAGACTCAGGATATCTTGCACCTTGGGTAGATATTTCCCAGGGGAAAAGTTTAAGTTTAAGTTAGAGATGTATGGCTCAGAAATATACTACATCAGTTAATGGGATTGTTTCTCTTTCACACATTCATAGATAGATTAAAGGGAAATTCTATTAAGATTAGTTAAACTTAGAGGAGGTACCAGGGCCACCTAAAAACAAAGGTTGGGCCAGCAGGGATATCTTTTGTTGTGCTAGGTAGCTTACTGGCTATCTCAACAACTTGAAAATTTTAAAAAAATTTATTCAAAAGCAATGAAATGGAAGAAGAAAAGACTAAAATTTGGCTTTGTTCAGAGTGAAGAGGTTTGCTCTGCTGAAAATCAAATTGTAGCAACACTTGAGGCCAACTCAAGGGAGCTAAGACGGCAAGAACAAGCAAAGCTTTGAAATAATTCTCCCAATTCATCTGCCAAGGAAATGTCAGGCATAAGTCTTTAGCCTCATGAACCCACAGCTCGTCTATGGTCTATTTTTCTTTCATATTTTGAATATTGAGAAAAGGCTAAGAGCAAGTTGAATTTTAAAGAATTTAAAGTCTGTGTTTGAATCCTAGAAGCTGCGTCTTCTACTGTATATAAGCAATAGAACTTTAGTGCTAGACTGGACTCCAGAGATTATCCAGAGAGTCCCCTCATTTTACAGCTAAGGATCAATCAATAAGCATTTACAAGGACCTACTATGTGTCAGGCACTGTGCTAAGCCATGAGGACACAAAATAAAAAGGGAAACAATCCACTTCCATGACCAACTTGCATTCTATGGACAACATGTCTATAAATAAGTATATGTAAATCTTTATAAAATAAATTTAAGGTAGTTTTGGATGAGAAGGAACCAGTGGGAGGATTGAGATAGGCTTCATTTGGAAAGTGGCACTTTCTTGAAAGAAATTACTGATTCTGAGAAGTAGATATGCAAAGAAAATGCATTCCAAACCAGAAATAAAGAGTGGTCAGTTCTACTTATCAAGGAAAAGCTTTCTAGACATTATATCCTAGAAACATGGAGCTAGGATGGGCAACATGTGGCTCTGAATGAACCCAGAAGCAACTTAGGAAACATTTTTCCAAAGTGACCACAAGACTGGACAAGTAAAATGCCCATCAGGGAGCAGTCAGAGTTACAGGGAGAAGCAGAGATCTGACACTCCATGGGGAGCAGAAGAGACAAAGTACACAGTAGAGAGAAGCAGAAACACGCTCGTGTAAGTTCAGAAAAGGGATGTGTTGGGAGCAGTCCTAGAGAAAGGTGTATGACATGAATAGGATATCCTGCATCAAGAGCTTTCCTCTACATGTATACTATTCATAGGTCCCTGTGCATGATCTGTATTTGTATCCATTCTTTTGACTGTTGTTATATGTATTTGTGGAAGAGTAATTTGTATTAAGTTCCATTGCTACTTTTCTTATTATGTTATCTCATCAAATGCTTTAGGCTCTGAAAATAAACTTTATTCTTTGGCTGCCTAGTAAATGTAAACACATCAAAGGGACTCAAGCAAAAGTCTTGCCTGTATGTATACTTATAGAGCAGCTTGAAATCTGAAGATATTTTCTGAGGGCTCCATGTGCAAAAAGAGATTGGACCCAATAATCTTTCAAGTCTCTCTCAGCTATAAAAATTAAGATACTATAATCAAAGGTTCTTAGGAGCCCCTGGATCTCTTTTAGTGAAGCAAATGTTATTTTTCCCCTAGTAAATTTATTTATTTTTAATGCACATTAGTTTATGAATCATGTTGGGAGAGAAAAATCAAAGCAAAAGGGAAAAATAAAGGGAGAGATTAAAAAAAAAGAAAGAAAAAAGAAGTGAATATAGTATGTGCTGATTTACATTCAGGCTCCTTAGTTCTTTTCCGGGATGTAGATGGTACTTTCTGTCCAAAGTCTATTGGGTTTGCTTTGGATCATTTAAACACAGATAGACTTGGCCTAAGCAATAAAATAAGACTACTACCTTCCTGGTCCTAGACTACATACAGCCTCTCAGTATATCTTAAAATTGCTTTCACTTTTGGGACTGTCATTGTTTACTCAAAATGAGTTTGCATTATGCCGAAAATCTCCAGATTCCTTTCTAAGTATCCCTCTCCCTCATTTAGTATTTATGAAGTTGATTTTGGGCAGAGGAACTCAAGTATAAATAGCCATGTTTCCAGGTTGCGGAGCTCTTTTTTGGCTCATTTCTCATTGTCAGCCTATGTCTTAACTTTACTTCCTGGTTTTGTATGTTCAGCACATTTAAGAAGTATGGGTTTTGTGGCTAGGATAACATGCTAGAAGCAAAGGCCTCTTGGAGCTTCCCCAGAAGCCCCCAGAACAATCCTAACTGAAGAAATCTCATTAAAATTCCAGAATGAAGGGCTAAAAGCCTCTGAGAGGACAAATCCCAGAACAACTGGATTTGAGCTCTATCTACTAAGTGTTATTTTGTGGACTTTGTGATAAGTTTTTGGGAAGAGATGGCTATGAAAAGAACCAGTGATGAGAGTAAAAATAAGCCAGCTTAGAAGACCTTGTTTAATAATTCAAATAAAACTGTGTCCCTACACATTGTCCAATTCATATTTCTTCAATTGTAATTAAATACTTCCCTTATATGGACCAGGTTTGTGCTATAGTGTACTATTGTGTACTATAGTGGACATTATGAGAGGGATAGACATTACCAGATAAAAGAGAATTGTAAATCTCAAGGGCTTAGTGATGTACCACCTGAAAGTTCTGCAAAGATAATAAAAAATTATTTATTAAGTACTTCCTCTATGTGTCAAGTACTATACTAAGTCTTGGAGGTATAGTCACTATCAAAAAGCTAGCTTTCCTATTTAGGGCCTTTCTTGAAAATACCCATTTCATTTTGGGCTTTCTGGTTAATCAAACTTTCAAAATATTTGTCAAAGTACAGAACTCCAAAGTTTATTCAAATCTGTAGATCTTCCTAAAGGATTATCTAAAACTTTACATTAATTGGATGCTTTAGTATTGGGTTGGTAAAACATCAATCAAGAATACTAAGCAATAGGGCAAAGACAGAGCCCAGATGGTGGAATAAAGTAGCTACTTGTCTGAGCTCCCCACCCAATCCCCTCCAAATAACATTAAAATAGTATCTCAAAATGAATTGTGGAGTGGCAGAACCAACAAAAAGATGGGGTGAAACAATTCTCTAGCCCAGGACAATTGAACAGGAGATTACAATAGATCCTTGCCTGGTACCAAATGCAAGATTGTTGTGTTGCCCATGTGCCATGACAGAAACTATATGGAAGATCAAATGATAAAAGTTTCTGGTGGCAGTTCCAGGGTGAGAATGAGCACTAGCACATTAGAGCCTATGGCCACGAGGAAGTAGGAACTTTAGTCACAGTTTTGGGGCAGAAAGGAATGCTTGTGGTCATTCATATACTAGAGCATAGGTCAGGAGAGCAGTAACCACATCTCCCCTTAGCTCCTACCACTTTGGAAGACTGAAAACTTATAGAACACCAAAACTAGCTCAGAAAGTAGCGACATAAAAACCCTAAAGCTTGGGACAATAAAGTTAGAAGTAAAAAAAAAAATAGGCTGAAAAAATGAAACAACAAAAAGGAACTAGACAATAGACAGTTACTATGGTGACAGGGAAACCAGCTACATCCAAAGCCTCAAAGTAAAATGTAAATTGGTCTCAGACCCCCAAAAAAAAATTACTGGAAGGGCTCAAAGAAGATTTTAAAAATCAAATTAAGAGAAATAGAAGAAGAACTGGGAAAAGAAATGAGAGTAATACAACAATATCATGAAAGAGAAAGTCACCAGTTTGACAAAGGAGACACACACAAAAAATACTGAGGAAAATAACATCTTAAAAAAAGAATAAGCTAATTGCATTGTGTTGCCTTTCTCTGATTCTTTTTTTTTTCTTGTAGATAGGATTTTTATTGCATAACTTCTCAAGCATTTCAACATTATTAACATGCAGTGGACTTCCTGCCATCTAGGGGAGGGGAGAGGACTGGGGGTAAAATTTGTAATGGAAAGCTTTGTAAAGATCAATGTTGGGGAACTACCCATACATATGTTATACAAATAAAAAGCTTTAATAATAATAATAATAAAAAGAATAAGCTAAATGGTAAAAGAGACACAAAAATCTGCTGAAGAGAACTGCTTAAAAAGTGGGAATGGCAAAATGGAAAGAGAGGCATAAAAATTCATTCAAGAAAAGACTCCTAAAAACGTAGGATTATTCAAATGGAAAAGGAAATGCAAAAGCTCACAGAAGAAAATAATTCCTTAAAAATTAGAATTGGGCAAAAGAAAACTAATGACTCCAGGAAACATCAAGAAACAATCAGACTAAATCAAAAGAATGAAAATAAAAGAAGAAAATGTGAAACATATCATTGGAAAAACTGACCTTGAAAATAGATTGAGAGGTAATGTAAGAATTACCATATTGCTCAAAAGCTATGATCAAAAGAATCCACACATCATATTTCAAGAAATTACCAAGAAAATCTTCCCTGATAGATTAGAACCAAAGGGTAAAATAGAAATTAAAAGAATCTACCAATCATCTCCTGAAAGGGACTCCAAAATGGAAACTTCCAGGAATATTATAGACAAATTTCAGAGTTCCTACATCAAGGAGAAAATACTGCAAGTAATCAAAATATTACAGCTAAATTTCAAAGTTCCAGGGTCAAGGAGAAAATATTACAAGAAACCCAAATGAAACAATTCTACTATCATGGAGCCATAGTCAGGATCACACAAGACCCAGAAGCTTCCACATTAAAGGACTATAGACCTTATAATATGCTATTCAGAAAGCAAAGGATTTACAAGTAGAACCAAGAATCAGCTACCCAACAAATCTGAGTAAGATCATTCAGGGAAAAATTAATATTCAATTCCTCAAATAGAGGACTTTCAAGCATTCCTGATGAAAAGCCCAGAGCTGAATAGAACATTGGGTTTTCAAATATAAGATTGAAAAGAAGCATAAAAAGGAAAGATAAATCACAAGGAATTCAATAAGATAAAACTGTTTATAGTTTTACATGTAAAGATGAAACTTGTTAATACCTAAGAATTTTATCATTATTGGGGCAGTTAGAAGTATACATAGAGGGCACAGGTATGAATTGACTATGATGGGATGATTATCTAAAAAATAAAATTAAAGGGTGAAAAAGAGGAATGCATTGGGAGAAGCAGAAAGAGAGAGGCAGAAGTAGAAGTAGACATAAAAGAGATGTGAAAGAGCTTTTACAGTGGAATCTTACTCCTGAATTTTACTTTCATTGGAATTGTCTCAAAGACAGAATAACATACACATGTTGGTTATAAAAAAAAATCTATCTTACCCTACAGTGAAGTAGGAGGGAAAGGTGCAAGAGAAAGGGGAGGAGATAAAAGAAAGAGTGATTTAGGGAGATGGTAGTCAGAAGCCAAAGGATTTTGAGAAGAGACAAGATGAAAGGAAAGAAAAGGATAAATGGGAAAAATAGGATAGAGGGTAATATACAGCCTTAATAACTGTGAAAAACCATTTTATAGCAAGTTTCTCTGAAAAAAGCCTCATTTCTCAAATATATAGAGGATTGAGTTAAATTTCATTCCCAATTGTTGTGGTCAAAGGATATGAACAATTTTCAAACAAAGAAATCAAAGCTATTTAGAGTCATATAAAAATGCTCTAAATCACTATTATTTTTTTAAACTTTTTTTATTAAAGCTTTTTATTTGTAAGATATATGTATGGGTAATTTTTCAACACTAATCCTTGCAAAGCTTTCTATTACAAATTTCCCCTCCTAGCCCCCATCCCTCCCCTAGATGGCAGGAAGTCTAATACATGTTAATTATGTTAAAATAGTTGAAAATCAAATATGTGTATACATATTTTTTACAGTTATCTTGCTGTGCAAGAAAAATCAGATCTGCAAGAAAAAAAATCTGAGAAGGGAAACATAATGCAAGTAAACATCAATAGAGAGCATGAAAATGTTATGTTATGATCCACATTCATATCCCTCTCTCTGGGTGTAGATGGCTTTCTTCATCACTGAACAATTGGAATTGGTTTGAAACATTTCATTGTTGAAGAGAGCCACATCCTTCAGAATTGATCAACATAGTCTTGTTGTTGCCTTATCACTATTAATTTTAAAAAATACAAATTAAAATAACTCTAAGGTACTTCCTCACACCTTTCAGATTGGCTAATGTAAAAGGAAAACGACAAATTGTTGGAAAGGATGTAGGAAAATTGGAACACTGAAGCACTATTGATGGAGTTGTGAACTAACCCAACCATTCTGGAACTACACCCAAAGGAGCATAAAACTGCATATACCCTTTGACCCAGCAATAGCACCAATAGGTCTGCATCTCAAAGAGATTTTTTTTTAAGAAAAAAGTGTACAAAAATATTTATAGCAGCTCTTTCTGTGGTGGCAGAGAATTGGAAATTGTGGGGATGCCCATCAATTAGGGAATGGCTGAACAAGTTGTTGTATATGATTGTGATAGACTATTATTGTGTTATAAGAAATAATGAGGAAGATGCTTTCAGAGAAACTTGGAAAAATAGAGGATTCTGGAAAGATGGCAGAGTAGATTGGTAAATTTCAAGCTCTCCAGATTTTCCCCACAAATAGAATAAATTTGTGCTTCAGGGCAAACATGGACTGCTGAAAAATTAAGACTTAGGACAGAACAGGGGTCTTCCTGGTACAACCCAAGAAGATCTGAAGAAACTCTCAGGCTGGGGATTAACCAGTATGAAGTGCCAACACCTCCAAACTAGTTCCCTAGAAATAGCAAGTGGGGATCCTTGGGGCTAGCTGGGTTTGGTTGGAGTCTCAGCAGGAACCACAGAATATTTCACAACTGGGACAATGAGGAGTTGGGGGTTGGAGTCCAGGAAGACTGAGGGAACCTTGGTTGATTAGGAAAGCTAGGCCCAACTGTGATGCAGAGACATGGCCCTAGGAGAAAAAGAACCAGCACATGGCCAATGTAGAGGCAGGGGAGCAGGGACACTGCTGGCTGAGGGCACTTGCAAAGGATGGAGCTCTTGGCTTGGGATTCCAGATCAGAGGAGAGAGCTGAAATGAAGCTAAAGGCACAATTCCCCCAACCCATAATTAGAAATGCTTACATTAATACCTCTTATTTAAAAAAATGAATGGACAAAAAAGAAAGATTCTCCCCAACCACAGAAACTTACTATGGGAACAAGGAAAACTGGGGTTTATTTTCAGAGTACACTGAAATAAAAAAAAAAGCTTATACCCCAAATAATAACATGAAGTGACTCTCTGCCCAGAATTTATAGAACTCAAAAAAGAATTAAAAAATCAAGTAGATATTGAGGAAAAACTAAAAGAATAAAAATGAAAACCATCCAAGAAAAGCAAGATTATGAAAAAAAAATTAGCCAACTAGAAAAGGTGATACAGAGTCTCAAAGATGAAAATAAGTCTTTGAAAATTAAATTGGGCAAGGGGAAGCCAGTGAAGCTGAGAGACCAAAAAATAACAGAACAGATTATAAAGAATGATAAAATAGAACAGGATGTGAAACATAAGAAAAACAAGGATCTGGAGAGAAGTTCAAGAAGAGAAAATATAATTGGACTACCTGAAAGTTGTAACCAAAAAAAAGAACTTTGATACAATATTGCAAGAAATAATCCAAGAAAATTGTCCTGGAGTGAACAGAATATGAAGGGAAAGCAGAAATAGAAAAAAAATCCAATGGTCACCAGCTCAATGAGATCCTTTGTGGAAAACACATAGGAATATTATTACCAAATTTTGAAACCCCCAGAACAAAGAAAAATTTGCAAGGAACAAGAAAAAAAATTCAAATATGCTGGAGCTACAATTTCATGGAACTTAACATGGACAAATAATTTGGTTTTTTTACATGGGAAATGTATACCATAAGTTTAAAATTGACATCAGCAATAGGACAGTTCAAAAGAAAATTGGGTCAGAGTTTTAGGTAAAAATAGTAACTAAGTTATACATATGAGGTGCAGAGGAAGAATAGACACCAAGGCATTAAAGTGGGGAGCAGTGCTCATAGTTCTGAAAATCTACTTACACTGGGAATGGGTTAAATAGGCAACACTATATATATACTATGAAGGGTATAGCACCTTCCAAAATCTATAAAGAAATAAGAGGGAGGGATGGGCAAATGGGGAAGCAAATGGTGAGGGAAGAAGACAAGGGAGGGATCCATGAGGGGAGGTTAAATAACAGCAAGGCAAGTAAAGAAGCAGAATTAAAGCAGAGAGTCAACAGACATAGGAAAAATATGTGCATGGGGGAGGGCAGTGTGTGTGTTTATATGTGTATATATATATGCATATTACATATGCATATATATATATAAACATAAATAATATCCTTTGTTAACTATGCCTGCTTGGGGGAAGTGGGGAGGGATTAAAGGGGAAAAGGGGGGAAAAGAATAAAGTAAAAAAGGTACACATCAGAGAACAAAACAATTTATAAGGAAGTAAAGCTGGACACTAATGAATATAATTTCTTCTACTTATATATATATATAATATGTACATATATATTAGTATGTTCTTTTGGACATATGACAATGTTCTCTTTTGTTTTGTTTTATTTTGTTTTCTACTCCTTTTCTGGTTTTCTTTTTTCTTATTCTTTTTTAAAATAAAATTTAAAAAACAAATGGAAAAATGAAAAACTTGAAAAGGCTTACATGAACTGATGCAAAGTGAAGTGAGCAGAACCAGGAAAAAATTGCTCACAATAACAGCAATATTGTACAACGACTAACTGTGAATGACTTAGCTATTCTCAGAAATTAAATGATCCAAGATGATTTTGAAGTATTTATAATGAAAAATGCTGTCCACTTCCAAAGAAAGAACTGATGGAGTCTGAATGTAGAATGATGTATACTTTTTTTTTTTAACTTTCTTTATTTTTCTTGTTTGTTTTTTTTCCTTTTTTGGGGGGGTCCTCTTTTCCTTCAAAATATGATTCATATGGAAATGTTTTGTATGACTATTCATGTATTCCCAATGAGGAAGGAGAGAAACAAGGGAAAGAATTTGGAATTCAAAATTAAAAACACCAAATGGCAGAAATTGTTTTTACATGTAATCAGAAAACACACACACAAACATATAAACACATACACATATACACACATGCACAATGCATGTGCATACATACACTATATGTGTATATAGACACATGACTATATATATACACATAAATATAAATATACACATACAAATATTTAGATAGATAAATACTAGGTAATGCCTAAAAAAAGGGAAAGACATTTTTACCCTTTCCTAACTTCTCCTAACTTCTCATTTAGCCAATTACCTAGCTATTCACCCAGTTTTTCCTTTAACTCATGTTACACAAGTCATACAAGATCCTGTTCTATTCTTCATGAAATCCTTCTTACTATTGTGCAAGGCAAAATATCAGAGGCTGAGAAACTGTCTTGCCATCAGTGTTTGTTCTTAGCCTAATGTATCTGAATTACTTTAGGCTACTGCTAACAGAGATAATGTTTCTCTACTGTTTTGTGCCAAGTTTTTCTTTTTCTCTCATAGACCTCTCTGATCTGTTGACATCTCATGCCAAATAGTTCCTCTACTCCTACATTACTTTATACCTTTCTAACAAATAGTTATCTTCCATACTCTCAGACTATATTCTCTAGTCCATAATCTTAGTTTAGAGATATACATTCACTGCATAATTGATAGGAAAAGAAAGATTAAGGAAAGTGGATCTGAGGAA
Source organism: Myrmecobius fasciatus (assembly GCA_023553655.1). Lineage (NCBI taxonomy): Eukaryota > Metazoa > Chordata > Mammalia > Dasyuromorphia > Myrmecobiidae > Myrmecobius > Myrmecobius fasciatus. Next base: position 212,550 of record JAJPUD010003510.1, read on the forward strand.
ACCAGTAGTTTTTATGGCTTTGCATTCAAAATATCTCTGGATGATTAACATCTTGTTTACTTTTGCTGAACTGCTTCCCTGCCTTCTCCCTCCCCCTTCTTTTGAAATTAATAACAGACATGGCTAGCTGTGGAAGGAAGGGAAAAGCCATATATTTAGAAAGAAATATAATATAAAAATGAAAGATAATCAACAAACATCATATACATACATAAACGCACATACATGCTTACACACGTCTGGAATATACATGGCAGCCTTTGGGTATATGTTGAACTGACTTTCAGGTGGACTGCTAAAGAAAATGTATCATTTCTCATCCTCCCTTCATATACCAAATTTGTCACTCTATTTTAGCTCTTAAAGCTCACTTAAATGATAAAGAAATCATAGGGACACTGGTCCAGCATATATATTATGTTCTCTCCTCAGTTTCTATTTATTTCAATATTTGTTGATTTTAGAGATCAACCTTAGATAAAAGCATTTGGATTTAGAACATATCTATAAAATGACTCCTTGAAGACAACCTCCAGTACCCACTGATTTGCTTCAAAAACACCATACAATACAATTTTAAATTCATTTCAAATACATTTTATTTTAAAATATCAGAAAATTAACATTCAGCAGCAGTATAATACAAAAATGCACTAACAATGTATTCAAAATGCATCTACTTGAAAAAATGGGCTCTGTGAAAAGGTAACCTATAAGGAGAAAATTTAGAAATTAGTCTGTCAAAATACTAAAGCAAAACAAAGCTCCAGCCACTCCGTGGTTATATTTACTATGTATAAGTATATAATAATACTGCATATATTTATTTGTATAGAATACTTCATAATTTCAAAATTCCTGATAAATTATTTTTTATGAAATATGTCAAAATATACATCTGCTGTCACATTTGGAGGGACAGGAGGATACTTTATATTTCACATATAAAGAAATTTCAATTCATAGTACTGAAAACAATAAACATTAACTTTTATCATCAAGTTTTTGTAACATGGCATTATTTACATGATATAAATTAGACAGTAGTATTTTTCATTATTAACATTATTTAATACCCATACATAAATCATTTACAATCACAAAATTCCTGTTCTCACTTTTAAAGAATTTATAGTCAGAATCCAATAAATACTGCACATAGGATTAATTTAAAAGACTCATTCCTAATTCTTGGGAGGGCAATGTTGATAGAGATAAATGTTGAAAGATTTCATACTAGAAGTCAGGTTTTAAAGAAGCATATGAAGAATGAGGGAGGGGGCACCTGTCAAACAAAATTATTTGCAGGTTTTTCCATATCCTGGAATGACAGAAGAGTAAATTGCAAAAAGTTCAGAACAGCCTAAAAAATAGTATAGGTATTTAATTTCACTCACTCAACTCACTGTAAAAGCTTCCCAGACATGACAAATGCAACCTCATTATTTGATGTATAAAAAAGATTAACAATTAGAAAAGAAAGTGTAGCTCCTGCATTTTTTAATTTTATCTGGTAAGCAATGGGGAGCTACAGAAGGTTTTCTGAACAGTGGGGTATTATGATCAGAGCTATGAAACAGAAAATTTAATTTGCCAACCTAGGCAGAAAGGATTGGAGAAAGGGATGTATTGATATTATCTTCCTTCGAAGATTATATGAACTCCTTAAGGGTAGGAACCAGGCATTATTTATCTTTGAATCTCCTCCTGTGCCCAGCACAATTCCTTGCATTTAATAAACCACAGGGATCATTGAAATTAAAGCTATAATGAATGATTCTGTGTTTCCATTTGTATGTAGCAAAAAAAAAATATTGATAAATAACAACATTCCTGAAAGCATAGGTTTATTATGGATTGCAAACTTAGAATTAGAAATGACTTTAGAGACCATTTAGTTCTTTCCCCTCATTTTATAGATGAAGAACTGAGGCCCAGAGAGATTACAGATCTTGGTCAGAGTCATATAGCTGGCCTGAAGCAAAATTTGAAGCCAGATAGTCCTGATTTCAGGACTAGCACTTTATCCACAATAATGATCGCCTTCTTAGTTTTTATCTCAACAGCTGCCTATTTCTCATTGCCACCCTAGACATCAATAGGATTTGGGAATGTCTACTTAAGTTAGTCTAATTAATAACAAAAGGGATCTCTGGCTGAATCACTGAAGTATCTCAGAGAGTGATTTATTTTTAGTCTTATATTTAGGATCAGAGGCTTTGGATGAGCTATATTTGGTTGAAATGCTTGGAAGGGAATGTGGAGGGGGAAAAAAGGAAGGAAAAAGAGAGGGAAAGATATCTTACTTAGTAGCAAGTAACATGTCTCATAAAATAAATGAAAGTGTATTTCACATAATTATGAAACTATATATGTAACAATATAGTTAAATATTGCCATTACAATATTTGACTTTTTTTAAAATTTTGTTTTGTTTTGGTATAGATAACTACCTCTGGCAGTAGTTATTGAGGCAATCTTTGAATTAAGAACACCCAAAAACATTCACCTAAATCCTGCAACATTTCAAGCTTCCGGTTGTTGATAAGACTCTCTAACCTTTCCTCAAATATCTTACCCTCTCCCACATTTCCCTCTTAGCTATATAAAAATCATTTGGATCTCAATTACTTATGTTATGGAAATTCTATGAACCAGTTCCAAAGAACAGAAATTCTCAGCACTGTGACTCCAAATCTCCTACTCCAGTTTGACTCTGATGTTATTAAATGGAGTGAGTTAGTTGTCCCCTGACCCTGTGTTCTCAAAGGTCAATGAAAACAGGAGACAAACTCTGGAAGGTCCTTATTTAGCTTTGACCACAGCTGAAAGACAGACTTTGTGCTGGCCATCTTAAGTCCAATTTAGGAAAGTTAAGAGAGGTTTATCACAAGAGGACTGACCGCCAAGAGACAGATTTCATGAAGACTACACTAAATCCTAGCTGGAGGAGACTGGAAGATGCATTGGTGGGGAAATAACCACACCAGTATCATCTTGGGTCACTGAAGTCTGATGTAAGAACTTCAGTTATTTAAGTTGTTCACTTGGAAAACTTTTTTTTTTTTTTTTTTTTTTTTCATTTTGTAGTTACACTAAGAGATGGGGTAAACAGATTTTCTCCAGTTTTAAAACTTGTCTACTTGAAATCACAGATTTAGAACTGGAGTGGGCTTAGAAATCATTTAGAATTACAAGTCCAATTTCTCCTTCCCATTTTCATATCTTTTTCTTTCTTTTTTTGTGATGAGGAAATTGGAATTAATTGACTTGTCCAGAGTCACACAGCTAAAAAGTGTTAACCCATTTTTATATCTGAGGGAATTGAGGTCCAAGAAGGTGAAATGGTTTGCCCAAGATAATACAGAGGTGTAAGTGGTAGCACCAAGATTTAAACCCGGGTCCTCTGATGCCAAATCCATTGCCCCACCAAATCACATTCTGGAACAATTGCCATAGGCATAATAAAAGTGATAAGTGAGTTATTTTCTTTAGAAAGCTGCCATTTTCTACACATTTTTTTTTTTTTTTTGCAGAAAATTCACAGTGACTCTAAGCGTGATAGTTCCACAAGTTATACCAAATACACAAAAGGCATCTATTCTAACAAGACTATGCGTTGGCCCTGGATTCCCAAGGTTAATGCTTTAAAACATTAACTAACCCTTACTTTATCACATGAAAGTGAAAATTTAAAAAAAAAGTTGTGAATTTTTAAAAAATTGTGCCATTCAGTGATGTTACTGAGTAATGTGGTATACAGCATCCCAGAAATATCTTGGACCTTCAACTCTGACTGGTGAGTTTCACCACCACACATGTGCCATCAGGCACCCTGAGAATAAGGTGCACTAAATTACTTGCAAACTATGTTATGGCAGGAAGTTGGACTTTTCTTTGAGCTCTTCTGAGGTAGTACACAGTCCTCCCTCCTACTCTTTCAAAAGTTGTTTTTTTTTTTTTTTTAAAGGCAACTGAAATGAGAGAGGAATGGAATGTTAATTACTGGGCTTAAACATCATCTGAAATGCATTGTTCCTTTTTGTGTGCTCTGGCCAAATTTTCTTCAGCAGTATCTAATTACCACATGAATTACTATGAAGGTCTCAGGGTCAATATAAAGATGCCATATGTGAATTTGATTTTCCCAAATCAAAGTTTCCCAAAGGCACGATATGCCTCATTAGTATAATTTGCCCTTTGATGCCAAAATATTTTGAAGATCACAAAAATGCCATCCAGTGGAATTGTAAAAGGTGTGACACACCCAGGTATATTACCATTATTCCAGCCTATGATAATACTCTTCCATCCCCATGTATCAGACATCTTTCAAAATATAGGAGGATAACATTTACATAACCATAATGATGCTACATATCATCATATATTAAAATTTTATTAAAAACAACCATCACTTCATTATAATATTTCTATCATGGTGGTTCACAGTGATGCAGATGTGGGACTTCCAAACATAAATAATTTTTCTGAAGATAAACGAACCCATTCTCTCTGTTGTTCTTCAAGTTTTTCAGCCAAACATTTTATTAAAACCGGGTCTACCTTGGAGTCAAATTTATTGGCAAACCAGTGTCCATATTTCATAAGCCATCTTAATTCAGCTGCCCCATAGATACATACACTGCGGAGATGAGATCCAGTACAGGGAGGATAGAAATGGTCTTCCAGGTAATTCCATTTGACTAGTCGGGTTTTACTTTGTAGATCTGTGACATCTTGTGCTGCTCTGGAAATCTCCCCAGGTATTCCTGGTACTCGGATCATGGTGGCCCAGAAATGTTCATCTGGGGAGTATGTATCTTTAGACCACTCAAAAAAATCTTTAGCGATGGGGTTATTGAAAGTATAGTTAACAAAGGCTCGGCTTAAAACAAAATAAGCACTACCCACAAAAATCTCAATGTTGTGAGGTGGAGCTTCCTTGGAAATGTTTGTCCTTACAGGCATTAGCATGTAGTCATAAGGCACAATTTTGAGTTCATGGTGATAAATGAATCTTTCCTTTTTGCTGTTACTTGGCTTTACTGACTCCAACATATTTGCCCCATTTAGTTTCTTCAACTCAGTTACTAATTCAAAATTTGATTTTAAAGGAAAATCTTGTCCACAAAGGTTAATAACATACTTCCATGGAACTTGGGATTTGAGCAGGTCAGATAAGCAATTCAAATCAGCTTGGAGCCTGGAAATGTGAGCATATTCCACTGTCTCTAATTTGGAAGCAATGAAAATGTTGGAAAAGCACTTGGCTAAATTGTCCATGGCTAATTTGAAAGTGTTAGGTGATTTCTGATCATAATGGATGCAGAAAACATTGTGACTATTATATATTGCATGGATCAACCTTTCAACCATGATGGCATCTTTGTGAACCACCAAAGAATAAGCTATTGGGAATCTTTGCTCTTCCACTGAAACAGGCTTCAGATGGTATCTTCTTATGGACTGATAGACCTTACAGTCTCTTGTCATTTCTACAACATCTTCATCATCTAAATCAATGATGTCTTTCCTTCTTATCTCCAAAGTCTTGCCAATCTCCACAGGCTCCTGCTCATAAATATGGGAGCAGTTAATTTTATACCTGGATTCAGCTCTGACAAAAGTATACCTGTTTCTTACATAAGATGAAGTGCTTAAAGATCGTTCAACTAAGTAAATGCCTTTTCCAGAGAAATAGGATCTTTTCACATTTAAAAGTTTCAACAAAGAGAACAACCATAGTGTCAAAAACAGGATGAAAATCTTCTGTCGCAGAGGATATTTAGAAGAACACATGTATCCCTTCATTCTGTAAAAAAAAGAGAGAGAATTCATTTGCAATAGTCAAGAAAATTAGATACAAATGCATGCTACAGTAACCTAATCTAGAAAGAAATTAACACTGAACCAATGAGAAAAAAGATGCATTTTTTTAAAAAAAAACTTTTTCCCCATGTTAACAGAACTTGAGCTGTGAAGATAATCAGGGTTGACATGATGGTATCTCTTTAAGATTTCAAAGCAATTTACACATAACAATTCATTTGGGGAGAGTTCAGGGTTACAAATATCAATACTTCCATTTTACAAGTGTGAATCAACTGAGGCTTGACTAGGTTAGGTGGCTTGTTCATGATGACCCAGCTATTCCATATGAAAGGTGGGACCTGAATCTCTTGATTTCAAGTCCGATGCTCTTGCCACATGCCATGATACACCTTTTAAGGGAAAAAATTAGTAATTAAATAGAAACAACAGTGGAGATGGTAAACTTTTAGAGGTCAATACCAAGTCCCTTGTATCTTTTGTAATATGAATTTCTCTTTACATATGGTACTAGTTCCTCTTTTTATTTTTTTGGGAGTCTATTCTGAATTACCTATTGGACATTTCAAATAAGATATTCTATGGGTATCTTTAAATTCAGGATGTCCAAAAGAGAATTAAGTACCTTTCTTTCCCTCCAGATTCTTTCCTATAATGAGTGCACTGCCATCCTTCTTAGTCAATCAGGTACATTGACCCGCCATTATCCTCAAACATTCACTTTATATATCAATTGCTTGCTAAATCTTATTGTTTCCATATCTATGACACATATCATATCTATTCCCTTCTCTCTTTTCACATAACCATTACCCTTGTTCAGGGGTAATCATTTGTTTATTGACATAGTCTCCTAATTTTTCTCCTTGTATCAAGTATCTCTCCATTCCAAGTCAACTTCCACATCTGTCCTCTTGTAGAGAACTCTCAGGAAGCTAAAAACTTCAGTAACTGGGATGTTCCCTTGAAGACTCTTAAGATTAATTTCATTTAAGCTTGAAATCATGAGAAAACCTAAGATCCTGGCATAATTACTGGGGCATTGTGAACTTTATATAAGATTGAGTCCTTAGAAACTAACAACATGCTTCACAGAGTTAGATCATAGAAAACAGAAACCAGGGTTGGTCACAGAATAATGTTTTTCATAATAACATATGGTTTTAAGATATGTAAGCAGCATGATTTCTCTTAATAAATGGCTCTGTCGAATTATCAGCAATCCTGTCTCCTTATTTTCAATTGCCACTAGACCATTTAACTCTAGTGACATTAAACTCTAGTGACAATCTCTCTTTAGGATCAAATACAGACTCCTGTTTGGCTTTTAAAGTCTTTCCCAACTTAGCCCCAAACTACTCTTTCAACTTCATTATACATTCTTCTCTTTCCCATACCCTATGTCCAGTCATACTGGTCTTCTTTTTTTTTTTTAATTAAAAACTTGTTTATTTACAGAACATGAGTGATTTTTCTACATTGACCTTTGCAAAACTTTTTTTTTTGTTCCAAGCTTTTCCCCTCCTTCCCCCCACCTCCACCCCTAGATGACAGGCAATCTAATACATGCTAAATATGTTAAATCATATGACAAGTCCAATATATATATATATATATATATATATACAGTTATCTTACTGCACAAGAAACATCAGATCTAGAAAGAGAGAGGAAAAATAAAACAACCTAAGGACAACAAAATGCAAGGAGATATTCACAGAAAGCTTTAAAATGCTGTGTTGTGGTCCACACTCAGTTCCCTCACACCTCTCTCTGGATGTATATGATTATCTTCATCGCTGAACAATAGGAACTGGTTTGAATCACATCATTGTTGAAGAGAACCATGTCCATCAGAACTGATCATCATATAGTCTTGTTGTTGCTGTGTATAATGATCTCCTGATTCTGATGATTTCACTCAGCATCAGTTCATGAAAGTCTCTCCAGGCCTCTCTGAAATCATCCTGCTGATTGTTTCTTACACAGCAATAATATTCCGTAACATTCATATACCATAATTTATTCAGCCATTCTCCAATTGATGGGCATCCTTTCAGTTTCCAGTTTCTTGCCACTACAAAAAAGGGCTGCCACAAACATTTTTGCACATGTGGGTCCCTTTCCATCCTTTAAGATCTCTTTGGCATAAAGGCCCAGTAGAAACATTGCTGGGTCAAATGGTATGCAGTTTGATAACTTTTTGAGCAGAGTTCCAGATTGCTCTCCAGAATGGTTGGATCCATTCACATTTCCATCAACAATGTATCAGTGTCCCAGTTTTCCCACATCTCCAACATTTGTCATTATCTTTTCCTGTCATCTTAGCCAATCTGACAGGTGTGTAGTGGTATCTCAGAGTTGTCTTAATTTTCATTTCTCTGATCAATAGTGATTTGGAGCACCTTTTCATATGACTAGAAATAGTTTCAATTTCTTCATCTGAAAATTGTCTGCTCATATCTTTTGACTATCAATTGGAGAATGGCTTGAATTCTTATATATTTGAGTCAATTCTCTATATATTTTAGAAATGAGGCCTTTATCAGAATCTTTGAATGTAAAAATGTTTTCCCAGTTTATTGCTTCCCTTCTAATCTTGTCTGCATTCATTTTGTTTGTGCAAAAACTTTTTAACTTGATATAGTCAAAATTATCTATTTTGTGATTAATGATGATCTCTATTTCTTCTTTGGTCACAAATTCCTTCCCCCTCCACAGGTCTGAGAGGTAAACCATCCTATATTATTCTAATTTCTTTATAATATCATTCTTTATGTCTAGATCATGAATCCATTTCGACCTTATCTTGGTATACGGTGTTAGGTGTGGGTCAATGTCTAGTTTCTTCCATACTAGTTTCCAATTTTCCCAGCAGTTTTTGTCAAATAGTGAGTTTTTAATCCCCAAAACTGGGGTCTTCAGGTTTATCAAACACTAGATTACTATTGTCATTGACTATTTTGTCCTGTGAACCTAACCTATTCCACTGATCCACTACTCTGTTTCTTAGCCAGTATCAAATGGTTTTGATGACCACTGCTTTATAATATAGTTTTAGATCTGGTACAGCTATAACACCCTCATTTGCCTTTTTTTTTCATTAATTCCCTTGAAATTCTTGACCTTTTGTTTTTCCAGATGAATTTTGTTGTTATTTTTTCTAGGTCACTAAAATAATTTATGAGTTTGATTGGTATAGCACTAAATAAATAGATTATTTTAGGTAGTATTGCCATCTTTATTATATTCGCTTGACCTATCCAAGAGCACTTCATATTTTTCCAATTGTTTGGATGTGACTTTATTTGTGTGGAGTGTGTTTTGTAGTTTTGCTCATATAGACCCCGACTTTCCCTTGGCAGATATATTCCAAAATATTTTATACTATCTAAAGTTATTTTAAATGGAATTTCTCTTTGTATCTCTTGCTGTTGGATTTTGTTACTAATGTATAAAAATGCTGATGATTTATGTGGATTTATTTTGTATCCTGCAACTTTGCTAAAGTTGTGGATTAATTCTAATAGTTTTTTGGTTGATTCTCTAGGATTCTCTAAGTAGACCATCATATCATCTGCAAAGAGCGATAATTTGGTTTCCTTATGAAATACTCTAATTCCTTTAATCTCTTTTTCTTGTCTTATTGCCAAAGCTAGCATTTCTAATACAATACTGAATAGTAACGGTGATAGTGGGCAACCTTATTTCACCCCTGATCTTATTGGGAATGGTTCCAGTTTATCACCATTACATATGATGCTAGCTGATGGTTTTAAATAGATGCTACTGACTATTTTAAGGAAAAGTCCATTAATTCCTATATTCTCTAGTGTTTTTAATAGGAATGGATGTTGAATTTTATCAAATGCTTTTTCTGCATCTATTGAGATAATCATATGTTTTTTGTTAATTTGGTTATTGATATAGTCAATTATGTTAATAGTTTTCCTAATATTGAACCATCCTTGCATTCCTGGTATAAATCCTACTTGGTCATGGTGTATTATTCTGGGGATGATTTTCTGTAATCTCTTTGCTAACATTTTATTTAAGATTTTTGCATCAATATTCATTAGGGAGACTGGTCTATAATTTTCTTTCTCTGTTTTTGTTTTCCCTGGTTTAGGTATCAGTACCATGTCTGTGTCATAAAAGGAATTTGGTAGAAGTCCTTCATTCCCTATTTTTTCAAATAGTTTATATAATATTGGAGTTAATTGTTCTTTAAATGTTTGGTAGAATTCACATGTAAATCCATGTGGTCCTGGGGATTTTTTCTTAGGGAGCTGATTAATGACATGTTCTATTTCTTTTTCTAAAATGGGACTATTTAAGTAATTTATTTACCCTTCGTTTAGTTTGGGCAATCTATATTTTTGTAGATATTCCTCCATTTCATTTAGGTTATCAAATTCATTGGCATAAAGTTGGGCAAAGTAACTCCTGATTATTGCTCTAATTTCCTCTTCATTGGTGGAAAGTTCTCCCTTTTCATTTTTGAGACTAACAATTTGATTTTCTTCTTTCCTTTTTCTAATCAAATTAACTAGAGGTTTATCTATTTTGTTGGTTTTTTTCATAAAACCAACTTTTAGTTTTATTTATTAATAGTTTTTTTTACTTTCAATTTTATTAATCTCTCCTTTTATTTTTAGGATTTCAAATTTTGTATTTGTTTGGGGGTTTTTAATTTATTCTTTCTCTAGCTTTTTTAGTTGCAAGTCCAATTCATTCATATTCTCTTTCTCTATTTTATGCAAATGAGCATCTAGAGATATAAAATTTCCCCTTTACCACTTTGGCTGCATCCCACAAATTTTGGTATGTTGTCTGATTATTGTCATTCTCTTGGATGAAATTAGTAATTGTGTCTGTAATTTGCTGTTTCACCCATTCATTCTTTAGGATGAGATCATTTAGTTTCCAATTGTTTTTTGATCTATTTTCTCCTGGCCTTATATTGCATGTGATTTTTATTCTGTCATGATCTGAAAAAAATACATTTACTATTTCTGCCTTCCTGCATTTGATTTTGAGGTTTTTGTGTTCTAACACATGGTCAATTTTTGTATAAGTTCCATGAACTGCTGAGAAAAAAGTAAACTCCTTTCTGTCTCCACTTAATTTCCTCCAAAGAGCTATCATACCTAACTTTTCGAACATTTTGTTTACCTCCTTACCTTTTTTTAAAATTTATTTTGTGGTTTGATTTATCTAGTTCTGAGAGAGGGAGGTTGAGATCCCCCACTATTATAGTTTTGCTGTCTATCTCTTCTTGCATCTCTCTGAACTTTTCCTCTAGGAATTTCCATGCTATACCACGTGGTGCATATATGTTTAGTATTGATATTGCTTCATTGTCTATGGTATCCTTTAGTAAGATATAGTTTCCTTCCTTGCCTCTTTTAATTAGATCTATCTTTGCTTTTACTTGATCTGAGATCAGGATTGCTACCCCTGCTTTTTTTTTTTTTTTTTTTTTTGTTCACTTAAAGCATAATAGATTCTGTTCCAGCCTTTTACCTTCATCTTGTATGTGTCTCTATGCTTTAGATGTGTTCTTGTAAACAACATACTGTTGGATTCTGATTTTTAATGTAGTCTGCAATCCGCTTCTGCTTTATGGGAGAGTTCATTCCATTCACATTCACAGTTAAAACAACTAATTCTGTATTTCCTGCCATCTTATTTACCCTAGATTATGCTTTTCTCTTTCCTATCCTCTTTCCCTCCTCCCTAGTATTTTGCTTTTGATAACCACTTCCCTCAAACAATCATTCCCCTTTAGAGCCCCACCCTCTTTTTTACACCTTTCCCTTAATTCTTCTGTTTTCTCTTCTATTAGTCTATTCCCTTTCTTTTCCCCCTTTTCCTCCTGTTCCCTTATAAATTAAGACAAGTTTCTTTGTGATACCCAATATGTCTATTATTCTCTCAGAGCCAAATCTGAAGAGATGAAGATTAATAGAATTCTCATTCCCCTCCCTTTTTTCCCCTCAATTATTATAGGTTTTCTTTGTCTCTACATGTGATGTAATTTCCCTTATTTTACTTCTTTTTCCTCTTCTTCCAGTTTTATCCCTTTTCTACCTCTAATTTCTTTTTCAGATTATCATATCATAATAATCATAAAATCACAATAATCATATCATAATAATCATAAAATCACAATAATCATATCATAATAATCATAATATAATAAAAAATCATAAAATCAAGCCTCATTCTATAAGTATCCATAACATAAATATAGTTCTGAAGAGTTTTTTTTTTCTTTCTTGTTACCTTTTTATGTTTTTCTTGAGTTCTGTGTTTGTAAACCAAATTTTTTTTCAGTTCTGGTCTTTTCATTAGAAATAGGTGAAATTCACCTATATCATTGAATGTCCATCTTCTTTCCTGAAATATAATGCTCATTTTAGTTGGATAGTTTATTCTTGGCTGTAATCGCAGTTCCTTTACTTCCTAAAATATCAGATTCCAGTGCCTTCGATCCTTTAAAGTGGAAGCTGCTAGGTCCTGGGTGATCCTAATTGTGGCTCCTTGGTATTTAAATTGTTTCTTTCTGGCTTCTCTCAATATCTTTTCCTTGGTATGATAGTTCTGAAATTTAGCCACGATATTCCTGGGGGATTTAATTTTTGGGTTTCTTTCAGGAGGTGATTGGTGGATTGTTTCAATAGTTATTTTTCCTTCTGATTCTAAAATATCAGGGCAGTTTTCTTTTATGATTTCCTGGAAGATAGTGTCTAGGTTCTTTTTTTTCATCACAGCTTTCAGGAAGCCTATAATCCTTAGATTGTCTCTCCTAGATCTATTTTCCAGGTCAGTTGTTAATCCTAGGAGATATTTCATGTTTTTTTCTATCTTTTCTTTTCTTTTCTTTTTTTTTTTTTGGTTTTTATTTGATTTTTGAAGTCTTGTTGAGTCATTCACTTCCATTTGTTCGATTTTAAATTTTAATGTCTTATTTTCTTCAGTTACTGTTTTTAGTTCCTTTTGCAATTGACCAACTACATGTTTTTGTTCACTGCATTCTTTTTCCATTTTTTCTATTTTATTTTGCAGTGATCTCATTTCGTTTCCACATGTTTCTTCTCTCTTTTAAGATTCTTTATGCAATCTTCAAAGAAAGACTTGTGACATGGAGTCCAGTTTATGTCTCTCTTTGGGGCTTTTTCTGGAGTTGCTTTACCTTTAGGGGTGCCTCAGGATTTGAGGTCTGTTCTTCCCTCTCTCCATAAAAGTTGTCTATGGTAAGAGTTCTTTTTGGTTTTTTATTCTTTTTTTTTTTTTTAAGGTGTGAGGTCTGTTCAAGGCAAAGGAGGGACAGCTGCTTTAATTTGTCCTGGGGCAGTTCTGCTGATTGAGTTATTTCAGGTGCTGGGCAGTTCTGCTGATTGAGTTATTTCAGGTGCTGATCAGTTCTGCAATAGATTGATTGCTTTAGGTTGCTGTGTCATGGCAGCTAGGTCAGGTGCTCCTCAGGGGTTCAATGGTTCATAATCTACCCCCCACAAAAGGCAGATTTTCCAAACCACCTGCTTACATTCAGGACAGATTGGCCCAAGAGCCCCACAGAAGACTCCCAGGTGTGTGAAAAGCACAATGCTCTGACTCCTGTTCGGACTCCTGTTCCATCTCCCTGCTCCAGCTCCCTGCCCTGGTCTCCCTGTGCTGCAGTCTGGGTTCAGCAGACCACCTCTCTGACCAATTAAAACAGACCTGTTTTGAAGTTCTTCCAGAGTATCTTCTTCTAGAAATGTGTTGTCCTCCAGATATTGTGGATATTTTTACTTCAAAATCAGTCTAGAGGCTTCATCTGCTGTTGGTTTGAGGGAAGGTTAGAGGAGGTTACAGACACTCTTGTCTGATCTCAGACATCTTGGCTCCACCCCTGGAAGTCCAATCCTGGTCTTCTCATTTGTTCTTCACCCACCCACTACATCCAAGCTTTCATCTCTCTTTTTGCATCATTCCATGGCTGGAATGCATTCCTTCCTTATGTGTATTTCTCAGAATCATTAATTTCACTTAATACTCAGTTCAAACACCATCTTCTGCATGATACCTTTCCTGATTCTCTCTAGACATTAGTTCTCCCTCCTTCATTAACCTTTTATTTATTTATTTACTTATTCATTTATTTAAATATATTTTTGGGGGGCAGCTAGGTGGAACAATGGATAGAATAACAGATCTGGAGTTAAGAAGACTTATCTCCTTGAGTTCAAATTAGGTCTCAGACACTTAGTAACTGTGTGATGCAGGACAAGTCACTTAACCCCATTTGTCTCAGTTTCCTCATCTGTAAAATGAGCTGGAGAAATAAAAGGCAAACCACTCTAGTATCTTTGCCAAGAAAATCTATACATGACTGAAATAAGTGAACAAACATTTCTTTATGTATAGGTTGTCTCTCTCCATAGAATGTTAGCACTTTGAAGGCAACAATGTTTAATTGTTGTCTTTGAATCTCCATTACCCAGCCATAGTGCTTAACAAGTATTTGTTGAATGAATTTACTTACTCTTGGATACCATTTTGCTAATGTTTACATCTTTTGTTTTGCTTTCTTGTCTTGTTTCTATAGATAACGATAGCTAACATTATTAGAACTATGTCAAATATTACTGAGAATATGGGTAGCCTTATTTTACACCTGTTTGTATTTGGAAAACTTCCAGTTCTTTGCCATTACAAATAATGCTAACTCTTGACTTTAGATATATACTTTTGATCATATTAAAGAAGAGCCCTGCTACTCTTACATTTTTCAAAAAATTGAGTTGCATTTTGTCAAAAATGTTTTTCCCATGTCCAGTTATATAATTGTGTGGGGTTTGTTTGTTTATATGATTAATTGTGTTGCTTTCCTATTAAATCATCTTTGCATCCTTGGTATGAATCACTTGGACTCTATCTTTAGGGGAGAAGTTCAATAAATATAAACTGATAAAGTGACTATTTTAACTTATTCCATTAAAAACAATGAACATGAAAACTGACAACTAATTTTTAGTAACTAACTATCCCCTACAAGTAATTATCCCTCACAAGTATAAGAAGCACATGTGACATAACCCTTCACCTCTCCTTATCTGAGTTACATCCCTTGAATGCTTTATAAATGATGATTATGTCCTATAATTTATTTTATAGGCTTCAGAAATGGAAAACATCGTAGAGAACAATTAGCACAAACCTGGCTTAAGTAGATGATCAGGTTACAAGAACAGCATTCAGAATTAACTATTTAAAATCAAATTAAGTTTATTTATTTTTAATGATATGAACAATTACTGTGCTTCATGGCAATTAGGTAATACAAAAAGAAGTTTATATAGATGATTAAGCAGTATTACTTTAATGCAGATGAATCACACTTTTTTCCCCTCTTCTCACTCTGTTAACAAACAGCAAAAATTTACTAAGCACTTACTCTGTACAACATTAAACTAACTGCTGGTTCTCTACTAATATATCCTTATTATATCTATATATATATATATCTACTATAATATCCTTAATTAGATAAGGGATAAAAATAATTAACATCTATAGAGAGTGCTTTAAGGCTTACAAAGTACTTTTCATATACTATCCCATTTGATCCTTATTATCTTGGTGCTATTACTGTCCCCATTTTACAGATAAGAAGTTATGGCACAGAAGTTATGTGACCTGAATGAGGTCACAAAGCCAGTAAGTGATAGAGGTGAAATTCAAATAATGATTTCTTCTGACTCCATAGCTAGTGTTCTTTCCATTACACTACATTGCCTCTTGCTAGTAATAATATTTAGATTATCTATCTCACATAGTTATTTTAAGAATCAAATAGAATAAAGGCTATAAGTACTTGAAGTTATTATATATCAACTAGTATCATATAATTATACAGATGAAGAAACTAGGCCAGAGAAATTGTCAATCAATCTATTATCAATCAATAAGTATTCATTGTGTCTATTATGCATCAGGTACTATGCTAGGCCCTGAGGAGACAAGTATAAAGAATGAAGCAATCCCTACTTTCAATGAGGTTACATTCTAATGAAGAAGATAATGATGGCATATAAAAATATATACAGCAATTTATATGCAAACTAAAGCAATTCTATGATTGTCTCATATTCATTAAGTAGCAAAGATGACATAAAAGGGTAAAAATTGGAATTTATTTAGCCAAAATACAGAAGTGCTGGCCACTCTGTCCTATATCAGAAGGCCAGTGGCTCAGAGGCCAGCTTTGAGACCTCTAACTCAAACACCAAAGGCAAATTGCGAGCTCCAAAACCCTGGCATAAAGATGGTACTAGGCAATGGAATAGCCTGCAGCACTGCCAGCCCCAGCAGCAGAAAGTCAGTAAGAGGTCCCTATCTACCTGCAAAAAAAAAGCTTGGGACAATCTCCCCTGTGCCCTAGGAACAGAGCTCAACTTTTTAAAATGAGCAAAAATTAAAAAAATTAAAAAATAAAATAAAAGCAAAAAGAGCCTGACCATAGAATGCTACTATGGTGACAGGGAAGATCAGAACACAAACCCAGAAGAGGATAGCAATGGCAAAATGCCTAAATGTGAAGCCTCTAAAGGGGATATGAATTGCTCTCAAGCTCAAAAAACTCTCTAGAAAGAACTCAAAAAAGATTTTAGAGGTAGCTAGGTGGCCCAGTGGATAGAGAACCAGCCCTGAAGTCAGGAGGACCTGAGTTCAAATTTAGCTTCAGACACTTAACACTTCCTAATTGTGTGATCCTGGGCAAGTCACTTAACCCCAATTGCCTCAGCAAAAAATAAATAAATAAATAAAAAATAAAAATTAAAAAAAAGTGGCAAAATGGAAAGAGAAAACAATTCCTTAAAAAAATAGACTTGGCAAGATGGGAAAAATATCCACTGAACAAAATAACTCCTTTAAAAGTACAATTGGCCAAAGAGGTAAAAAAAAAAAAAAAAAAAAAAGAAATGAAATAGATTACTTTAAGAAGATGTTTCTGACACAGTGTGAAGTAAGCAGAAACAAAAGAACTGAAACTATAATAAAAATATTACAAAAATGAATAATTTTGAGGATTTTTATAAACTAATGAAGAAGAGAATGAGCACAACTAGGAAAACAATTTTACAGCAACACATAAAAACAACTTTGAAATCTGTAAGAACTATGATCACTCCAGTGACCATTCATAATTCACAGGGACAATTATTCATTATGAAGAAGGAATGGATTTGTGGTACAGAATGACACACAAACATATAATCAGTGTTGTGCTTGGATATGCATATTTATTCCAAGAAATTTGCTTTTTTTTCAAATTGGTAGGGAGTGGGAGGGGAAAAATACTCCCTACTTATTTTTTAAAATAGAGAGATGATGGGATATAGATGTAAAATATTGCATGAACTTTACTATATTATTAATTTTGATTAACTGTTTTTCAATCAATAATCAATAATTTGATTAACTGTCATAAAAGATTGCTCATAAAATAGGAATATTCTGTAAATGTTTAAAATGTAAAAATTAAACATCAATAAAACTGAGAATATGTATGCAGCATAAATTTAATAAATGCAAATATATTCAAAATAGTTAAATATAAAATAGTTTGGGATGGAGAGTACTAGCATTTGGCAAGTGGCAGGAAAAGTGAGCTGCATCTCAAAGGAAGAAAGCAACTCTATAAGTCAGGTAAGGAGGGACAGCATTCTAGATATTAGGGATGGCCAATCCAAAGGCATGGGAAAAGGTCAAGAAATTCAATGTCGTGTGAGGAACAGCACGAAAAAACATATTTGGATGGATTGAAGAGAGCAAGAGGTAAAGTAATTTCTAGGCTGAAAAGATGGGTTGGGGCCAAGTTGTATAAAGTTTTAAAAGCTAAAGAGAAAAGTGTATATTTTATCTTAAAGACACTGAAGTCAAATGAAGGAGGAATAACATGATCAAATTTGAGCTTAAGGAAAATTATTTGGGTAGCATTTTGTAGGATGGTGAAGTGGTGAGAGAATTAAAGCAGGGAAGTTTTTATAATAATTTGGGTGAGAAGTTATGAAAGTCTAAACTAAGGTTGTAACTGATTATAGAAGGGATGAGATTCAAGTGATATAAAAACAGCAAGATTTGGCAACAGATTGGATATATGGGGTGAGGGGCAGTAAGGGAATCCAGGATAATGCCAAGACTATCCATCTGGGAATCTGGAAGGATGATTCTGCTTTTGACAGAAATAGGGAAGTTTGGGAGATAGAGGAGGCTTTAGAGGGGAAAGAGAAAATGAGTTCTATTTTTTAGGTTTAAGGGACTAACTCAAGGTCATGTTGCTAAGGTATAAGAGAGCTGAGATGAGAATCCTGATTTTTTAACACTATACCTAATGATCTTTCTGCTTTGCCATTTACCATCACATTTCTTGTGTGGCCATGCATGGGAAAACTTGTTTGGAAATATGTTCATAATGTGGAGCACAACATAATTGTCATGCTCTCTATTGATGTTTGCTTGCATAATGTTTCCCTTCTCAGATTTTTTTTTCTTGTAGATCCAATTTTTCTTGTACAGCAAGATAACTGTAAAAATATGTATACACATATTCAATTTGTCAGGTATTTAAACATAATTAACATGTAGTAGACTTCCTCCCATCTAGGGGAGGGGTGGGGGTTGGGGGGGAAATATGTAACAGAAAGCTTTGCAAGGGTCAATGTTGAAAAATTACCCATATATATGTTTTGTAAATAAAAAGCTTTAATAATAAAAAAGGGAAATATGTTCACAATCAAAAATGGTAGCAACATGGTACCTGAGAAAAGAGAATTTGGGTTGGCATCAGGGACAGGAATTGGTATTCTTTTCTCTAAATAAAATTCCAGAGACGTGTAGAAGGCATTCTCTTACATATTATCACATCTCCCCTCCTCATATGGACTATATTCAGGTTGAATCAATCAACCAGTATTTATTAAGAACTTTTTTCTATGGGCCAGTCTTAGGTTAGGCTCTGAGTCATACAAGAAAAATATGAGTAAGATTACTCACATTTAATGTGGTTACCAAAAAAATATTTTTAAAAATGGGGAAACCAAATTTTTGGTTCCATTTAATCAAATAATTAGAATTATTGAGTAACTATTGTGCTAGTTACATTGAAGGATACAAAGAAGACTTTACCTTCTGATAATTTCTCAGCCTAGTTGGAGACATAGTGACTGGTGGCTTTCTTTGATTCTAGTTGAATGCTTGCAATCTGCCATCTCAAAGGTATGACCCCAAAGGATTCATCTGCTCTAAGTGGGCCAGAGAGGAAGATTGTTTAGTGCTTGTTGGGTTGGTTAATGTCATGACTATTAGGAAAAGAGAACTTAAGTTTCCTTTCATGCTTTAGAACTATTCCTCTGGGTCACATTCACTTCAAAGACAGAGGCATACAGGTGTGCTACTACTATGTAGCAAAACAGTATAATTACTATTCTCAATCTTACTACTCTTTCCCCAGCAAAAAATGTCCAGCAGTCTAGTAGTTACTATATCATAGACTACTGTTTCTTCCTGCCTTAAATATTCATAATTCTTGGTTACAAAACAAAAAATGAAAGTATGAATTAGTTTTAGCCTTTTTTGTCAAATTGAAGTGAATAATTATTTGGATACGTCAAGATAAAAGATCTGAATTAAGCAGACACATGAAAGAAGGGATTATATGGCAGTATTTCCCCTACATTATCTTATTTTGTAATTATTGTTTAACCATTTAGAGGAAACATGGTGCTAAGAGCTTGAAGGAATGATACAGATCCACATCAACCATTTAAGCACCTGCTTTGAGCAAGATACCAGCATTATAGAATTTCAAAAAAATGCACAATAAAAGGAGAATAAGGGATAAGCAGAGAGAACAACTAAGAGAGAAATGAGAGTATTCAGGAAGTGGATAGTTTATAATGACAAATGCTATAAAAGGGTCTAAAGGGATGACAATTGGGAAAAAGCCATTAGATCTGATCACTGAGAGCTTTGGAGAGAGCAATTTCAGTTGAGCAAGAGCAGAGGGAGTGGAGACAATGAGAATACAAAGTTTTTCTAGGAATTTGTCTGCTGAATGAGAGATAAAGGAGGGTAGCTTAAGGGAAAGGGAAGGGTCAAATGAGGATATTTTAAGGACCAGGGAGACTGATATATGATAGTAGACACCAGGGAGAAAACCAATATAAAGGGAGAGATTAAAGATCTGAAATAAAGAAAGGGGATGATTAGGGGAGAAATCTGCCTAGAGAATGTGGTAAAGCATGGGATCAAGGGGTTGATCTTAGTGTTCAAAGACAACTCTTCATCAGAGACTAATAAAGAGGAGGAATAAGGGATAGATGATATCACTGGACTTTTGAGTTCTAGCAAAGGAAAGAAGAGGAAACTCATGGGAAATGCTCTCAACTTTCACAAGAAAGTATGAATCAAGGTCCTCTACTGAGAGGTTGGTAGAAGAAGCCTGAAAAAAAAGAGAAAGGAGAGGATTTGGAAGAGACTTGAGCACTATAATGGAAAATCAATTAGTGCAGAGTAAATGGATTACAGATCTACAGTGGGAGTCCCATTGAGGTCTTTTTTTCTTTTTTTTTTTTTTTAAATTGGACTCGTGATTCCACTTGTAGGGAACTTTATAGAGATCAACTTGGGGATTGAGAGGATAAGTGACTTGCCAAGCCAAACAATCAGTATGTATTACCACGAATTCAGATCTTCCTGACTGCAAAGCTAGCTCCTTATCCAAATGCTACTTCTAAAAATCAGATGGTATCAATTTCTCATGAACCTATAAGCACAATTTTGTGACCTTCTCCATTATCATTCAGTGAAGTAAGTGGAAGCAGAAGAGGCTGCTGGTGGTAGTTGACCAGGACTGGAGTTTGGAAAGGCAACAGCGAGCAATAAGATAACAGAGTAAGAGAAGTGACAATAAGGAAAGTGTAATGTTGTGCTGGCTAATTAAAGGATCAATCCTGACAACAGAGGAAAATGAAACCAAGGAAAGATTGATGGTCTGGCAGAATAATAAAAGGACTGGAGGTCATGATAATGATAATGCCAGTGCCTTGCTCAAAACAAGTGCTTAAATGACTAATTGATTTGAATCCCTAAGATCCCTTTAAGCTCTTAGTGCCAAGTTTCCTCTAAGTGGGTAAGCAGTAATTAATGTAGTTAGTGGAGGGAAAATACTATCATACAATTCCTTCATGTGTCAACTAAATTCAGGTCTTTTATCTTGAAGTATCCAAATAATTTAGAAAAAGTAAGACATAGAGAATGGTGGAATAAGAAGAAACCATGGTTACCTCAAGGGATTTCAGAATTATTCATAAAGTAAAAGGAATACTTATGAGTAAAAGGTTAGTGTAGTTTTGGTGGAATAGAAGAATAAAACAGATCATACAAATTGAGGGAATTAAGGAGCCTAGAGTGTTTGAGGGAATGTGATGGAGAAGCTTATGAACTATGTACTAAGCTCCTTGAAAAAGACAGAATGACTTAGGAAGCAATAGATAACTGCCATCAGGAGCCCAAGTCCGTGATGAATTTGGATAGAGTAAAGTTCTGATGAGTAGACATTGTTAAGTAAAGTCAGAGGAAAAATTTGGAAGTGGCAATGACTAGTATAAGGTCCCTGTAGGACTGATATGTGAGGAAGGAATGTAGAGGGGTATGAGAGAAATAGTGATCAGTACTGTAAAGGATGGCTGGTCAAGCATGCAGTATCATCTAGGAAAAGTAGACTCTGTCAGTGGTAGAAGATACAAGGGATACAAGACTAAATGGGTGAGAATGAAGTATTAATAATGTTAACTATAGAATTATATAATGGGAATTTATGACAGTTCCCATCTCCCCTCCTCATATGGACTATATTCAGGTTGAATCAATCAACAAGTATTTATTAAGAACTTTTTTCTATGGGCCAGTCCTAGATTGGCTCTGTGAATCATACAAGAGAAATATGAGCAAGATTTCTAGCATTATATGTGGTTACCAAAAAAAGATTTTTAAAATGGGGAAATCACATTTTTAGCTCCACTTAATCAAATAATTAGAATTATTGAATAACTACTGTGCTATTACTTTGAAGGATACAAAGACGACTTTACCTTCTGATAATTTTCAAGCCTAGTTGGAGACAGTGACTAGTGCCTTTCTTTGATTCCAGTTGAATGCTTATAAAATGGGAATTTCAGAAAGCACAGTGGAAGGGACAGAAAGACCAATATGAGACAATGAAAGATTACATTTGATGTGGATAGGAATGAGAGAATGGGAAATGATTTTTTGCTTAGACAGCAAAGGATTCTGCGTCATAAGAAATGGAAAAGAGGTCAGAGCTTCTATCAATCAATCAACAAGAATTTATTAAGTGCATGTAAAAATATGCATAACCCTCTGATCATTTCTTATAGCACAGTAGCATTCCATCATAATCATATGCCACAACTTATTCAGCAATTCCCCAATTGATGAGGATCCCCTTGATTTCCAATTCTTTGCCACTACAAAAAGAGCCACTTTATGTACTTATAGGTCCTCTTCCTTTTTCCTTGAATCTCCTTGGGATACAGATCTAAAAGTAGTTACTAGGACAAAGGGTATGCATGGTTTTATAGCCCTTTGGGCATAGTTCCAAATTGTTCTCCAGAATGACTGGACCAGTTCACTAATCCACCAGCAGTTATTAGTGTTCCTATTTTTTTTCCTTTACCTCTCCAGCATTTGTCATTTCTGATAGGTATAAGGGGGTATTTCAAAGTTGTTTTACTTTGCCTTTCTCAAATTAATAGTGTTATAGAGCATTTTTTCATATGACTACAGATAATTTTGTTTTCTTTTGAAATCTGCCTGTTTATATCCTTTGATCATTGATTAGGGAATTGTTCTTCTTAAAAAAAAATAAAAAACTTTTCTCAGTATATATTTGAGAAATGAAACCTTTACAATTCCAAAAGACTAGGGATAGAAAGTGCCAACTGCATCCTGAGAGAACTATGAAGACTGAATGTGGATCATCAAATCATAATACTTTCACCTTTTGTTATTGCTTGTTGTTTTTCTTTCTTATGGTTTTCTTCCCTTTTGATCTGATTTTATTTGTGCAGCATGATGAGTATAGAAATAAGTTTAGAAGAATTGCCCTGTTTAACCTATATCAGATTGCTTGCTGTTTTGGGGAGGAGAAAGTGGAGGAGGAGAGGAAGAAAAATTACCTCTGTTTTGCAGAGGTAAATGTTGAAAACTATCTTTTCATATTTTTGGAGAAATAAAATATTTTTGGGGAGCAAAAAGAAATTAAGGCTTTTATTAGTGAAATTTGCTGTAAACATTTTTGATGCTTAATTATTTAGGGTGCCTTTTAGCATAATGTAGTTTTCCTGATTACCTTTTAATGAAATCTATTTTGGCTTTTGCTTTGTTTGAGTTCATGATTGCTATCTCATTTTTTTTACTTCAACTGAAGCAATAATAGATTCTCTTCCAGTCCTTTATTTTAACTTTTCTCTTATAAACAACATTATCATTGGATTCTGGTTTCTAATCTATTCTGCAATTTATTTCTGTTTTATAGTGAGTTCATCCTACTCACATTCACAGTTATGATACTGTGTTTTTCCCTCCATCCAATTTTCCTTCCCTCTGTCTCTGGTTCTTTCTCTTCTTCTTCCTCTCCATCTTCCCTCCCTCCCTTAATCTGCCTTTTCTTCTCCTCCTCCTCTTCCTCATCCTTCTCTCCTCCCTCTCTTTGCCTCCTTTAAGCTGCCTTTTCTTTTATCACCCCCCTGCCCTTTCTCTTATCCCTTCTCCACCTATTTCCCTATTAGGTAAATTCCATTTCTATTCATAACTGAGTGTGTATATATATATATATTCTTCCCTCTTTGAGCCAATTCCATTGATAGCAAGGTTCAAGAACTGCCTGCCATCCCACCTCTAGTTTCCTTTCCACTGTAAAAGCTCTTTCTTTAAAAAAAATAGCTTTTAATTTTTCAAAATACATGCAAAGATAGTTTTTAACATTCACCTTTGCAAAACCTTATGTTCTAATTTTTTCCCTCTTTCATGCCTTCCTTTTCCCCTAGACAGCAAGTAATCCAATATAGGTTAAACATGTGCAATTCTTCTAAACTTATTTCCATATTTGTCTTGCTGTTCGAGAAAATCAGATCAAAAGGGGGAAAAAACACAAGAAAGAAAAAAAAACAAGCAAACAGACAACAACAAAAAGGTGAAAATATTATGCTTTTATCCATATTCATTCTCCAAAATTATCTCTCTGGATGCAGATGGCTCTTTCCATCCAAGGCAATTCCAATTGCCTTGAATCATCTCCTTGGTGAAAAAAACCAATCAAATATCATAGCTGATTGTCATATAATCTTGTTGCTATGTATAATGTTCTCTTGGTTCTACTCATTTCACTTAGCATCAGTTCCTCTAAGTCTTTCAGGCTAAAAGCTCTTTCTTACATACTTATGTGACAAAATTTTTTTCAATCTATATTTCTCTTACCTCTTCTCCCAGTGTATCCTTCTTTCTCACCTCTTCATTTTCTATATCAATGTTTCATACTTATGCCCTCTAAAACTTTTTTAAACTTTTAAAAAAATTTATTTATTTTTTAATACATATTGCCTCATGAATTATATTGGGAAAGAAAAATCAGAGAAAAAGGGAAAAACATGGGAGAGATTAAAAATAAAAACAGAAAAAAGAAGCGAACATAGCATGTGTTGATTTACATTCAATCACCAAAAGAACTCTGGTGATTTCTGTATGCAGATAGCATTTTCTGCCCAAAGTTTATTGATACTGCTTTGGATCCTTAAAATTTTTTTTTTAAATAAAGATACAATTTTTAGAAGTTACATATATCATCTTTCCATATAGGAATGTAAACAGTTTTACTTTTTTGAGTCCCTTATTTTTGCATGTTTACCTTTTTATGTTTCTCTTTGAGTCTTATATTTGAAATTCAAATTGTTTATTCTGCTCTGGTCTTATCATCAAGAATGACTGAAAATCCTCTAATTCATTAAGTATTAATTCTCCCTCCATCCCTCATCCCCAAAAAATTACAATCAGCTTTGCTAGTTAGGTTATTCTTGGTTGTAGTGATGTAACTCTTTTCTCAGAGTTTATTTATTTATTTATTTGTTTATTTATTTTTTAATTTTTTTTTTTTTTTTTTTTTTTTTTTTTTTGTAGAAGCCACTTTATTGTAGTGGCCACTAAATCTTGTGTGATCCTGACTGTGACTCCATGATATTTGAATTGTTTCTTTCTGGCTCTCTAAAGTATTTTCTCTTTGACCCGGGAGCTCTGGGATTTAGCTATGATATTCCTGAATATTTTCATTTTGATATTTCTTTCATGAAGTGACAGGTAGATTCTTTCAACTTCTATTTTATCCTCTCGATCTAAGATTACAGGGCAGTTTTATTTTATAATTTCTTGAAATGTGATGCCTAGGTGCTTTCTTTGATTATTGCTTTCAGGTAGTCCAATAATTTTACTCCTTGATCTATTTTCCAGATCAGTTCTTTGGCTTATATTTCACATTTTCTTCTATTTTCCTGCATTATTTTGACTTTGTTTTATTGCTTCTTGATATCTCGTGAAGTCATTAGCTTTAATTTGCCCACTTCCAATTTTTTAATACAAAATATTTGTTTATTTACTTTTTGATGTTTCAGCTCCTTTTGTTTAGCTCTTTTAAAAAATAATAATAGATTTTTATTTTTCAAAATACATACAAAGATAGTTTTCAACATTCACCCCAATTCTAATTTTTAGGAATTATTTTCTTCAGTGAGCTTTTATACCTCTTTTTCTATTTGGTCAATTCTGCTTTTCAAGGAACTCTTCACTTCAATGGACTTTTGTGCCTCTATTACTATTTGGCCAATTCTGGTTTTTTAAAGTATTATTTTCTTCACTTTTTTATATCTCTTTTACAAGTTGCTAATTCTCTTTCCATCATTTTCTAGCATCATTCTAATTTCTTTTCCTAATTTTCCCTCTACCACTTTTATCTCTCTCTCTCTCTCTTTCTCTCTCTCTCTCTCTCTAACACTCTTCTAGGAATTCTTGTTGGGTCGGGGCCAATTAACATCTTTTCTTTATAGCTTTTATTGGCAGCTGTTTTCACATTGTTTTCTTCTTCTAAGTTTATGTCTTGATCTTACCTCACACAATAGTAACTTTCTATGGTAAAATTCTTTTTGGTTGTTTGCTCATTTTTCTGGCCTATTTCTTGATTTTTACTTTTGTGTAAAAGTTGACTTCTATTTACTTGTGGTGGGGAGGTATTGTCCCAAGCTTCAGGGTTTTTCTTACTATTACTTTCAGAGCTAGTTCTGGAAGTCTGCATGCTTTGAGTGGAATCTTGGGAGAGGTATGGTAAATGCTCTCCTGTTCTGCACTCTGATCTTTATCTAGGAGGGGACTCTGGTTCCTAGCAGTTACAAGTGCTAACACTTTCTTTGCTTTGGAACAGCAACCAGGGCCCCTGCTCCCTTGTAACCATCCCTGGTGGTCCTTCCATATTGGAACTTAATCCAAAATTGTGAAAGGACAACAGTTGCTAATAACTGCTGTCTATAGCCAGTGCCAGCAAAGGGTCCTCTGTAATTTCTTTCAGAGCAATTGTCAGATTCTCTTGTCTGTACTGAGAACTCCTAAAACTGCTGCTGCTATTGCTTTGGCCACTATTGCTGCCCACAGATGTGGCTCCTAATAGGCTTCCATCCCAGTATCACAGATTTAAATTTTTCTAGGCCAGTAAAATGTCTTGCTCCAACTTGTTGGTTTAACTGCTCCAAAATTTGATTTGAGATATTATTTAAAAGTTGCTCTGCCCATAAATGTTTGCTATTGAACTAAAATTATCTTTAATAAAACACCGGAAGCCGCTGAATGGAAAGCTATTTTTTTTTACCTCTTATTGTGACCAGTGTTGGACAAGCTAGGTGGTACAGTGGATAGAGCACTGGGGCTTAGAATAAGAAAGACTCATATTCCTGAGTTCCAATCTGGCCTCAGATATTTTCTAGCTATGTGATGCTGGGCAAATCACTTCACCCTGTTTGTCTCAGTTCCTCATCTATAAAATGAGTCAGAGAAGGGAATGGCAAACCTCTCTAACATCCTAGCCAAGAAAACTCCAAAATGGGTCATGAAGAGTGAGCACAAGTGAAATGATTGAATAATGTTTATTTTACTACTATTTCTGGTGAACAGTATTAAGTATCTATCATTCTCAGCATGTGGAACATAGTAGGTACCTAATAAATACTTATTGACTAATTATCACTTTAAAAAAAGGATAGTCCTTTAACAAACTTATTAAAAGTGTACTTTTTTCTTAGCTGTAAGCTGATTATAAAACTTAAATTTCCATGATTAAATAATTTTGAACACACTACAAACCATAAACTACCTGAAAGTGATTCATTTAACTACCTCCCACAAAAACAACTTTGCCTTACTACCACAAATTGCCTTGAGGTTTTTATATCAGCATAGGCACCTGATTTTCTGGGTTTTGCTACTAGAACTGTCCTCACTGTCACCTACCAGGCACTCTAAAGCTAGACAGAGGCATATTTGCAAAGCCATATATCTACATAACAAGGGCTAGAATGTCCCTTTCTATAAGTAGTTATGGTTTTTTCAGCCTGTGACTCTCTCTTGGGATTTGTGTATATTTTTAATATAATTTTACTGTCCAGATATAGAAATTTCCAGAACATTTCAGTGGTTTATGAGGACAATGGAACAGAATATTTGAAACCAGATCTGCCCTAGAAACTCTGGGATTCATGGCTGCCATAACTATAAAACTATGAGAAATGGATTCTATAAAAACAGTGGGGCAGGCAGGGCAAAATTCCGCAGCACTACATGAATTCAGAGACAGAATCAAATGAATATTGTGGTTTCTGATTTGAAACTTGCCTGGGAATCCTAAAATCACTGACTAGGGACACGAAAAGATGTACACACATGTGTACGGAGATTTGAGAATCCTCATTGGGAATTTCTCATGGCAACAAAATCAAAGTTCTGGTTAAAAGCACACACACACACACACACACACACACACACACACACACAGACCTACCACTGCATATGTGTGCATGTTTGTGTGTGCACCGGTACTCTTACCAGACTCATGGCTTCATTTTAATAAGGAATTCTTGATGAATCTACCAAAGCAGGAACTGAAATATACAAACTGAGCTCACAATCACCCCGTTAATGTGTCAGATGCACACTTGCACACTAGTGTGTACATGCATGTGCACACACACATACACACTATAGAACATGCATACTGCCCACATCCCAGGGAAAAATCAGATTTTCAGTGTTAAAAAGTTCACATGGTACCAAAAAGGGCGTGTCTTCAGGTCAGGGATGCCAAGGTTAGTGCTCAGGTGAGCATCCTTCCTAACAGCTATCTTACCCTCTGGCTTTATTATCTCTGGAGACACAAGTCAGCTTTGGAGTGGCAAGGGTCAGGCATAGGGACCTATGGCTGAATGATTCCCTTGTGGGGCTAAGATCGAATAGATCACTTGAAGCCCACTGCAGCACTGGATATGTCTTTTCTAGTACAAAGTTTCTTCAATGGGTTTTGGAAAAAAGTCTCCTCCTCCCCAAAGGCTAGTCAGTTTGAAGGTCTTAAGTCCTGTTCCACAAAGTAGGCATGTATGTGTTTGGGAAGAAGTGGGGCAGTGGGGGAGCAATAAGTAGGTAGAATTTTTCTACTGGTGAAATTTAAAGTGTTTAATAAGTATAAAGCATATCACAAACTCATTTATTCCACCAACTTAACAAAGATGCATATTGGGTAAAATGATGATTGAAGGAGTTTCTTGAGGACAAAGCAAGTTCCTTCAATGAGCATTCAACCTTAGGCATACCAGAGAGTTAGTTAATCAAGGAAGTTCCTTTCCTTTTTTATTTATTTTTTTTTTTTTGAGAAACATCAAAAACCTACTGCAGAGTATGAAAATTTTCTGAGCATTGCTTGTTGCATTACAAGAAAAAAAGGGGACCTCTAGATAATTTTACGAAATGTAGTTGGCAAATGTAGTTCTTTTGCAATTAAGAGAAACAGCTGGGTACTAAATTATTACTCTAAGATTATCTAGGAAAGGGAAGATGTAAAAATAAGGGAAGGAAGGAAAAAGGAGGTCTCAAATTTAAAAAAAGTGTGAAAGACAGTTGAAGTCTTTCCAGTTACTTCCAGACCATTGAGGACCTGAGGTGAATATTTAGCTCACCCTAATCTGTTGTTTCAGACCCTGGCCTCTCACTAACTTCCTGTTTCTCCAATTCTGTGATAGGGTGAAACTGCCACTGATTATGACACACATTCTACAGGAAAGGAGATACCTATATAAATTTATACAAAATTTCTTAAATTTTATTTCATATTCTCATGAATGGTTTAACTTTAATTTTTGTATATTCTAAAGTTAGTACCTAACTATATGGGACATCTTCCATATCCATAACAGCAGTGACTCATATTTACATAAACATTTTAAGGTTTTCTTTGCTAGAAAGAAAAAAAATTTTTTTTTTCAAGTCTCTAATCCTGGATGAGGCCAATCCATACCAAAAATCAGAGGTAATCAATAGATTTCAAGGGACATGTGTGCATGTATATTTTGTAGGACATGACATTTAGAGTTGTAAGAGAAAGGATTAAATCACAGGTAGAGAAAATTATCATACTAGAATCAAATAGGACACCAAAGTAAATAAATCCAGAAGGCTAGAAACATGTTATGAGATGGAAGTCCAAAGCAGGAGTAGTCAATAGAGAAGAGATGTGGAAACATCATGAAGGGAGCAACAAAGGCTTTAAAAACTTTTTTTTAAAGCAAAAGTCTTTTTGCAAATGGTTAATGGCTAAATGGCACTTTGCACATCTTATATCTCTTTGTAAATATGAGTTGTTTTCTTTTTTAAGATTTGTAATCTATTTAGGCTTTAAGTTAATTAAGTTGTAAAAAAATAAAATGGAAGGAGATGTGGAAACCTCTGTAAAATATTGTCTAGGTCCAACAATGATATAGCTGTAACAGAATGAAAACATAACCTTCTATTCCTACAAAAGAGCATTGCCTTGCCATTTTCTAAAGTTGTTGTTATTGTTATTGAGTCATATCTAAATTTTCATGACCCCATTTAGGGTTTTCTTGGCAAAGATACTGGAGTGATGTAACATTTCTTTCTCCAAATAATTTTACAGATGAGGAAACTGAGGCAAACAGGATTAAGTGATTTGTCCAAGATCACACAGCTAATAAGCGTGTGTCCCCATCTTACAGACAAGGAAATAGAGACAGAGATTAAGTAACTTGCCCAGGATCACACCCACAGTAAATATCTGAGACTGGATTGGAATTCCAGTCTTCCAGACTCTAGGCACTCTGTAGGCAGACCAATGCTTTTTACCTTATCACAATGAAAGTATTTTTGGAGTAAGAAAAATGAATCTTGAGAAGTATTGGAAAGTTTTATCATTCCAACTTTTTTTTGCATTCTTTTCGTATTTCTATCAACATGCCTATGAAATGTCAATCTTCAAGTAGAAGTAGAAGTGATTTTTAAAAAAAGACTGAAGAGTTATATTGAGCCAATTTCTGTCATCAATTACTTGCTAGTGTGTATAAATCAATGAGTAACTGATGACGACAGCAAAACAGACGAGTTACTAGTGGCAAAACCTGGCTCACTGAAAATTGCTAACTACTTTAGAATTCTTTCTTGGGGGGAAAAAAGAATCCCTACATATATGTATTTCTCCTTTGTCCCATCTTCAAATTCGGAAATTTTCATTTTCATAAATACCTCTATATAGAGACTGACTCCCACAAAATTTGGATGGCTTTTATGTTCTTCATCATAATTTAAAAATACATTTTGATATATTAATATTGCTTTTAATGAGATTATTCCCCAGCATCTAGCACTCAGTTATATGGTATGTGATGTTGGTGGCAGTCTTGTTTGACTCTTTGTGACCTCATATGGGGTTTTCTTGGCAAAGTGATTTCCCATTTCAGATGAGGAAACTGAGGCAAACAAGGTTAAGTCCCTTGCCCAGGGTCACACAATTAGTAAATGTCTGAGACCAAATTTGAACTCAAGTTTTCCTGATTCCAGGTCCAATGGACCATTCACTGTGACACCTGGCTACTCTAATAATGAGGGAAATGTTTCATGAATGACTAGTCAAATTAGAAAAGTCGAATGCAAATTCACTGAGGTCCAGACACTGTTGCTCACTTTGTCTTTGTATTCCTTATGACTTACATATAGTAATAGGTTTAATATATTCTTACTGAATTAAAAAGTCAATTTCTTTTTTTTCCTTTTTTTAAAAAACAATAAAACATTTAGAAGGATCACAGATCAAGAAGGAACTTCAGAAGTTATCTTGCCCAACCTATAACTTATAATATGAATCTCTTCCATACTATCTCTGACAAATGTTCCTTCAGTAAAGATCTAACAACCTTGAGTGATGACCAGTTCACTGCATTAGGAGGAAATTCCCATTCCAAACATTTCTATCCTTGGCCACCAAGCATCACTATAAATCTCATTGCTGCCTTAGGTGTGCATTCTATGAACTAGCAACTGCAGACCTATAGAGGCAGCTAACTCCTACTCCTAGTTTATAACTTATGATTTAATAATTTTATAAGTATATCTTGGATTTTTTCCCCTATATGAATCTTACACTTTTGCTGCAATCATGCAGCTATGTCGCTCCTGACGGCTTTTTGAGATTTCTCTGCAGCATGCCCTTTGTCAGTAAACTTGTCAGAAAAACTTGTCAGAGGCTTCTATAAGTCTGGAGATTTAACAAATACTACATTTTCTGGATTATTTCTAAAAATATTAAATAAAACTAGTCCCAGTGATGATTCTTGAGAGATCTCACTTTGTCATCCACACAGGGATCTATTTATTTGTACCTTTTTTCTCCTATCTTTAAGTCAGTTTCCTCTTCACAACTATATATACATATATATATGTATACATACATATATATATATATATTTTTTTTT